>OV050032.1:200418257-200875757 GCA_920105625.2 Clusia tigrina
AACAACCTTCTTCGCTTTATTAAAGGCTTAGATTGATTCAGTCTGGATGGGGAAGCGTAGCCATGCCTCGCATCGGCCGCTGACCACGGACCCAACTGGTGGTCTAAGTAGCTTCACTGGTTTCTTGGTGTTGCGGCTACCTAACCTACCCACCTATATTAGCAGATCGAACTCTGTTTCCACTATGCTTCTATATTCTATGTTTTCATATTATATTTCTATGTTTCTATGTTTATATATTTCTATATTCTATGTTTCTATATTCTATGTTTCTATATTATTTGTTTCTATATTCTATGTTTCTATATTCTATATTTCTATAATCTATGTTTCTATATTCTTGGTTTCTATACTATATGTTTCTATATTCTATTTCGATGTTTCTATATTCTATGTTTCCATATTCTAGGTCTCTGTATTCTATGTTTCTATATTCTATTTCTATGTTTCTATATTATGTTTTTAGCTAACATATTTCTGAACGTTCTGTGTGAAATATACATTCATTTCTATGTTTTTCTCACATGCGATGTTCTATTAAAAAATCAACAAATTTAGATTATCGTACGCGAACAATTATATAAACATATTATTTTTGTTCGACTGGAATATGAATGTGTTCTCTACTTGTTCATTCTATGTTTTATTATTTTATTATATATAGATACATATATATATATACGAGTATATATATAATTTTTATTATTATATATATTTTTTCAAGCAAATTCCTATTAATGTCTCTTTTATCTTGATTAGATTGTGCTTTCATCTTATTCAAGTAAATGGGAGAATTATTGGAAGCATATACTGAATTCTATGTTTCCTTAAGTCTATGTTTTATCTTGATTAGATTGAATAAATGGGAGAATTATTGGAAGCATATACTGAATTCTATGTTTCCTTATGTCTATGTTTCCTTCATGTCTATGTTTCCTTCATGTCTATGTTTCATCTTGATTAGATTGTTCTTTCATCTTATTCAAGTAAATGGGAGAATTATTGAAAGCATATACTGAATTCTATGTTTCCTTCATGTCTATGTTTCATCTTGATTAGATTGTTCTTTCATCTTATTCAAGTAAATGGGAGAATTATTGGAAGCATAAATTGAATTCTATGTTTCCTTCATGCGTTCCTTATCATTGTATCTTTATGTATATTGAAATAGTATCTTTACTTATTTTATCCATGCGACTTAAAGAAACGGGTGCCTGCTAACGCCGTACAATGGTGTTCTACGTTCTATATTTCTCCACAAGACTACTTTCTATATTTTACCAGAACTCTTCTAAGTTCTATGTTTCTGATAGGACTAAGTTCTATGTTTTATCCGAATATCTAAAGAATACTGTTTGCCGCTGTGTACTCTGTAGATTCTGTACAAATACAATAAGTTTGTTCTCTCAAATTGTGCAAATACCAATTCTATGTTATATACTTGAACACAGTGTTCAAATACGCACACATATTGTTAGCCATAGTACACAAAATCAAAGCAATGTTATAGAATTGTTGACTTATGTTGCTGACATCACATAGTTTATTGTGTCCTCATTTCCATGCTGTAAAACCTTAGGCGGCTTATGAGAATTGTTCAGCGCATACCCTGAAAACAAAACAGCTCCGAGCGAAAAAACATCGCCGGGAATGTGGTAATCCGCCGACAAGTCGTGAAATGTGCAAAAGAATCACAAAATCGTTGAGGAACATGCTGCGTCGACTAAATTTGCCTGCGATAACACGCACACCCCTGTGGGGATACTCTGACAAACGAAACTGCAGCAAACACAACGGAAATATTGATTAGAAGGTTATCTGCTGAGCTGCAAGTTTGTACAGGAGGATAAGAAGACTGACTGACATGTTGCTGGCAATCGCATAAATTGCGTAGCAATATTATTATCATCTAATCCAAAATGGGCAAAAAGATGAGGAGGTGAAGGGGCCAAACAAATCTGAGTGAGAGCAAAGAACAAAGCACTTCCCAGTAAACTGCGGTTGGAGCTCCGAATAGCAGCCTCGTATAAGTTGAAGCGCACACCTTATGTAAGTTCCATTCTCCGTACACCTTATGTAAGTTCTTGTCTCCTTGTGAGGCCCAACAGTATTATCCCCCGATGCTGTGTATAGGGATGGGTCTGAAGAGAGTCATTGCAGTTACCGCTGGAGACTATGAAATGTCTGCAGTTCTCGATATACAAATTTTGATTAGAAAACTTTTCTTTACCTGCCATCACAATGCTGAATTATCACAGATCATTTCTTCCCAGTAGGAAAAAGGAGGGCTTAGAAAAATTGCCCCGGATTGCTAGCTAACAGACTGTCACTACCATGACCACCTGTTTCAGGCTAACTCCACAAGTACAGACATTCCTTCCTCAAATCCCACAAGGACAGACATTCCTTCTTCACTTTCCCTCTCAAGAGCACTACTGAGATACTGAGCTTGCTTGACTCGGTCAGGTATTCGCATTGTCACAGGGCAGATATTCCTTCCTCAAATTCGACAAGGACAGACATTCCTTCTTCACTTTCCCAAAAAGCTCTCAAGAGAACTACTGAGATACTGAGCTTGCTTGACTCGGTCAGGTATTCGCATTGTCAAGAGACTTTTGACTGGGCACTGTAGAGTAACGAAACTCCTATACAATATAAGGATCACCCAAAATGACCTCTGTAGGTGATGTAACGATGAAGAGAAAACAGCTGAACATCTCTTTTGTCACTGTAATGGACTCATATGAACCCGGCTTCGTTACTTAGGTAACCATTTCCTAGAACCGTTAGATATTGTGAACAAATCTCCTAAAGAAATCTCAGAATTCGTAATGAATACTCGACTTAGGAAGTATTTGTAAATATGCATAGAGTGTGTCACAATAGGGGGGTTTCTATTTGACAACAGTGACTGGGTGACTAGTTCTCGCGACTGCTTCTTCCGCACTCCCTTCCACAGAAGCGGTATTAGAAGGTGCTCCGTGCACATTATTGCTAACTTGGGTACTCAACAATTATATATTCTGGCTCTTCGGACTTCCTCTCGTTAAATTTCCGACAGGGTATTAACAAAATGCAGTGATATCTCAACCTTCAGAAAGCGGGGTGACAAAATTATCAAAGATTTTCTTTGTATCTCTGCCTTTTTGCCGTTATATAACACTGTTCTTTTATGCAACTCTCTGTAGATGCGTATGTTTGTGTGCATGTGTATGTTTGAATGTGTATGTGTATGTGTGTAGATTTGTGTATGTTCACGTCGCCTGTGTTGTTAACTGTTCGGCCACACTGGTGAAATTTCCTTTGATTACGAGTATGCATAATGAGAGTATTTTGTACTCGTAACTGAGAAGGTTTAAATTCCATTCGTTTACTGGTGTGTGTGTGTGTGTGTGTGTGTGTGAGCACGTGACTTTGCATATTTATACGAGCATACTGCATTAATATTCAATTTCTGTACTCCGAACTTCCTGCCAGATGTGTGAGCGAAGAGTGGACAGCTTGGTTTTTCTCCAATTGCTGAAATCGGTATCCGTTCGTGTCGTGCATACAACTATTCTAAGTAGGTACGAAAGGCCCTTCTATACTATACAGCATAAGTTCCTCTAATTCAACCGCTGCTTAGTACTCTTCAATATATTCAATTGACATTGGTTCAAGACATTTCCTTCATACAAAATCTGCCAAGTGCGTATGGTTTAGTATGTACATAGTACAATTTTGTTTTTGGTACAATTTAGTACAGTTTGGTATTTAGTACAGTTAAGTATTTAGTATTTTACAATTTACGTATTTAGTACAATTTAGTTTTAGTACAATTTGGTACAATTGAGTATTTAGTACAATTGAGTTTTTAGTACAGTTTCGTACAGTTTCGTAGAACAATTTAGTATTTAATACTATTTTGTATTCAGTGAAATGCAGTATTTAGTACAATTTAGTACTTAGTAAAATTCAACATTTAGTACAATTTAGTATTTAGTACACTTTGGTATTTATAACAATTCAATATTTAGTACTATTTAGTACAGTTTAGTACAAATTTAGTTTTTGGTTCAATTTAGCACGGTGTAATTTGGTATTTAGGACAATTTAGTATTTTTGCCATTTAGCACTTTATGCAATTTGGTATTTAATAAAATTTAGTCCAGATTAGTATTTAGTACAATTTAGTACTTATTACCATTTATCTCATAGTGTACTTTGGTATTTACTACAATTTAGTCTTTAGTATAATTTAGTTTTTAGTACAATTTAGTGGAATTTAGTTTTTGGTTCAATTTAGCACGGTCTAAATTGGTAGTTAGCACAATTTTGTATTTATTACAATTTAGTACTAATATAATTTAGTATTTAGTACAATTTAGTATTTAGTAAAATTTGGTATTTAGTACAATTTAGTACCATTTGACACAGATAATAATGTAATTTGGAATTTATTACAATTTAGTATTTAGTATTCAGTACTATTTAGTCTTCAGTAAAATTTAGTGTTTTGAACAATTTCGTATTTAGTACAATTTAGCACTTAGTTCAATTTGATATCTAGAACAATTTAGTGTTTAGTACAATTTAGTTTTCAGTACAATTCAGTTTTTAGTACAATTTAGTGTTAGTACAATTTAGTGTTAGTACAATTTAGTTTCAGTATAATTTAGTTTTAGTACAATTTAGTGTTTAGTACAATTTAGTGTTTAGTACAGTTCAGTTTGTGGTACAATTTAACTTTTAGTACAACTTATAATTTAATTTGAAAAATCACGAAGAAGAAGCGGTACGTCTCAAAGATGAGCCCGTACTTATTCAGAATAACTTCACCGTAATCGACTTCTATCACACCCAATTTAACTTCCAACAAAATTTCAAGGTTACCTTCCCAAATAGGGCATATTGGGAACAGAGCAGACCAAAGCCCGTATATAAGTCTCATGTTTGGTACACAGATGACTCAAAAACGGAGGGAGTTGGAGCGGGGGACTTTGTGGAACACGCTTCTATTTAGCAAAATGGGCCAACTCGGTGTTTCAGACCGAGATTCATGCAATAGAATTGTGCTTAAGAGAGGAAATAGACATATCGACCAATAAGAGTCACATCTGTATTCACTCCAATAGCAAGAAGGCGGTATCTAGCGCTTAACGCCTTCCAAATGAAATCGAAATTAGATTGGGACTGCCTAGTAGGTAGGTAGGAATGGCAAGTTAGCTCACCAAGAGCACACCTAATGGCCCTTTGTTATACCACAGTGTGGCACTATTCCAGTCCTTCTCAAAAAACTAGCATCACATAACAGAGTTCATCTTATATGGCTGCCAGGCCACAGGGGATTTTCTAGCGGGCTCATCTACCTCTTCCTGCCCAATAGGAAGAGGCAGATGAGCTCGCTAGAAAAGGAGCTGCCAGTAGTTTTACTGGATTGGAACCATTCTGTGGGTTGCCTTGGAGTTCAACCAAACTTAAAATCAAGCAATGGCGTGAGGGAGAATCGCACCAATATTGGAGGGAAACTAAAGATAGTAGGGTGGCTAAAATTTTCATGCCAGAACATTCTCGCCAGAGAACCACAGAGGTAGTCTCAGCAGTGTGGGCATTCGCATAGCCACAGGATTGTTGACTGGTCATTGCAGAGTATTGGAACTCTAACAGAGAATGCGAATCAGCCATACTGAATGTTGTAGATTGTGTAACAAGGACGAGGAAACAGCAGAAAATTTGCTAAGCCACTGTGACGATCTCATATGGAAGCGACTACGATACTTAGGTTTATAGGTATTTCAATACCTAGAACCTCCTTTATTGGTATTTCAATACCTAGAACCTCCTTTATTGGTATTTCAATACCTAGAACTTCCTTTATTGGTATTTCAATACCTAGAACCTCCTTTATTGGTATTTCAATACCTAGAACTTCCTTTATTGGTATTTCAATACCTAGAACCTCCTTTATTGGTATTTCAATACCTAGAACCGCCAGGAATTGCGGACACTTCTTCCAAGAAGTAAAGCAACTTAAAAAGGTGTCAAATTGACCATGACTATTATAATTTAGGATTAGGAATGGAGTATTTGGCCACAACTATAGCCGCTGATATGAGAGTACTTATCAGCATAAACGATGGAGTCGGAGTTGTGGGGTCAAGACTACTTATATGGGTGTGAAACAATTTTGGGCTATGGCGAACTTGACTACGATTTCCACAGTTGAAGCATGCTGCAGGATGCAGTGAGTGAACTGATGGATGAATTAAAAAGATTCTGGATTATTGGAACTACCTACAAATATGAGAGTTTCAATATTGACTGCATAAATCGATGTGTGGACAGTTGCAAATATGTCAGCCAAATGAAGGAACCAGAAACATATGATTATGGACTCGACTACGATACTTAGGTCTGCCAGAAATTGCGGACAAATGCTCCAAGATCTTTGAATTCTTAATGTATACTAGACTCTCAGAGGATTTGTAACTTATTGAGTGTGTCACAATAGTCCCATTTGAGGCCGCGGTGAGTAGGTGATCAGATCCTGGTCTTCTTTTAATCTAGTCTAGTTCTGTATACGTCCCCTCTGAAGGTAAGTTTCACATACTGACTTGTCATACTCGTGTGTGCTGGTACAAATCCTCAGAGGCAAATATTCTTTTGCATGCGTCTTTTTCGCTATAGAAATTATTTCAAAATATTGCTACTAGGACTCACTATATAAGTCCTGACTCTATACTTGTGATCTGATGTTTGTTGTAGACTTTGACCCGAAGGCTTGTTCGCAGATGATTAGGTTGAAATCTCTGGAACACTCTCGTTACTACGCCATCAATCTCAAACACTAAACACAATTTAATTTTGGTATTTATAGTGAAGCCATTAGGAGACATGACCACACTCCTGAGCACCCATATCTCGTGGTGGTTGTTCTCTAATTCCGGAAGAAAACACTTATAAAAGCACTACGTAGCAATTACTTTAATGAGTTGACCACTCCATTTGCAGCAAGATAATCCAATTAACTTAATTAATATTTACTGCATTTCTCCTGAACATGTGTACGAAGAAACTACTCCAATTCTGGCATTCGCCGGAGGAGGAAGTTCTTCTAATTTACAATAAAAAAACATAAAAAATTGTTTCAATTTTTTGTTGTTGCTTCTTTGCCAACTCTTCGAGCATGGATGCCTGCCTGCGTGCCTGCCTGCCTGCCAAGGAATAGAAAAACTCTCTTTCTTCGGTTTGCTTTCTGTTGTTTCTGCAATTACTTAACTGCACAACATTTTTCTTCTTCATTGTGCATTAAACTGGAAAATTATTTCGTTCTACAGCAACACTAACTACGCTAATGCTTCTTGCTAACTTTATTGCTCCAAGGGACCCGGTGTGCATGTTTCGTAATAACGTGACTGAATGACTGACTGACTGAGCGAGTACGGTGGAAGTGAGTGAGCCTCTCGCTGCCTGCCATGAATGATTCTCTTCTGGTGATTGCTCGGCTGGTTGGTGCGCTTGTTCTTCAACACAATTTTAATAGAGTACGTATCAAGCGTAATCTTCGGATTCCTGTTCAGTACAGTCACTAAGCCAGCTAGCCAGCCAAACAGGCAGCTGGCTGGCAGCGCCACAGTCTTTTCAAGTTTTCTCATTCCAATTTAACTAGAATCTAATTGCACTGAATTCCATGCTTGGCTAAGCAAGCAGCAACAAACTCATTTGCTTACCAAAATGGAATTCTGTACGGGAGAACACCAACAAAATGAGAGTGGGTGGGGCTTTATGAAAAAATTCAACACACAAAAAAAGTAAACTAGAAACGAGGAGAAAAAGCAACAAAATCGGAATATGTGGATTCGAAAATATCAAAGCTTAAAATTCAATCCAATTCTGTACAAATCAGAAGATTAAAGCCAAAAGAGGAAAACTTGAGAGTGGGTAATTTGCGGATGAAATAAACAGGCTGCAAATGCGCTACAATGCCATGAAACAAAAATGCCAAATAGAAACAGAAATATATGCGTGGTTCTCTATACAAGGGAGGAACGACTTGAAAAGCAACGAATATTATACAAATATAGTTTCCTTTCGACAGTTGCCTTCAAGCTAAGCAAACCTCAGAGATAATCATAAGGACCAGTATACCAAACAAGAGTCTGTAGTGACAGCCAAGCTGGATTGAAGGCCCTAGAAAGCTCATTAATCACGTCAAAAATTGTCCAAGAATGTAAATCAGGACTTAACTCCATCACAAGATGGAATTCATTTAAACTAATTTGGGTTCCGGGACGCTGTGCTGTTCGGAAGGGAACAAATTAGCTGATGAATTGGCAAACTGTGGATCTGCGGGTACTCCAGTGGGACGAGAGACATTTATCAGAGACATGAGTTTATTCAGGGGCTAATGATAGAATCAGGAGCCATGTGAATAATATTCATAAGGACCGATGGTGCAGTTTAGATGCCTGCAAAACAGATGAGTGCTTCCTAGAAAGCTCAAACAGGAGAGTTGCAAATTTTCTTCTGACATAACAAAGGAAAGATCTTCGATCATTGAATGGGTAATCACGGAACATACTCCATGGGGCCATCATAGGGCGACCATAGGCAGCATCGAGAATCCGAAATGCATCTCCGGTCAGGAGGAAGAACAGGACGGCGCGACCATAGGCATAATCGAGAATTCGAACTGCATCTCCGAATTGGCGGAGGAATAGGACGGAACAGTACATTTTCTCTGCGCTTGTTCTGCCTTCGTAAGTATAAGGAGGCGCATATTAGGGTCAGATGTTTTGGGAATGGATAATGTAGATTCTATATCCCTGGACACTGAGATTCATAAAAAAGTCAAAGAAGTTTGAAAAGGTGTAACTTCCTTTCCAAAATCCTCTATCTCCCCCCCCTCCCTTCCCCTAAATATATTTCCAGGTTTACAGTACAATGGCCATCAATGCCTGAGTGCATGGAGGCCATCTTCATCGGCGGCTCTCCGACCTACCCCACTTCTATCTATCTATCTATCTATCTATCTAACTATCTATCTATCTAACTATCTAACTATCTATACCAAACAACAACTTTTCCAGAACACTTCTTCACACCTTTCACAAAAGAAATAGTTTCGCAGCCAATAATTTAAGAAGATAGTCATACCAGGTATAAAACAATATGGTTTTCAAGCTCTCAGCCCAGTAAAGAAGCCGGAAGTCGCGTTGGTTACACCGCCTGCAAGATACCCTCTACCTTTAACATAATTTATCAAACCACTCCCATAGAAATAAACCCAATAACATAATAAAAAACCACTCCTCAAGATAAACAATGGTGACTGAATCCACATAATAACTGTTCATATTGTGGAAACTTATTCAAAGGTGGGCGTGGCGGCTGATATGTTACCATTAAGGTTCATAATATAATCTTGTACCAATAAAGCAAATATACGAAAAGCTAGAATAGATCTCGAGTGATGCTAAGCGATGATAGTGACCTTGATATCTGGAGTGAAATTCCCTTCAAGTGTGGATTTGCAGCTAATAAAATAATTAAAGTTTATGCGTGCGTCACAAAGTAATTAACTACCAAGTGTTGAACTCTCCGATATTCAACTAAGAACAGTCCCAAAACAGCTGCGTTAATGCAGAAAGATTGGCAAACATGTGTGAATCATCGAACATTACTCGTTCCGATTGATCACCTGTCCTGAAGCGTTGAATGACTGGTCAATGAGTGTATCAATCGTCACTCTTCAAATATGTTTCCATACTAAAGAATAATAGGCAAAAGGGAAAAGTCATCTCCGGAAACAACGAAACGTGTCCTCACAGG
This sequence comes from Clusia tigrina, assembly GCA_920105625.2. NCBI lineage: Eukaryota > Metazoa > Arthropoda > Insecta > Diptera > Clusiidae > Clusia > Clusia tigrina. Next base: position 200,428,068 of record OV050032.1, read on the forward strand.
AAGGTCGTATATAATTGACAGTAGTGATTTGAGGGAACTACACAGCAGCAGGATATTCAGTGACATGTGAGCGAGGATAATCCTCATGGAATGAACAACAGTGCTATGAGTCAGGGACACACACTTCTGTATTAGTGTCAGCAGTGATGTTCACATATTGATCAGGGGGACTTCCGCAGTAAGTCGTAAATAATCACTATATCCTTCACGGCAGGAAGAAGTAAGACTGGGAAGAAATAAGAATGAGAGGAAGTAAGAATGGGAGGAAATAAGAATGGGAACATGTAAGAAAGGGAAGAAGTAAGAATTGGAAGAAGGAGGAATGGGACGAAGTAAAGAATGGGAACAAGAAAGACTTGGAAGAAGTAAGAATGGGAATAAGTAAGAAAGGGAACAAGTAAGACTGGGAAGAAGTAAGAATGGGAGGAAGTTAGAATGGAAAAAAGTAAAAATGGGAAGAGGGAGGAATGGCAAGAAGTAAGATTCGGAACAAGTAAGAATGGGAAGAAGTAAGAAAGGGAACAAGTAAGACTGGGAAGAAGTAAGAAAGGGAACAAGTAAGACTGGGAAAAAGGAAGAAAGAGAGGAAGTAAGAATGGAAAGAAGTAAAAATGGGAAGAGGGAGGAATGGGAAGAAGTAAGAATGAGAACAAGTAAGAATGGGAAGAAGTAAGAAAGGGAACAAGTAAGACTGGGAAGAAGTAAGAATGGGAGGAAGTCAGAATGGAAAAAAGTAAAAATGGGAAGAGGGAGGAATGGCAAGAAGTAAGATTCGGAACAAGTAAGAATGGGAACAAGTAAGAATGAGACGAAGAAAGATTGGGAAGAAGTAAGAATGGGAAGTAAGAAAGGGAAGAAGTAAGAAAGGGAACAAGTAAGACTGGGAAAAAGGAAGAAAGAGAGGAAGTAAGAATGGAAAGATGTAAAAATGGGAAGAGGGAGGAATGGGAAGAAGACAAGAATGGGAACAAGTAAGAATGAGACGAAGTAAGAATGGGAACAAGTAAGAATGAGACGAAGTAAGATTGGGAAGAAGTATGAAAGGGAACAAGTAAGAATGGGAACAAGTAAGAATGGGAACAAGTAAGAATGGGAAGAACTAGGAATTGATATTCGGGGCCGTCTGAAGTTTCATCAGATCATGTTATATTGTCCTAAACTGCAAATAAAAACAGGACAAACACTCAAAGTAAACAGATTTTTGGCATGTGTCGAAATCCTCTCTCTGTTGAAAATCATTAAAGTGACACTTTATGATTGCACGATTTGACAAATAGCACAATCGCAGCAGATAAGCGCGCGACGGTCGCAATGTGTGTGTCGGTGCCATTATACAAAATATATTACTATATAAAACTTATCAAGTACACAAACTCAAAAGTATTAATGTCAAAGTTCAATGGCAGTCGGCCACAAAAGCGCCATCGTAATAAATGATGCCATGTATACAAGGGAAACAAATACACAGACACATCAACACAGCCACCAAGCACTGAAATACAGATAATTAATGTTTAGATTAAATGTTTAAATAAAAACAAAATTAAAAACATTATTGAAAGATTTTGAAAAAAATTCTACCAAACTCAATTTCTGACTCATAGCAAAATTGAAGAAGCGCCGGCAACAGGCACACAACTATATTTTAACAATTAACATTTAAGAGCAACGGGATTCAGGTGAATCACAAACCTCTCTCTCCTTCCTCCAACATCATAGCAGTCAAAAACAATAGAACTACAATCCAGTGAGTAAGTAGGCTGCTGAAACAATCCACTTATGTCAACTCTTATGTCTATTCCTGGAAATATCTACGTTTTAAGTTGAGTTTCAAGTGTTGTATCTATGATTCTCCCTGTCTCGACTTGTAGGGTTTCTACATAAGTTCCAAGGATTGGGCTATGAACATGCAGAAATGGTACAAGTCGGTAATCCAGTCTACCGAGCTTCAATAAATCTGATGTGCTTACATTGAAAAGAAGGACTCTAGTCGTCAGAGCTTTACTAAATATGACGAGTTTACACTAATCTGTTCAATTCATTCTTCCAGAGATCTAACAGACCAATACCTGAAAGGCTCTGAAGCACTATATAAAGAAAAATCACCAACATTCTCTAATTTAGTCAAGTCATTCTTCCAGAGATCTAAAAGAACAATATCCGAAACACTATATCGTAAAATCACCAGCATTCCCTAATCTGCCCAATTAATTCTTCGAGAGATCTAACAGGACAATATCCGATAGGCTCTGAAGCACTATATATAGAAAAATCACCAACATTCGCTTTTAAACTAATGAGTTGTACTGTCCAAGGCCACAAAAATATACACTAATCCTTCTCTATATACAATAATATTGCTCTAAATATAACAGACTACATATAGATAGATAGATAGAAATGAGGTAGGCCGGAGAGCCGCCGAAGAAGGAGGTCTATACTATACATACGAGTATACTGAAACTATTCTGTAGTCACAGCTGATTCGCTGATAGTCAATAACAAATATCATGGCAATAACTTCGTAGGAACCAATGGATCCATTACTATCAGCATTATCTCAAGGACAAGGTTTCTCTCATACAAATACTTCAAATATACTCCTTCGTAGTGAGTAGTGTGGAATGGTGCGTTGGTCACGTCTATAATAAGGGGATTTGGACACACATTTGCAATGAAAATGTATGATTCCCATCGGTTTTCGGGCATTATAAACAACACATCTCAGAGCTATGCACAGTTGTAGTACTAATATAATCACTTGGGATGACTCGAAAGTTCCCCAAAATGTTTAATGATAACCAAAAGAGTTCCGCAAGGGATCACTAAATGTTTAACGATAACCAAAAGAGTTCCGCATGGGATCACTAAATAAACTTTAGTGCAGTCCTCCGAAAGTCGTTGCAAAACTAGCGATGAAAGTTAAATTTTGTCTGGACATAGTCACTTAAAAATTAGTTGATGGAACAATATATTGATGGACTCTTAGAGCACATTAGTGGGAGGTGTCCAGGGAGATGAAAGATTGTCTGGATGATCCCTGGAGAACAATAATTAATAAGCTTTAGTGCAGTCCTTCGAAAGTCGTTGCAAAACTAGCGATGAAAGTTAAATTTTGTCTGAAGATAGTCACTTAAGAATGCGTTGATCGAACAAACTTGAATGAACTTTTAGAGCACATTAGTGGGAAGTGTCCAGGGAGATGGAAGATTGTCTGATCGATCCATGGAGAACACAAATTAATAAGCTTTTGTATAGAATTTCTTTCTATTACTCAAGTAGGTGCATTTTTGAATTATTCCATATCAGAGTTAAAGTTTTGAGGTGTTGATAACGGTCAATTTGTATAATTATAATATTATTCAGTGAGTTCACCACCTGCAGTTAGCGTAGTACAATAGCCGAAGGCCCAGGTTCCACATGGAGTCACGAAGTCTCCCCTAAAATGAAGGAGGTCTCCTCTCCTCTGAAACACCAAATATTAAAATAATTTTCACAATTCAAGTCTCTGAGCTAAAGATTCTGAATAAAGGATCATATAAGAATACGAGTTTATAGCAACAATTTTAGTATAGCTTCCCATAATGAGGAGGGTACAAGATCATCAGTCAAATGTGTGGATAGCAGGAAAGTTCAGTACTGCGGAATAACTACGGATAAACTCATATTAAGCTAGTAAAGCGTTGTAGCAAATATCGTATTATATATCGTATAATATATATCCTATATCGTATAATATATATCTTATTAATTCGATGTACCAATTATCGTATAATAGACACATCATCATATTTGTTTGTAGTACACAAACAGTTGAACTGAAAGAACTTCTGGGGAGTCTTAGGGAGATGAATGTTTTGTAGCCATTCAAGATTACAGCTGCATGGAGGCAATTTGCTTCCACAATCATTCAACTGGTTTATGTGGGCACTGACAACTGATTTCCACAGATCAACGCCAACTACTTTCCTCGGTCATGTGAAACAAAGACGCTGAGCTTCAAATATTTAAATTGAAATATGCAAATATAGAAAAATATAGAAAAATATGTTCACTTGCTGAGCTAAACACAAACATCACGTGACTACAGACCAAAATATATTCATTAATTTCCCAGCAAAAAGCACAACAAAGTTGAAAAACAAGAAATAATTGCAAATTGTAACACGAGCAACAACAACAACAAACAAAACAGAAATAATTGTTAATTCACTTTCATTTTCATTTGCATACGAATTAAAAATTATTCTTAAATTTATGCAGAAATGCACAGAAAATGGATTGAAAAAAAAGAAGAAATATTTTCCAAATTAGAGAAAGAAAATGGAAAAAGCATTTGTGAGGCAAACTTTTCCAACTGGGGAGGAAAAGGCCGCATTCAATGCAAATGATTCCATCCACAAAAAGTGAACCAATTAAAAAGATTTCTAGGGTACAGACGTACTCTCCGATGCCTCTACAAATGATCAAGAGCCGTATTGAAGATGACATGAAGAGAGAGGTAGAAGAAAGATGGAAGAAAGGTGGAAGAAAGGTGGAAGAAAGGTGGAAGAAAGGTGGAAGAAAGGTGGAGGAAAGGTGGAAGAACGGTGGAAGAAAGGTGGAAGAAAGGTGGAAGAACGGTGGAAGACAGGTGGAAGAAAGGTGGAAGGAAGGTGGAAGAAAGGTGGAAGAACGGTGGAAGACAGGTGGAAGAAAGGTGGAAGAACGGTGGAAGACAGGTGGAAGAAAGGTGGAAGAAAGGTGGAAAAAAGGTGGAAGAAAGTCGGAAGAAAGGTGGAAGAAAGGTGGAAGAAAGGTGGAAGAAAGGTGAGTATTTCCGCATCTAAAATCGCAAGGCTCATGTGCAAACCGTACGGCACTCAGACCAAATCGTTACTGGCTGGCACTTCCGAGGAAGGATAACAGAACGGTAATAGAAAAACTGACAGGTCACTGTCCAACGGCGGTACAGGATAAAAGGAAGGGACCCACAAACAATAATGAATGCAGGAAATGTGTGGAGCTGGGCAAAAAGGAAGCTTTGGAGCATATACTATGTCTGCTGGACAGGCGCTCACCGTCTAAGCGGTAACTATACTCGGCTTGGGTGGTCAGTGCGTGTGCAGCGCCCCATCCGTGGTAGCACAATGGGCCATTATTTGTGCCTGAGTGTGCTTCTATGCCTATGCCCCGTTTAAAGGACTAGAAGAGGTCGCACAATTAGGGACTCTACTATGCTTATCCCCCGCAATTTAGAAAACGCGCCTAACACATCTGGGAGCCCCTTGGTTTGAAGGACTAGAAGCAGTTGCACCATTAGGCACTCTACTATGCTTATCCCCCGCAATACCGAAAAACCGAACACATCTAGGAAGGACTAGAAGAGGTCGCACAATTAGGGACTGAAAGAGCAAAACTGTTCCACATTTCGAAATCGCAGTATCAACAGGGCACTGGAGATTACTGGAGCTTAACAGTAGAACCATTGATCATGGTATTGTATAATACAAACTCCCTGGAAGTGAGTGATCTGTTGGTATAGGCAGGAAACAAATTTATGTGCGAATGATAAAATTGGCTTAAGGTTCACGAAAATCTGGTCTGAAAGAGAAAAACTGTTCCACATTTAGAGAGGCTTTACTACATAATCTATAGACAATAAGTTAAGAAGTCTAAAACTCTTCCACGTTTAGCATGTTTGCACTAAGTCTCAAAGGAACTCTTATAGAGGCTTGACAGTAGAACCATTGAACATGGTATTGTATAATACAAACTCCCTGGAAATAAGTAACCTGTTGGTATAGGCAGGAATCATATATAATCAGTTACAAATAAAATAAAGAATCATCCTATACTGATATCACGTGCTTCAACCATTCTCGAAGAGCAAGAACGCGACATAGTGACAGAACGAAAGAGAGTTAGAGGGACTGAGGAAGACATAAAGAGTGGGTTTGAGACAGTGAGTCAGAATGAGAGAGGGAGACAGAAATGTAGATGGTGGAATTCACATTATTGATCATATTGCTAAACTGAATCATCCCATCTCTTATCATTCAAATAATAGGCTTCATAATGTTGATACTGATCCATATTATACTGGCTACTTTAAGAGTTTTGTTTTTGTTCTTGTATTGATCATTTTGCTACACTGAATCATCTCATCTCTTATCAACAGAAGAATAGTCGTCGTTATACTGATGTTGATTGATATTACATTAGCAACTTAAGAGATATTTTTCTATTCTTCTTGTATTGATCCTATTGCTAAACTGAATCATCTCATCTCTTAACAATAGAATTACAGGCTTCGTAATATTGATATTGGTTGATATTATATTAGCTCATTTAGACCTCTCTTTCTATTCGATTCTTGCACTAAGAACTCATAGTTCGAACAGTGCTATCAATAAGAAAAAAGTCTATTGAAGAAGAGCTCCACATTTCACTACTTCACAGATCAGTTTCAAGTCGAATTGCTGCAGATATTATGAAGGCTGATTTTGCCTAAGTAACCTGAACTAACCTGAACTAACCTGAACCAACCCGATTTAAAGCCAACGATTTACTTTCAATGCCGTACTCACATGTACAACTTTTCGGCATATCTTCCGAACGTTAGTTACGCGGTTTTATTTCACTAAAAAAATGTTCCTAAGCTCATCTTTTTCCAATTTGTAAAATTTGCTTTCGTTCAACTGTGAGGGGGGTTTCTCGGACGGTTTGTTTGGTTTCTTTCGTTGCTTAAGTGGCCAATCATTGACTTTAATTGTTATCAGCCGCTTGAGCAATTTCGATCATTCAGAGGCATACAAGAGTGGTGTGCTCCAGCCAACGCAGTGAACACATAGGATGGATGGTCGGATGAAGCCCACCAATACAGAGCATCATCAGTGAAGATGATCATTATGATGATGACAAACCCGGCCTGCCTGTCGGCCTGCCTGCCTGCCTGCCTGGCCACTTGAAGCATCAGCAGCAATGCTCATAAGTAATTTGAGTCAATTAAGCTAATATTACACAAGTTCGTGAAGTAGAAGAAAAACAAAAACACAACCAAATCAACTCGAGTCAATTTTAAAATTCAACCAGAGACAAAGTGGAACGAAATGATGCACAAATGGACCTAAATTAAAAGGGAGATAACAGTTTTTGCTCTTTCGAAATACTCGCACATTGCATGAGTAACGCGATCGGTTAAAGTACGAGAAGAAACAACAAAAAGTTCATAGAAATGCTATAAAACGAGTCTGGAGTAGATCTTTGAATTCTTCCATTGGGTATGTTTGTGTTCAGATTCAAAGCTTGGCAAATTGATCATGGAGCGGTATAACTTTCCAGATCTATTACGATTAACGGAAAACCAATCCTATGGAAGCAATTAAGAACAAAAGGAATTTAGGGAATTTAAGAAGTGTGTAGGAGTCTGGGGCATCCAACCCACATAATGCATAGAGAGCCTTTACCAGAAAATCTATAGACAATAAGTTCAGAAGTCTAGAACAGCAGTTACAAGAGAGTGGAGCGGTCAATCTTCAACTTGAGTTGGGAAAGTGGCACTTACTCAAGTAGGGTAGGTAAAAAAATGTGAAGAATCACACAAACAACAGAAAATAAATGAAGAAGCTTAGACAAGCAGTTACAGAAAAGGAGTGGAGGAGTCGTTAATTTTCAGCATGAGTTGGGAGAGTAGCTCTTACTCACGTTGGATAGGTAAAAAAATGTGAAGAATCACACAATAAATAGAAACTATATTAAGAAGTTTCGAACAGCAGTTACAGAAAGGAAAGTGAAGGGGTCAATCTTCAACTTGAGTTGGGAAAGAGCACTTACTCTAGTAAGGGTAGGTAGAATGATATGAAGAACTTTTCCAGCAGGGATCTTAGACTAGTAAATAGACTTTTGAAATGCATGTTTTTAACGCAGAATAAAGACAGTCATCCAAGCTGCAACAAAACTAAGCACTATTTAACAAATTTCCGAATCTGGCTTCCGGAATCTGGAATGTGTGCTCCCGATAAAAGGAATATGTAAACAATTTTCTGAACAGAAGAAAGGACACGTGTTTGTGGAGCATCCGGTGACCAAGTAATCAACAGAAGAAACATTAAATAAACTTAAGTTGACAGCTTTGGCAGCTGATTGGTTCCCTTAGTTATAATTTTAAATTGTAATTAGTTATAATTTAAAATGGCATTAGTCGACCAATTTGATCTTTGGTACTTTAAGTAATAATCCTTCCCTATACAGAATAATCCTGCTTTATCAATACCAGACTACGTAGAGATAGATAGCTAGAAGTGGGGTAGGCTGCAGAGCCGCCGAAGAAGGAGGTCTATACTATACATACGAGTATACTGAAACTATTCTGTAGTCACAACTGACTCGCTGACAATCAATAATAAATATAATGGCAATAACTTCGTAGGAACCAATGGATCCATTACTATCAGCATTATCTCAAGGACAAGGTTTCTCTCATACAAATACTTCAAATATACTCCTTCGTAGTGAGTAGTGTGGAATGGTGCGTTGGTCACGTCTATAATAAGGGGATTTGGACACACATTTGCAATGAAAATGTATGATTCCCATCGGTTTTCGGGCATTATAAACAACACATCTCAGAGCTATGCACAGTTGTAGTACTAATATAATCACTTGGGATGACTCGAAAGTTCCCCAAAATGTTTAATGATAACCAAAAGAGTTCCGCAAGGGATCACTAAATGTTTAACGATAACCAAAAGAGTTCCGCAAGGGATCACTAAATGTTTAACGATAACCAAAAGAGTTCCGCAAGGGATCACTAAATGTTTAACGATAACCAAAAGAGTTCCGCAAGGGATCACTAAATGTTTAATGATAACCAAAAGAGTTCCGCATGGGGTCACTAAATGTTTAACGATAACCAAAAGAGTTCCGCATGGGATCACTAAATGTTTAACGATAACCAAAAGAGTTCCGCATGGGATCACTAAATAAACTTTAGTGCAGTCCTTCGAAAGTCGTTGCAAAACTAGCGATGAAAGTTAAATTTTGTCTGAAGATAGTCACTTAAGAATGAGTTGATCGAACAAACTTGAATGAACTTTTCGAGCACATAAGTGGGAAGTGTCCAGGGAGATGGAAGATTGTCTGGATGATCCCTGGAGAACAATAATTAATAAGCTTTAGTGCAGTCCTTCGAAAGTCGTTGCAAAACTAGCGATGAAAGTAAAATTTTGTCTGAAGATAGTCACTTAAGAATGCGTTGATCGAACAAACTTGAATGAACTTTTAGAGCACATTAGTGGGAAGTGTCCAGGGAGATGGAAGATTGTCTGATCGATCCATGGAGAACACAAATTAATAAGCTTTTGTATAGAATTTCTTTCTATTACTCAAGTAGGTGCATTTTTGAATTATTCCATATCAGAGTTAAAGTTTTGAGGTATTGATAACGGTCAATTTGTATAATTATAATATTATTCAGTGAGTTCACCACCTGCAGTTAGCGTAGTACAATAGCCGAAGGCCCAGGTACCACATGGGGTCACGAAGTCTCCCCTAAAACGAAGGAGGTCTCCTCTCCTCTGAAACACCAAATATTAAAATCATTTTCACAATTCAAGTTTCTGAGCTACAGATTCTGAATAAAGGATCACACAGGAATACGAGTTTATAGCAACAATTTTAGTATAGCTTCCCATAATGAAAAGGGTACAAGATCATCAGGCCCAGCTTCGATTCCTGAACGGGCTCATAGTTCTGGGACATAATAAGTACTTGGGGGAAAAATTGCCCTGCATTGAAAGATCTCTGAAAGATCTCCGATGAGGACAAGTAGCGTGTCCGCAATAGTTATAATATCTGCCAAAATATTTCAATAATTCTCCGTTTGACAATTATGATGTGCATCTACGGTGTGCAACTTGTCTGGCAATAAATTCGGGAGAAATACTCGAAATTATTCATCATCATTGTTGGCTGGACGGTCCGCGTTGAACCTTGACCTCCCACAACTTAATTATTCTACACATTAATAGCTCCCACCAACACTTGTGGATCCTAAAAAGTCACGCGGCTATTTTGGTGCAGATTTATTTTTTTATTTATTTATTTATTTAATTAGATTAGAAGAAGAAATTCCCCGCTTCCTTCGTCTCTTCTTCTCCTCACAGAACTTATACATTGACGAGCTACTATTATAGACAGTCTAAGAATAATCTTAGGATTATGACAGACCTACTCACAGGACACTGTAAATTGAACTCACATATACTGAGGATGGGGGTCACCTCGGACGGCTCCTGAAGACTCTTTATAGAGCAAGAGGAGACGTCCTTGCATGTGCTGACACAATGCCCGAATCTCTCTAAGAACAGTCTTAGAATAATGTCAAGCCTACTCACAGGACACTGTAAATATGAACTCAAGACCGGCTCCTGAAGATTCTTTATAGAGCAAGAGGAGACGTCCTTGCATGAGCTGACACAATGTCCGAATCTCTCTAAGAACAGTCTTAGAATGATGTCAAGCCTACTCACAGGACACTGTAAATATGAACTCACGGCCGGCTCCTGAAGATTCTTTATAGAGCAAGAGGAGACGTCCTTGCATGTGCTGACACAATGTCCGAATCTCTCTAAGAACAGTCTTAGAATGATGTCAAGCCTACTCACAGGACACTGTAAATATGAACTCACGGCCGGCTCCTCAAGATTCTTTATAGAGCAAGAGGAGACGTCCTTGCATGTGCTGACACAATGCCCGAATCTCTCTAAGAACAGTCTTAGAATAATGTCAAGCCTACTCACAGGACACTGTAAATATGAACTCAAGACCGGCTCCTGAAGATTCTTTATAGAGCAAGAGGAGACGTCCTTGCATGAGCTGACACAATGTCCGAATCTCTCTAAGAACAGTCTTAGAATGATGTCAAGCCTACTCACAGGACACTGTAAATATGAACTCACGGCCGGCTCCTGAAGATTCTTTATAGAGCAAGAGGAGACGTCCTTGCATGTGCTGACATAATGCCCAGCTTTATAACAATTTTGAGTCACCATTACACAGCTGAACAGTAATAGAAAGGATGCCAAATAATGAGAAGGCCAAGGACTGTGGCACCTTTGGGGGAGTTTATGGTTGAGTTCATATCAGTCAACTGCATGCCACTTGGTTTAGTGGCGCTGGAGATTATATTGAATCCGTACCAAATTCTCTTTTCACAGTACTGACTTTCCCCTGATCACTCACTCAACGCGCTCTTCCTTGATAATTACATACATTTTTGTTAATAAAACATCGATTTTCAAGTAAAATAAGTAAATAAATAAAACGAAGAGGCAGTTTTTTATATTAACTATTTGCAAAATGATTCTTTACAATTTTTGGTCCAAAGCTCGTTAACACCTTCTTCACAATTGATGTACAGAAGACGTATACTATAGTAGTATATACTATATAAAATGTTTAATTGTATTCAATATAATATATTTATAAATTTTTGTAACATTTCTTTCAATATTTTTATATATTTCACTGCTCAGAGAATTCACGTTCGATCTTCGAAACTGATTCACGGACACTGAATACCAAACGCCCAATTCTCATAACAGACGATCACGAACCCCCGCGAGAAAAACACACACACACACACATACACACACACGTACACATGCAAACAAGCGAAAAAAGCAGCCGGAGACGATGATGATGATGATGATGATGATGACGGAGATGATGATGATGATGATGATGATGATGTTGATAACGGCGACGGCGCAGGAGAATGCGGCATAGAAGAAAACTCAATTCAAATGGTCAATTCTTCAATACGAAAAAAACAAACGCCTTCTTCTGAGTGTGCTCACACACACTTCCTGAATATCTGCAACAGAACTGAACAGTGTAGTCCAGAGAGAACTGACTGGGCTCTGGCGTCTGTTGCCTTGAATCACAACATGCTAAGAAGAGTCATGAGAATTTTGAGAAAAATCAAAAATAATTATTCAAGTGCGAACTTTTTTTTGAAGTGAATGATGAAAAAGCGATCAAATGCGAAGCAATCGCATGAGACATCAAAGGACAGGACGACGTCATGAAGTGAACAGAAACACAGACGAAGAGAACAGCTGCAGAAGAGAGAATAGTGCAAGTTTAATTAGAAATGACAAGTGGAGAAAGTCCACAGCCAATGTGGAAAGTAGACGCAAGATAAATGAAGACCATGAAGGCTAAATTCTGACACTGTGAAGCCAAAAATATTATAGAATAAGTAGAATAATAAGGAATCGTTGGAATTCATGAATGAATAGGCAAATGTGAGCGACAGAATGTAAGAAACATAAACACATTATAGCAAAGAATCGTATGGTAGCAAAGATTGTACAAAACAATAAAAAATGGGATCTGAAAGATCAAAAACAAATCGATGAAAAACAAATTGGTGAAAGAATAAAGGATAGCATAGAATCGTATATCAAAAGGTAATAAAGATTATACAAAACAATAAAGAATGCGATCTGAAAGATCAAAAACAAATTGGTGGAAAACAAATTGATGAAAAACAAATTGGTGAAAGAATAAATGATAGCATAGAATCGTATTTCAAAAGGTAGTGAAGATTATACAAAACAATAAAGAATGGGATCTGAAAGATCAAAAACAAATTGAGGAAGAACAAATTGGTGACAAACAAATTGGTGAAAAACAAAAAATGTGAAAAACAAATTGGTGAACAACAAAAAAGGTTGAAAGAGAAGCAAAAATTAACCCCAATAATAATAAAATAAACTATAGCATAATGCAATCTCAACATAATCAAGTATATAACATTAGGTATGTTGAAAACTAACAGATCGACAGTATTTATTCAGCAAATTAAATCAAAAGTATGAACGATCCGAAGAAACTACAGACTTGGGAGGAAAAATAGATGATAAGAATTTATGTTAAGTAGAAGACCATAGAAAATATCCAATGGTATAAAATATCAAATAATGATATTGAAAACAAACAAAAACCAGAAGGTGAGAACAGTTGCATTGAGGATTTAAATAGGAAAGCATTTAAATAGAAAGCAGAAGATAGTAAGTAGGAACCAGACAAACAGCAGATAGAAAATAGGAACCAGACAAACAATGGATAGAAAATAGGAACCAGACAAACAGTAGATAGCAAATAGGGAGCAAACAAACAGCAGATAGAACCAAAGAAACAATAGACAGACAAACACTTTTTGAAAGAAAAAATCTTTAGAATTATAGACAAAATGATGTTTAATATAATAAAAACATCATGAATATATAAATAAAACATATGTCTTTCGGATATCAAATATTTCTGTCATTTCTTTCTGAATAGAAAAACCAAATAAGAAGAAGATATCGAAAATAATATAATAAAGAAAATATGGAGAAATAAATTAAATTTAGTAGATGAAATAATCTTAAAAAATATAAAACCAATCACGAATGAAATGAATAAGAGATCAAAAAATTGGGAGTATCAGAGATAAGTTGGTTGACACTTTGGATCAAGAACATGTTAATTAGAATGGAATGAACCAATGAAAGAAGAGAGAGAGGAGTACAAAAGAAACAGCAGGCAGGATATTCAAAAAAGCTAAGAATTACATAAGTCACCGTTGGAAGACAATGAAAGAGTTTGATGAAGTAAGTAAGAAGGAGAAAAGGAAGTTGTGAAAGTGGTAATGGATTCGTTGCAAGTGGTAATGGATTCGTTGCAAGTGGTAACGGATTCGTTGGAAGTGGTAATGGATTCGTTGAAAGTGGTAATGGATTCGTTGAATGTGGTAATGAACTCGTTGTAAGTGGTAAGTGATTCGTTCAAATAGGTAATGGATTCGTTGAAAGTGGTAATGGATTCGTTGAAAGTGGTAAAGGACTCGTTGAAAGTGGCAATGGATTCGTTGAAAGTGGTAATGGACTCGTTGAAAGTGGTAATGGATTCGTTCAAAGTGGTAATGGACTCGTTGAAAGTGGTAATGGATTCGTTGAAAGTGGTAATGGATTCGTTGAAAGTGGTAATGAATTCGTTGTAAGTGGTAAGAGATTCGTTCAAATAGGTAATGGATTCGTTGAAAGTGGTAATGGGTTCGTTGAAAGTGGTAATGGATTCGTTGAAAGTGGTAATGAATTCGAGCAAATAGTAATGAATTCGTTGAAAGTGGTAATGGATTTGTTGAAAGTGGTAATGGATTCGTTGAAAGTGGTAATGGATTCGTTGAAAGTGGTAATGGATTCGTTGAAAGTGGTAATGGATTCGTTGAATGTGGTAATGAACTCGTTGTAAGTGGTAAGTGATTCGTTCAAATAGGTAATGGATTCGTTGAAAGTGGTAATGGATTCGTTGAAAGTGGTAATGGATTCGTTGAATGTGGTAATGAACTCGTTGTAAGTGGTAAGTGATTCGTTCAAATAGGTAATGGATTCGTTGAAAGTGGTAATGGATTCGTTGAAAGTGGTAAAGGACTCGTTGAAAGTGGTAATGGATTCGTTGCAAGTGGTAATGGATTCGTTGCAAGTGGTAATGGATTCGTTGAAAGTGGTAATGGACTCGTTGAAAGTGGTAATGGATTCGTTGAAAGTGGTAATGGATTCGTTGAAAGTGGTAATGGACTCGTTGAAAGTGGTAATGAATTCGAGCAAATGGTAATGAATTCGTTGAAAGTGGTAATGGATTTGTTGAAAGTGGTAATGGATTCGTTGCAAGTGGTAATGGATTCGTTGCAAGTGGTAATGGATTCGTTGGAAGTGGTAATGGATTCGTTGAAAGTGGTAATGGATTCGTTGAATGTGGTAATGAACTCGTTGTAAGTGGTAAGTGATTCGTTCAAATAGGTAATGGATTCGTTGAAAGTGGTAATGGATTCGTTGAAAGTGGTAATGGATTCGTTGAATGTGGTAATGAACTCGTTGTAAGTGGTAAGTGATTCGTTCAAATAGGTAATGGATTCGTTGAAAGTGGTAATGGATTCGTTGAAAGTGGTAATGGATTCGTTGAATGTGGTAATGAACTCGTTGTAAGTGGTAAGTGATTCGTTCAAATAGGTAATGGATTCGTTGAAAGTGGTAATGGATTCGTTGAAAGTGGTAAAGGACTCGTTGAAAGTGGTAATGGATTCGTTGAAAGTGGTAATGGATTCGTTGCAAGTGGTAATGGATTCGTTGAAAGTGGTAATGGACTCGTTGAAAGTGGTAATGGATTCGTTGAAAGTGGTAATGGATTCGTTGAAAGTGGTAATGGACTCGTTGAAAGTGGTAATGAATTCGAGCAAATGGTAATGAATTCGTTGAAAGTGGTAATGGATTTGTTGAAAGTGGTAATGGATTCGTTGCAAGTGGTAATGGATTCGTTGCAAGTGGTAATGGATTCGTTGGAAGTGGTAATGGATTCGTTGAAAGTGGTAATGGATTCGTTGAATGTGGTAATGAACTCGTTGTAAGTGGTAAGTGATTCGTTCAAATAGGTAATGGATTCGTTGAAAGTGGTAATGGATTCGTTGAAAGTGGTAAAGGACTCGTTGAAAGTGGTAATGGATTCGTTGCAAGTGGTAATGGATTCGTTGAAAGTGGTAATGGATTCGTTGAAAGTGGTAATGGACTCGTTGAAAGTGGTAATGGATTCGTTGAAAGTGGTAATGGATTCGTTGAAAGTGGTAATGGACTCGTTGAAAGTGGTAATGAATTCGAGCAAATGGTAATGAATTCGTTGAAAGTGGTAATGGATTTGTTGAAAGTGGTAATGGATTCGTTGAAAGTGGTAATGGATTCGTTGAAAGTGGTAATGGATTCGTTGAAAGTGGTAATGGATTCGTTGAATGTGGTAATGAACTCGTTGTAAGTGGTAAGTGATTCGTTCAAATAGGTAATGGATTCGTTGAAAGTGGTAATGGATTCGTTGAAAGTGGTAAAGGACTCGTTGAAAGTGGCAATGGATTCGTTGAAAGTGGTAATGGACTCGTTGAAAGTGGTAATGGATTCGTTGAAAGTGGTAATGGACTCGTTGAAAGTGGTAATGGATTCGTTGAATGTGGTAATGAACTCGTTGTAAGTGGTAAGTGATTCTTTCAAATAGGTAATGGATTTGTTGAAAGTGGTAATGGATTCGTTGAAAGTGGTAAAGCACTCGTTGAAAGTGGCAATGGATTCGTTGAAAGTGGTAATGGACTCGTTGAAAGTGGTAATGGATTCGTTCAAAGTGGTAATGGACTCGTTGAAAGTGGTAATGGATTCGTTGAAAGTGGTAATGGATTCGTTGAAAGTGGTAATGAATTCGTTGTAAGTGGTAAAGGACTCGTTGAAAGTGGCAATGGATTCGTATATCAATGACAATGTTTCTGACTGCATGGTCAACAATAAATTTAAAAAAAAACAAACAACTAAATTGGTGATTAAATAAACAACATAATAAAATATTTAAAAAAAGATACCAAAGCCAAATGAGGTTTTGTTTATGAAAGCACTATAGAGAATATCTGTAGTGCTTTTTGAAAACCTAAGGATATAATCATGATCATCATTGTCTCGACGGAACTAGTGGAACCTTGACCTCCCACAATCTTTGCTTCCAGGCGCCGCAATCGTCTTCAAAGCGTCTTGCAGTTCTTGAAACCGATGTAGTTTGCGTCGTCGTCTACGGTTATAGGATTATAAGGATATAATAAAGTATGGCAAATGCGACTGTCCTCAGTTTAGCAAAGGTTCTGTTTAGGGCTCATCAAAAAAGTAGGTTCAATTAATTGAACAGGTTCATTTTCCAAATATTACAAAAGTGATACAGCAAAAATCGTTGAAAGTGTCTCGGCAGTTGCGAATAAGAATCGCTTGACTAGATGATGAATTATATAACAGTACCCGATCTTCCAGAAGTCGTAGTAATTTTCATTTAAACAACGAGACAGCAAACTACTAATTCAGCAATAAAGTTCGTGTACACAAAAGTAAAGCGTAGTGCGTTAATTAAGAGTGAGGGGAATAAGAAAGAAACAAACACACAAACAAAATATTGATTCTACGCGGTACTCACGCTAATCGACGAAATTTCTACTAGGTTAAAAGTACAAGATAAGCCACGAAAAGGGAGGGGAGATTATAATAAATAAGCACAGAATAATGGACTCTCTAATTTGTTTGTAAACATCCGCAAGTATGACTGCATGAATGAAGCCCGTGGTACACACTTGCAAATGTGCGGATGTAGGGAGGGATGTGAATGTTTCTGTGGATGCATGTGTATGTATATATATGTGAGTGGATGTGTATATGCTTGTGTATGGATGTGTGTGTATATGTGTATTTGTGTGAACTGCCGGAAATAAATAAGACATGTAATGTGCTCGCCGAGTATACGGTGCCATTAAAATTCAACAACAAAAAATTAAAATAATTTTCCATACACTTAATTGATTGTTTACATGATTGGAGAAAAGAAGGTTCAGGGAAATAATGTCCGAAAAAAATGTATATAAAAGTAGTGTAAAATAATTGGTAATAATGATCGAATGTCTCAAGAACCCATAAGGAAACGAAGAACAACACTTTGAGGACAATACTTTGAGGACAACACTTTGAGGACTACAGTTTGAGGGCAATACTATGAGGAGAACATTTTAAGGGCAATAATAAGAGGACAATACTTTGAGGAGAACATTTTAAGGGCAACACTTTGAGGACAACACTTTGAGGACAACACTTTGAGGGCAGCACTTTCAGGACAACACTTTGAGAACAACACTTTGAGAACAACACTTTGAGGGCAATAATATGAGGACAATACTTTGAGGAGAACATTTTAAGGGCAACACTTTGAGGACAACACTTTGAGGACAACACTTTGAGGGCAGCACTTTCAGGACAACACTTTGAGAACAACACTTTGAGGACAATACTTTGAGGAGAACATTTTAAGGGCAACACTTTCAGGACAACACTTTGAGAACAACACTTTGAGAACAACACTTTGAGGGCAATAATATGAGGACAATACTTTGAGGAGAACATTTTAAGGGCAACACTTTGAGGACAACACTTTGAGGACAACGCTTTGAGGGCAATATTATGAGGACAACACTTTGAGAACAACACTTTGAGGACAATACTTTGAGGACAACACTTTGAGGACTACAGTTTGAGGGCAATGCTTTGAAGACAACACTTTGAGGACAACGCTTTGAGGGCAATACTATGAGGACAGCACTTTGAGAACAACACTTTGAGGGCAATACTATGAGGACAACACTTTGAGGGCGACACTTTGAGGGCGACACTTTGAGAACAACACTTTGAGGCAATACTTTGAGGGCGACACTTTGAGAACAACACTTTGAAGACAATACTTTGAGGACAACGCTTTGAAGACAACGCTTTGAGGACAACACTTTGAGAACAACACTTTGAGGGCAGCACTTTGAGGACAATACTACGAGGACGACGCTTTGAGAACAACGCTTGGAGGACAACACTTTGGGAACAACACTTTGAGGACAACGCTTTCAAGGCAACACTTTGAGGACAACTCTTTGAGGACAACACTATGAGGGCAGCACTTTGAGAACAACGCATGGAGGACACACTTTGAGAACAACACTTTGAGGACAGCACTTTGAGGGCAGCACTTTGAGGACAACGCTTTGAGGGCAATACTATGAGGACAGCACTTTGAGAACAACACTTTGAGGGCAATACTATGAGGACAACACTTTGTGGGCGACACTTTGAGGGCGACACTTTGAGAACAACACTTTGAAGACAATACTTTGAGGACAACGCTTTGAAGACAACGCTTTGAGGACAACACTTTGAGAACAACACTTTGAGGGCAGCACTTTGAGGACAATACTACGAGGACAACGCTTTGAGAACAACACTTTGAGGACAACACTTTGAGAACAACACTTTGAGGACAGCACTTTGAGGGCAGCACTTTGAGAACAACGCATGGAGGACACACTTTGAGAACAACACTTTGAGGACAACGCTTTGAGGGCAATACTATGAGGACAGCACTTTGAGAACAACACTTTGAGGGCAATACTATGAGGACAACACTTTGAGGGCGACACTTTGAGGGCGACACTTTGAGAACAACACTTTGAGGCAATACTTTGAGGGCTACACTTTGAGAACAACACTTTGAAGACAATACTTTGAGGACAACGCTTTGAAGACAACGCTTTGAGGACAACACTTTGAGAACAACACTTTGAGGGCAGCACTTTGAGGACAATACTACGAGTACAACACTTTGAGAACAACACTTTGAGGGCAATACTATGAGGACAACACTTTGAGGACAATACTATGAGGACAACACTTTGAAGGCAACACTTTGAGGACAACTCTTTGAGGACAACACTATGAGGGCAGCACTTTGAGAACAACGCATGGAGGACACACTTTGAGAACAACACTTTGAGGACAACGCTTTGAGGGCAATACTATGAGGACAGCACTTTGAGAACAACACTTTGAGGGCAATACTATGAGGACAACACTTTGAGGGCGACACTTTGAGGGCGACACTTTGAGAACAACACTTTGAAGACAATACTTTGAGGACAACGCTTTGAAGACAACGCTTTGAGGACAACACTTTGAGAACAACACTTTGAGGGCAGCACTTTGAGGACAATACTACGAGTACAACACTTTGAGAACAACACTTTGAGGGCAATACTATGAGGACAACACTTTGAGGACAATACTATGAGGACAACACTTTGAAGGCAACACTTTGAGGACAACTCTTTGAGGACAACACTATGAGGGCAGCACTTTGAGAACAACGCTTGGAGGACACACTTTGAGAACAACACTTTGAGATCAACTCTTTGAGGGTAACAATTTGAGGACAACACTTTGAGAACAACACTTTGAAGACAGCACTTTGAAGACAAATGAGGAGCAGACAAATTAAACATTTGAATAGGAAAACAAATAAAATATTTCACAAATAAAAAAGCTTAAAAAACAAAGGCCATAAAAGACCACATCAGATCGACCGAGATATAATGTGCCATTGGAATATATAGTGTCGCTAGTTTAGAACCACAGATTGCACCTCTAGCTGTGATTCTAAACTAGCAACAGGATATAGGTTTAATGAAAACAAATGAGTGGAATGAACACAAATGAGTTTCATAGAGCGAACCTAGAACTAGCGGGGGAGCGTCAGAGCCGGAATAGTTACTAACAACGTAATGGAACAGATGGAAGTTTCCACCAGCTGCCACAATTCACCGATTCGATACATAGAAAGGATTTCTAGAATAGAACAGCCAGCCATGACGGTTGGGGGAGATTACATATGAGTACCTTAGCACGCGAAGGGGATAAATTGTTCCAATTAACAAAAGTAACCACTGCTGAATTGAGTATCGCCAGGTTACAGGAGGTTTTGTGTTTTCAACCCTGTGTTATTTGGACTATTTCGGGCAGGCAAGGAGGTTTTGTGTTTTCAACCCTGTGCTATTTGGACTATTTTGGGCAGGCAACAGTTGCGTTTACCACCAGCGGTTCCTAGGCAACCAAAAAATTGTTGACCAATTCCTGTGACACGCGGGGGTGAGTACACAAGGAACAAAGCTAATGAATATGAGTACAAATTGTGAGGGTTTGTTCATAATAGTTGCATACATATACGGAGCGATATGGACAATGGGTTAGTTAAGAGTAGGAAATTGTCTCTGTATTTATACGTGCTGCTTTAAAATGCAATTGCCACCAAACAGAAAGAAGGATGTCCTCATATCATTTCGTAAATCCATGATTGCCCACACAATGCAGTCATCTTGCTTTCTGAACCCTTCATTTTGATTGAAACCAGTTGAAATCGGGGCATTAAAGGGAACAGCAAATTTAGAATAAGTGTACAGAATACTCATATGTATATCCCCAACAAGTAACTCTCAGTTGGTACATTGAGGGCCCAGTTGTCCTCCCCCCGAGCTACCAGTATGTAGGAGCAACATTCTGTACCCTGATGTAAACTCTCTGTGTATGTCAGTGGTACTCAGGTGTTTTGGAGAATATATCTTAGATATGAGCCAGATCCCTCATCTTGATTCCTCCAAATTATATGAATTCCTGTCGGAAATTAGCCTGACAGAAGAGACTATCCTCATCTTTCAAATAAATAGGGGCATCACAATAGATCATTCAGGTGGCAGTGCATAACACCCTTAAATATATCTATCTATCTATGTCAGTGGTATATGAGAAAATCCTGTGAATACTATAAAACCTGTGGACATGGCGCACCTACGTCATTTAAACTGATACACTTTTAATAACAGTCGATATATATATATATACATATACTACATATACGAGTATATACATATCCACGCTTGTGAAAAGGGGAATGGCTCGGTATAGCCGCATTGTTAGGATACAGAAGACACTTTGCTTATGTTCGCCATTTACAATGGCTCTCTTCAGGCACCTGTGAGTGGAGTTTCCAGCACAGAACTCTTCCTCTGCCAATCTGAAAGATCTGACATATTAAAAGCTCCTGTGGAGTACAGGAAACTTATTTACCACAGAGGAGTGGGTTGATTTTGCATTCAATCATTCTTCAAGAATATGGTAAAGTATTGCTCACACACACACACATACACACACACATATACACACATATACACACACATATACAGAGCATAGCACACACACTATCTCATTTATATGCGAAATTTGTGTGTGCACCTGGGCCGCTGCAATTTTCTGTCAGTTTTCCCGTTGCGTCTCAGTTGCGATTCAATGAAAAGATCTCAAAAAACACACATTTCCACCAACAACAAATACAAAATCTTATTCAATTTTTATGAATTTTCCTTTGTGATAATTCGCTCATTTGCCTAATTTTGATTTTCACAAGTTTTCGCTGCTCTCATTTCATGAACTTCAGACTCAAAGCTGCCCGCTCATCGGCGTGACAGACGCACAAAACAGAATTATATCACAATATCTTTTTTCTCACCAAGAAACATACTTTTTATTGCACTTTTTAGAACTTAATTTTCCCATATTTGTAAATTTTTTTTTTGTATTATTTTTTATCTTTTTCCCAGTCATTTGTTTTGTTGTTGTCGTATTGAAAAATGCACACTAACCGGAGCGTTGTTGTCGTTTTGTCGCAATTTAAGCACAATTTGAAACCGCCCGCCGACAACTTTTGCAAGCAGAGTTGCCAACGGATTGGCACTGCAATATTTCCACAACTGCAGCAACAACAACAAATTGCATATTGGCAGCGGTGGACATGGTGCTGCGGTGCCCAAGATAACTCAAAGAAAAACACAACAAAAAAAACAAAAAAAAAAAGAAGAAACTGCAACGACGACGACGACGACGACGAAAAACGCGCGAGTGACTGAACGACGACGGAAACTGTGTGCGGAGCGGCGTCCGCGAACTGCTTTCGCGGCAAGAGTTGAAAACAATCTGAAGCGAAGAAAATGCGAGGCAGAGTCACGAAGCGCCGCGCACTGCTGCAAAACGGCCACGAAAGTGCGGCGAACTGGTACGAAAACGATCGTTCGTCGCTGGTGCGGCGTCGTTGGTGGAAATGAATGAACAGAGTGCTACGATGGGGTGCTCTGTGGGCGCAGGGTGGGGCAGGGTGGCCGGTGGGAAGTGTACGGGTGAGTGTGTACTCGTGCAATTAAAGAGGCAACCAAAGCGCACGAAAAATACACGACAAGAAAGTAGCCAACAATTGATGCAGTTCGTATGAGCGGATTTAGTACAATTTTGGGGCAAACAGCAAACACGCTTTTGGTGGACGCGAAGTACATACTTTCAGTAAAACAAGCTCTTTGCGAAAAAAGTTATAAATTTTAACAATTTTCTTACAAAATTTAGATTTAGTACTTATTTTAGTACTGCAGTACAGGGCAGAGATACGTTCTGAACACTTAGAAATGTCATTCAATCCACAAAAAAGCGCATTTTAGTACGACAGTTAAGATACGTACTCGTATTTAGACGGGTTCATTGAACTTTAGTACTAATTGAGTTAGTACCAAATTTACTTAGTACCTAATTTAATAACGAAATTATCTCAAATAGTGTACTAAAAATTTTATTCATCAAATTTAATTACAACACTTGTAGCTGTGGGGCTTTAGAGCAGCAGGAGACTGTGACTGAACGCCTCTTTTGTAGGTTCCCGGCTCTAGTCAGAAGCGGGTTCTTCAGGCAAATACCCTTTCAGCTCCCTTACGGAAGTGTCCGGCACGAATATCAAACAAATCCTGAGCTTTATTAGAGCTACGAAATGGTTTCACGAGTAAAGTAGAGATGCAGTGTTACGCGGTGGAGCCACAGGGGTCTGAGTGAGTTGGTCTGTAGACAGACTGCCACGAAAACCTAACCTAGATATCGATATAGAGACCAATCACGGTTGGAAAGAGGGAGTATTTATGTTTTATTTCAACCGGTATTCGGATTGTGCAAATATATAACTTCTGAAACGAAGTCAGAATCTTGAAACCTTTTCACAATCCGAATGTCCACGAAAACCTCACCTAACCTTGCCGACATTCGACATAATTTTTAATTGCTCGGCTCGCTTATCAACCAACATTAATGAAACACATTGTGTGAGAATATTCAGTCATTAACTCCTACAAGCCACGAGTATATAAAAATTGATTGCCTTCTGCGAGCCAATTCCTCAATAGAACAACTCGATAGTTACAAAGTTTTCAGTGCACCGAGTGTTTCATGTATTGACTTACTGGGAAATTATTATAATATTAATTTCTTAGGAGCACACTTTCAGATTTCCAGTTGAGAAATGACGAGAAAAGGCGTACACTATATTTGGAGTACATTTAGTACTTCCCTATGCATTCCTTGTAACTTGTTCTCTAAAGATTTAACAAAAAGACTCCACACACGCTGCGATTTTGGCACTAAATATCAAAATTTACACATTAGTTGTGTAGAGAGGAGTTTGTTTTAGAACTGCAATCGCAAGAAATTACATAGTAGAATAGAAAGAATAGTGCTAAAAATCGTATATTAGTAACTAACTAACTAACTAAAGTAACTAAAGTATTGCGATTAACTATTGAGAGCAACTGCAAGGCTGATCAACTTGCGAGAGACGGCACGTGTAGGCGAAATGTCGGTAGACACATGGGTATTCCTCTAGCACCTTAGAAGCTTCTCATAAGGCAGACACTGATTAACTCTGCCAATCACAGGTGGATCTGTGCCAATACCTGCGAAATCACCAGGCAAGCATGGCCGAGGCTAAATCTGCGTCTATACAAGAATATCATTAGACTCAATAGAGTACAAATAAGGACTGTAATAGGAGCCCTCACGGGACATTGTCCAATATTATATAAAATAATCATGCCAGAAGAATGGCATGATTCCTGTCGCAACAAGAATACCATTAAACTCAATAGACTAGAAATAGGACTATAATAGGAGTCCTCACAGGACATTGTCTAATAGAAAATAATGCCAGAAAAATGGCACATGATTTCTGTTGCAGCTGCAGGTACGAGGAGCAACCGGAAATGCTCCAGCATCTCTTCTGTACATGTCCAGCTTTTGCTAGAAAGAGGCATCGTTTACTAGGATCCCAGTTCATAACAAGTATAGATAATCTATACCAGGTGTTTTTTGTGTTTAGTACATAATTTAGTTTCACATTTGTTTAGTATTTCAGTTTTTTAGTACTAATTTTCTGTAGTACTTATAATCTTTAGTACTTACTTTCTTTAGAATTTATTTTGTTCAGGACTTATTTTCTTTAGTACTTATTTTTAGTACTCATTTTCTTTGCTTTTCTTTAGTACTTCATTTCTTTGATTTTCTTTAGTACTTGTTTTCTTTAGTACATATTTTCTATAGTGCTTATTTCCTATATTACTTTTCTCCTTTAGTACCTATTTTCTCTGGTACGTATTTATTTAGTACTTCTTCTCTTTATTTTTTGGTGCTTTTATTTAGTACTTATTCGCTTGTACTTATTTTCTTAAGTACTTATTTTCTTTAATACTTATTTTCTTTAGAACTTGTTTTCCTTAGTACTTATTTGCTTTAGTACTTTTCTTTAGTACTTGTTTTCTTTAGTAATTTTTTAGTTAGAACTTACTTTATTTAGTATTTATTTTCCTTAGTACTCATTTCTATTTTTTGAGCTTATTTTCTTTAGTACCCATTTTCTTTAGTACTTATTTTGTGTACTTATTGTTTAACTTATTTTCTTTAGTACTTATTTTCTATTGTACTTGTTTTATTTAGTTCTTATTTTATTTAGTAATTATTTTTTTTAGTGCTTCTTTTATTTAGTACTTAAATTCTTTAGTACTTTTTCCTTTAGTTCTTATTTCCTTTAATTGTTATTTTCTTTAGTACTTATTTTATTAAGTAGTTGTTTTATTTAGTACTTGTTTTCTTTAGTACTTATTTATTTAATGTTTTTCTTTAGTACATCTTTTCTTTGGTACTTATTTTCTTTAGTACCTAAATTCCTTAGTATTTACTTTCTTTAGTACTTGTTTTATTTAGTACTTCTTTTCTTTACTACTTATTTTATTTAGTACTTATTTTCTTTAGTACTTATTTTCTTTAGTTCGTGATTTATTTAGTAATTCTTGTATTTAATGCTTTTCGTACTTATTTTCTTTAGTACTTATTTTCTTTAGTACTTATTTTATTTAATGTTTCTCTTTAGTACAACTTTTCTTTGGTACTGATTTTCTTTAGTACTTAAATTCGTTAGTACTTATTTTCTTTAGTACCTATTTTCTTAAGTACTTGTTTTCGTTAGTACTTTTTATTTAATGTTTTTCTTTAGTACTTACTTTATTTAGTACTTATTTTATTTAATGTTTTGCTTCAGTATTTATTTTCCTTAGTACTTATTTTCTTTAGTACTTAAATTTTGAGTACTTATTTTCTGTAGTACTTCTTCCTTTAGTTCTTATTTCCTTCAATTCTTATTTTATTTAGTGATTATATTTTTAGTGCTTCTTTTCTTTAGTACTTAAAATCTTTAGTGCTTCTTTTATTTAGTACTTAAATTCTTTAGTACTTTATTTCTTTAGTACTTTTCCTTTAGTTCTTATTTCCTTCAATTGTTATTTTCTTTAGTACTTATTTTATTAAGTAGTTGTTTTATTTAGTACTTGTTTTCTTTAGTACTTATTTATTTAATGTTTTTCTTTAGTACATCTTTTCTTTGGTACTTATTTTCTTTAGTACCTAAATTCCTTAGTATTTACTTTCTTTAGTACTTGTTTTATTTAGTACTTCTTTTCTTTACTACTTATTTTATTTAGTACTTATTTTCTTTAGTTCGTGATTTATTTTGTAATTCTTGTATTTAATGCTTTTCGTACTTATTTTCTTTAGTACTTATTTTATTTAATATTTCTCTTTAGTACAACTTTTCTTTGGTACTGATTTTCTTTACTACTTAAATTCTTTAGTAGTTATTTTCTTTTGTACCTATTTTCTTAAGTACTTGTTTTCGTTAGTACTTTTTATTTACTGCTTTTCTTTAGTACTTATTTTATTTAGTACTTATTTTCTTTAGTACTTAAAAATTTAGTACTAATTTTCTGTAGTACTTCTTTCTTTAATTCTTATTTCCTTCAGTTCTTATTTTCTTTAGTACTTGTTTTATTAAGTAGTTTTTTTATTTAGTACTTATTTTCTTTAGTAATTATTTTATTTAATGCTTTTTTTAGTACTTATTTTCTTTAGTACTTTTTCCTTTAGTTCTTATTTCCTTCAATTCTTATTTTCTTTAGTACTTGTTTTATTAAGTAGTTGTTTTATTTAGTACTTATTTTCTTTACTTATTTTATTTAATGTTTTTCTTTAGTACTTCTTTTCTTTAGTACTTATTTTATTTAGTACTTAAATTGTTTAGTACTTCTTTTCTTTAGTACTTATTTTCTTTAGTACTTGTTTTATTTAGTACTTATTTTTTATTTCTTTTTGGTATTTCTTTTAAGTACCAGCTGTCAGATGTTCACAACCCTCTTCGCTTTATACTAAAGGCTCAGGTTGGTTCAATCTGTAGGATGAAGCATGGCTACGACCCCCAACAGCGGCTCACAACGGACCCAACTGGTGGTCTAAGTGGCATCACTGGTTTCTTGGTGATGCGGCTGCCCAACCTCCCTACCTACCTGGTTGCTACTAAATACTAAGGATCATTTGCCAGCCACTTTGCCAACACAATTCTTTCTTTCAGTGCACTTTTTGGCCACACATTTTGTTACTTTTTGTGTATTCATAAATGTGTAAAGAAGAAGTGTATGTTTGTGTGTGTGTGTGTGTGTGTGTGTGTGTGTGTGTGTGTGTGTGTGTGTGTGTGTGAATTTGGTAACCAAGCCAACACAACAAAAACAGCCAAACAACTTTAGTACAGCGTTCTTTCATGAGCCGCAGAAGGCGAGCAATTTTTGTTCTTCACACATTTTTAAAGAAGAACTTTTTCTGTGTTTCATTTACGATGGAATTCATTCATAATTCACATTAACGTAGAGTGAGCAGTTTGAGTACTTTTTCAAGTACTAAAATAGGCCATAAAGATGTATTTATATATATATATATATATATATATATATATATATATATATATATATATATATATATATATATATATATATATATATATATATATATATATATATCTAGGTATATAGCGAAATGCGTGTGGATTGAGATGCGAGTTGCTTAAAAATGCTCATACTCCACTTTTCGAAAAGGCGAAACCGCTCCGCTCCGCTTGTTGATCCCATTTTTATGGCAAAACAATTGTCTCCAATTGGAAGCGGCGGCTTGGTAGGCACCAAAAAAAAAAACAAATAAAATTCAATTAAATGAAATAAAAGTAAAAACTACTACATTTATTACTGTTTTTGCTGATAAGATTATTGTAAAATTGTGTGTTCACATGTCTTCGTACGAAAATGGTCTCAGTCCGAGTGCAAATACAGTCAACTGATAAAAAATGTGAACATTTATTTTCCAATTGTGTGTGACCAGCTCCTACTGAGCAAGTGGTTTGCCTTGCCCAACCTTGTACAGCACACAGCATGGCCAACAGCAGCAGCAACAGCAGCAACAACAACGAGAACTACAATAACAACAACCACATCAAGACTAGACAAAGCAGTTGTCCTCAGTGTGTCTGTGCAATGACGCAAGAACTGTTCTAAGCCGTGGCAGCGCCAAGCGAATTGGCTCGCGAGCGAACCAAAGACATGGAAGTAGTTCGCCCATAGACGTGGTAGCTCTGGCAATGATAGTAGACACCAGGTACCAGTTACCAGGCCACGCCAGGCAGTGCTAGCAGGTGGATGGGAACACACCCAGAGTTTATGGTTGACATGTGAGTGTGTTTGTGTGGGTGGGGGGGGGGGGGGGTCAATAATAGCGCCCATTTCTGCTGTTGCTCGCTGCTATTGGCGCTTTCAAACTAGATCGCAGCAGATAAGTTCTTAGCATAGCACTTACCACGGCTGACCCATCAATAAAGCAGTTGAATCGTAAACAGATAATTGCGTAAAAGAGTAGGAAACGTACCTGCAAAGGAACAATTGAAGAACAAATTATTAGATTATTATAGTTTTATTCAAGCGATTATATATAAAATTACAAATTCTAATAATGATAATGAAAACAGGGGAGAGAAGTCACAGAGCTGACGATGGATTCTAAATTATTTAAGGCAGGTTATAAAATTGTGTATTTAAAGTGGTCTGTTCTGTGGCGAAAAAAATTCAATAGAAAATTGTAATTTAGTACATGTTTAGCACTATAATGTTCATTAACAATGTCATGTTAGTATATAATGCAATTAGCAGACATAGTTTACAGATATTCAATCTATAAACACCACTGGATTCTCTACAGAAATTATAGATATATATACGATTAACACTTTTTGCGTTCAGTGTTTTTTATGTTCGATATTTTTTATGTTTTGGTCTTTTATGTTTAATGTTTGTTATGTTTAGTGTCATTTATGTTTAGTACATAAATTGGTAAATACAATTGTTTAGTATTTATTTTCTTTAGTACTTATTTGTGGTACTTAATTTCCTTAGTATTTATGTTTAGTACTTATTTTCTTTAGTACTTATTCTTCTTAGTACTTATCACCTTTAGTACTTGTTTTATTTAATCCCTTTTTCAGTTTTCTTGTTTTTCGTACTTATTTTCTGTAATACTTATTTTCTTTCGTACTTATTTTCTTTACTATTTTTTTTTAGTACTTGTGTCTTTAGTAATCATTTTCTTTAGTACTTATTATCTTTACCATTTACTGTTTTAGTACTTATTTTCTTTAGTATTTATCTTCTTTAAAACTTATTTTCTTTAGTATTTATTTCCTTTAGTGCTTTTAGTACTTCTTTTTGGTATTTATTTTTAGTACTTCTTTTCGTTAGTACTTATTTCCTAAACTACTCCCTTTCTTTAGTACTTATTTTCTTTTGTACTAATTTTTTATCAGTAATTCTTTTATTTAGTACTTATTTGTGGTACTTATTTTCTTTTGTATTTATTTTCTTTACTATTTTCCTTAGTACTTATTTTCTTTAGTACTTATTTTCTTCAGTAATTCTTTTATTTAATACTTATTTGTGGTACTTATTTTCTTTTGTATTTACTCTATTTAGCACTTATTTTCTTTGGTATTTATTTCCTTTAATACTTTTTTCTTTACTACTTATTTTCCTTAGTACTTGTTTTCTTTAGAACATATTTCTTTAGTACTTATTTTCGTGAGTACTTTTTAGTTCTTTTGATATTTTTAGTACATATATGGTTTGGTATTCATTGCGTTTAGTATTCATTTCGTTTAGTATTCATTTCGCTTAGTACTCATTTTGTTCAGTACTCATTTTGCTTAGTACTTAGTTTATTGAGTCCTTTTTATTTAGTACTTGTTTATTTAGTACTTGTTTATTTAGTACTTGTTTTATTTAGAACTCATTTTATTTAGTACTTGTTTTATTTATTACTTGTTTTATACAGTATTTGTTTTAGCTTAACTTAGTACTTGTTTCAGTACTTTTATTTGGTATCTTTTTTTTAGTACTTAATTTCCTTAGTGCTTACTTTTCACAGTACTTATTTTCCTTAGTAATGAGTTTCCTTAGTACCTATTTTTTGTAGTACTCATTTCTTTAGTACTTATTTTCTTTAGTACCTATTTTCCTTAGTACTTATTTTTAGTATTTATTTTCTTTAGTGCTTATTTTATTTATTACTTTTTAGTACTTATTTTTAGTATTTCCGTTTGTTATTTCTTTTTACTACTTATTTATTTAGTACTTATTTCCTTTAGTACTTATCTGTGGTACTTATTTTCTTTAGTATTTATTTTTTAGTACTTATTTTCTTTAGTATTTATTTTTAGCATTTACTTTCTTTAGTACTTATTTTTAGTACTTGTTCTCTTTAGTACATATTTTCTTCAGTACTTCTTTGCTTTAGTACTTATTTTCATTAGTACTTACATATTTTCGTCAGTATTTCTTTTCTTTAGTATTTATTTTAGTACTTATATTCTTTGGTTTTTATTTTTAGTATTTATTCTCTTTAGTACTTATTTTCATTAGTACTTATTTTCGTCAGTATTTCTTTTCTTTAGTACTTATATTCTTTAGTACTTATTTTCTTTAGTACTTATATCCTTTAGTACTATTTTTAGTTCTAATTTTCTTTTGTACTTATTTTCTTTAGTACTTATTTTCTTTAGTACTTATATCCTTTAGTACTATTTTTAGTTCTAATTTTCTTTAGTACCTATGTTCTTTGGTACGTCTTTTCTTTAATACTTATTTTCTTTAGTACTTCTTTCTTTAGTATTTATTTTCTTTAGTATTTATTTTTAGTACTTATTTCTTTAGTACTTATTTCTTTTAATACTTATTTGCTTAAGTACTTCTTTTTGTTAGTACTTATTTTTAGTACTTATTTTCATTAGTACAAATTTTCTTTAGTACCTCTTTTCTTTAGCACTGCTTTTTAGTACTGTTTATACCTTCCTTTAGTACTCTCTTCTTTATTATTTAATTTATATAATAAGTAGTTTCTTTAGTACCTCAGGCATCACTGTTGTCTAGGTAATGCGACTGCCTAACCTACCTACTACCCAACTATTGACAACTGAAGTTATAGAATAGTGCATGCTGAGTACATCATCCTCTGACATAGCCGAAGATCACCCCGTCATTTCGTATATAAAATTTAAAATAATATAAAAGATGATTGATCTATTGCTGACAGACATAAACTCATAAGAAACGCTACCCGTAGTTTCATTTCAAGACACTGAGACCCCGGAATCAACTAAATCTCCTTATAAAATCTACAGCTATTTCCAATCCACATGCCAGAGCAGAGAGAGGACTTAGAGATTTCAGTGACACGTCTACTTCATAGAGGATTAGAAGAGTAGAAGTGGGGTAAGCCGGAGAGGCTCCGCAGAAGGAGGTCTCCAAGTACTCAGGCATTGATCTACTATAGTCTCCAAGCACTCAGGCATTGATGTACTATAGTCTCCAAGCTCTCAGGCATGATTGTACTGTACTATAATAGAGGATTACTACAACACCTAATCTAAAAGATTGGTCATGCCTACTTGGTAAGTGGAATACGGCAGACAACGCCTAATCTTAAGGATTTGAGCGGCACACCTTCTTAGAGAGCAAGTGACACACCTTCTTAGCAGAGCAATACAACGACATCTAATCAGGAAGTGAAGATTGAGTAAAAAGTTTGGAACACAACTTTAGTACTTGATATATATCCTTGTGTAAACCAATACATTTATATAATATAGCATGGTGAGTTCAGCGGAGAGAAAGTAGTCAAGAAGTAATAAAGATAAGAAAGAAAAACTGTAGTCCTAATTTAATGAAGATATGAAAGGAAGAAAGCAGAGAGTATCCTGAAGGAAAGTATATGATTGGCAGAACATAGTCAAAGAAGTCAAAACGGGAGAGAACAAGTTGTAAAATAAAGAATAGAAAAGGAGGCCGGATATTACGCAGAAGATAGACAAAGAAGTCAAAACGGGAGAAAAAAAGTGGAGTTGTAAAGTAAGAAATAGAATAAGGAGGGCGGATAATAAGGCAGAATGTAGATAACGTCAAAACGGGAGAAAACAAGTTGCAAAGTAAGAAATAGAAAAGGAGGGCGGATCTTAAAGCAGAGCGTAGACAAAGCAGTCAAAAGGGGAGAAAAAAAGTGGAGTTGTAAAGTAAGAAATAGAATAAGGAGGGCGGATATTAAGGCACACAGGAAAGGCTTCAATGAAATCCGTAGAAAAATGTTAATGAACTTTGGACCAAGCCCTGCCTTAAAAGTAATTTGCTACGTCACTGCTGTCGATATTGGCACCACTATTAAATCTTCATAAACATGTCTATACGGAAAAGTGTTCACAAAAAACTTGCCATGTTTGTGTGGAGAACAAAAGACACAAATTCAAGTATGGCATTCTGTGCGTGTCTTCATAAGTGTATAACTGGCAGACATAATAATATGCTATAATGCCCAAAAGTAGGCTAAGTTATATGAAGCATTATTTAACACATTGCCCACCACATACGGATGCATGGCAAGTGGTGTGCACAGCTGCACAAACACTAGGCTGCCATTTACGATTTGTGGCTGAAACGCGCCTAGATGTATGCCTCCATAAATACAGTTTTTACCTAATTACACACTCAGCTATTTATAACAAAATAACGGGTGATGCGACATAACAACGGAACAGACACAAATCAAAGAAACCACGAAGAAGGCATACCACACAAACATATAAATTGAAAAAATAACAATTTTTTCTATTGAAATAAACAGCGGA
This sequence comes from Clusia tigrina, assembly GCA_920105625.2. Classification (NCBI taxonomy): domain Eukaryota; kingdom Metazoa; phylum Arthropoda; class Insecta; order Diptera; family Clusiidae; genus Clusia; species Clusia tigrina. The sequence continues at coordinate 200,460,921 of OV050032.1, forward strand.
GCAGTTGAGTTCAGTGGAACTTTTAACGATTTACCTTGGTACCTTGGAGACACGGTTTCGTTGGTCGCTTTTGTGCCACATTTTGTTGGCATATGCACACTTTTTTATCGATGTGTTCACATACGAGCGGTGTTTCTTGCCGTCCGCATTCGCTGGTAACGTAATGATAAGAGAAGAACAGTTATCTGCTTTCTTTTCCTATATTTTTTGTTCTCTGCCTTGCGTCAGCAAAGGTCATTTAACGAACCAGAAGGTGTTAATGTGCGCAATGCTCGATGAGTCTGTTTTATACGTACTCAATACAGGAATGTTGTGTGTGCCTTTCGACTGCTGAGCAAGAAACATCACTACTTCAGGCAGCAGACCCAGACCCAATGAATAGTATTCAATCAGCGCAGTGGTGTGAGCAGACCAGTAAAATAATTTTTTTTTATCTGGAAAGTTGGATGAGCACACACAACAACTGCTGTTTTGTAGATATAGTGGGGTCTCCATATTCACATCTGGATTGGTCTCACTCCAAATATAATCGAATTTTGAGATATAGCAACTCTATAAATTTGTCTAACAGAACACAGATTTTCGTCTTGAATTACCAAGTCTTCGACAATGTTTCTTCAACGCTCCATTTAAATTTTGCCCAAAAACAGAATAAAATACAAAGAAGCATTTATTCTTCGAGTTGCTCTGTGAGTGATATTTGCAGCAGAAGCCACAATTTCTTGTGTGTCCTTGCAGAAGGCCATCATAGCCACAAAAAGGACATAAAAGCTCTGCTACGCACATTGGTGGATGTGTCTGCATGTCTTTGATTGGCCGCATATCGAGCAGTTCATGGTAAGAGGCCCCAGTTGAAGGGGCCTGTGACCGATGAATAGTTCTCAACCACATCTAAATCGTTTCTGAATTATTTCTCAACCAATTTTAAACCACTTCTGTACCAATTCTGTATCACAAATCACCCCAAAGCTCGTAAAGGGTTAACAAATCAAATTCAGTTCTCAAAACACTTCTCAACAATTTCTGAACCACATCCGAATCATTTCTGAATCATTTCTGAACCAATTTTAAACCACTCTTGAACCAGCTCTAAACCACTTATGAATCAGTTTTGAACCACATCTGAGACAATTCTGAACCATTTTTGAATCACTTCTGAATTATTTCCGAACCTCTTTTAAACCATTTGTGAACCATTTCTGATCCACCTCTGAATCAATTCTAAACTATTTCTGAACCATTTCGCAACCACTTCTGTACCAGTTCTGAACGACTTCAGAAACTCTTCAGTACCAGTTCTGAATCACTTCTGAAGTACTTCTGTACCAGTTCTGAACGACTTCTGAAACTCTTCAGTACCAGTTCTGAACGACTTCTGAAACTCTTCAGTACCAGTTCTGAATGACTTCAGAAACTCTTCAGTACCAGTTCTGAATCACTTCTGAAGTACTTCTGAACCATTTCTGAATCGTTTCTGAACCAACTCTGTACCAGTTCTGAATCGTCTCTGAACCACTTCTGTGCCAGTTCTGAACGACTTCTGAAACTCTTCAGTACCAGTTCTGAATCACTTCTGAAGTACTTCTGTACCAGTTCTGAACGACTTCTGAAACTCTTCAGTACCAGTTCTGAATGACTTCAGAAACTCTTCAGTACCAGTTCTGAATCACTTCTGAAGTACTTCTGAACCATTTCTGAATCGTTTCTGAACCACTTCTGTACCAGTTCTGAACGACTTCTGAAACTCTTCAGTACCAGTTCTGAACGACTTCTGAAACTCTTCAGTACCAGTTCTGAATGACTTCAGAAACTCTTCAGTACCAGTTCTGAATCACTTCTGAAGTACTTCTGAACCATTTCTGAATCGTTTCTGAACCACTTCTGTACCAGTTCTGAACCACAAATCACTCCAAAAGCTCGTAAAGGGTTAACAAATAAAATTCTTTTTATTCAATAATTTTGCACACAATAATTTCGTCCTCGGTTGGAGGAATTGAGTTCGAAGGAAAAGACCCAAAGCAAACAAAACTTAATTACGATGCTTTTTCACGTATTTCAGAACGCTCTTGATAATGGGCATGTAGTGATTGCTCAGACAGCACGGACAGTACTTGACGGGCAGCACGGCGCTGCCCTCGAAGCGGTTCTGCGGCATCAATCGCTGCGAGAACACCCAGTAGGTGGCCTCCTCGCCAATCACCAACGAGACTCGGTCGTAGCAGACCGCGCCCACCACGAAGATGCTCCTGTCGCCGGTCAGGAAGCGCCACTCGCAGTACTGCGGCTTTATATAGGACGGCACATTGGCGTTCTCCACCACCATGATGCGCTCCACCCACTCGATCTCGTGCGGAGCGGCGGCTCCGGCCTGGGTGTGCCAAGTGTTGATGGAGCGCAGATAGTTGTTGTTCTCGTGCTGCACATAGACCAGGTTTACTATGACGTGCTCCTTCTTCAGCAACGGCGCCATGGCGTGACTCTGCGTTATCTAACAAATGTTTGATCAGACTCCCACCAAAGTTAAGTCAACGTGAATTCTGTTCAGAGCCTTCGCTGTGAAACAATTCCAAATTCGAATCAAGGATTCAGTTTGATGTAATAAGAAAAAATATTTGCTGTGCTGTAACAAATTCCCGGAAGCCTTGACCTGAAAAAAATTCTCAAGTGTTTTTTTTGAACAGTTCGGGGTTGCTTCCGGGAATACAAACCGTTCAGTTTGAGGCTGCGGGTAGTCCCATTCATTGATATTGGCACGATGACAAGAATTTTGGACATAGAGTGATGTTCAATAGACTGTCTCACCAATACCCGTTGTTTCTGCCACCGAAGGATAAACTCATATCTAGAGTTTATTTTGGAAGAAAGTAGAACGTCAGCTTCCCGACAAAGGAATAATGGAGAGATCCAGAATTACTTCTAGGGTGCCTGACGAAAATTTTCATCACTGACGGCTGCAAAACTAAGAAGGGAATTGGAGCTGGCTGGCCTATGATTGGAAATGTCAGACGCTTCTCGGCTACGGGAAGTTAGCAACGGTATTCCAATCGGAAGTGCTTGCTATACTGAAGGTAGCGGACTGGCTAATTGAGAAGAAATGGCACGGTAAAGAGATTAGAGTCTGTAGTGATTTTCAGGATACACTGAAGGCCCTAGAAAACGCGTTAACCACTACAAAAATTGTCCAAGAATGAGTCAAGACTTAACTCGATCGCAAGATGGAATTTACCTAACTTATTTGGGTTCTGGAACGCAGTACGGAGGAACGATGTAGCTGATGAACTGGCAAACTGTGGACCTGCGGGTACTCCAATGGGACCAGAGCCATTTATCGTCATGAGTTTATGCAGGGGCTATTGATTGGATCAAGGGCCAAGTGAATAATATTCGCTAGGACCGTTGGTGCAGTTCAGTTGCCTGAAAAACAGCCGAGTGCTTCCTAGAAAGCTCAAACAGGAGAGTTGCAGATTTCCTACTAACAAGGAAAGATCTTCCTTCTCTTGGTTGGGGTTGGGGTAATCACGGAGCATACTTCATGGGGCCTTCATATGGCGACCATAGGCATCAGCGAGACTCCGAATTGCGTGCCCTGTCTATAGGAAGAACAGGGCGATATAGAGAATTCTCTCAGTGCCTGCCTTTGCCAGTATAAGGACCCGCATATACGAGTATAAGGGTCAGATGTTTTGGGAATGGACAACGGACATTCTTTATCCCTGGACAGACTTCTGAGATTCATAAAAGAGGCTTCCTATACATCCAAAAGTTAACACGGCATAGCTCGGAATACATAGAGTGGAATAAAGAAACTTGTCATAGGCACACAGGCAGTGGGAGACGTCAACCAGATCGGCCGAGGAGGTCTGACAGTTCTTTTACATACGTTAACACGGCGTACACTGATATATCTGGACTGTGTTTAATTTGCTTACCATGCGAATGATAATTTCGACTCGTTGTTAGCTCGTAGATCTTTGCATGATGAAATGGCAAACCTTACTGAAGAGAAATGTCAAAAGAGCGGGAAGAAATATGGCGGCGTTTGCTGTCACTATCGATTTACTTTTGTAGCGTTTCTTTTGAAAAACCCTTTATATACTGAGTATATACAGTTGAGATTATATTTTCTATTGTAGCCGGTTAATGGTATCTTTCCTTTTTAATCGTTCGTGACCTTTCTTTGACAATAGATCCCTTGCTAAGGTGTTGGGGTATAGTTTCAGCTTCTGTGAGTAACTTCTGCAGCATTTTTTATTTCCTCTGCAGCCTCAAACTGAACGGTTTGTATTCCCGGAAGCAACCCAGAACTGTTAAAAAAAAACACTTGAGAATTTTTTTCAGGTCAAGGCTTCCGGGAATTTGTTACAGCACAGCAAATATTTTTTCTTATTACATCAAACTGAATCCTTGATTCGAATTTGGAATTGTTTCACAGCGAAGGCTCTGAACAGAATTCACGTTGACTTAACTTTGGTGGGAGTCTGATCAAACATTTGTTAGATAACGCAGAGTCACGCCATGGCGCCGTTGCTGAAGAAGGAGCACGTCATAGTAAACCTGGTCTATGTGCAGCACGAGAACAACAACTATCTGCGGTCCATCAACACTTGGCACACCCAGGCCGGAGCCGCCGCTCCGCACGAGATCGAGTGGGTGGAGCGCATCATGGTGGTGGAGAACGCCAATGTGCCGTCCTATATAAAGCCGCAGTACTGCGAGTGGCGCTTCCTGACCGGCGACAGGAGCATCTTCGTCGTGGGCGCGGTCTGCTACGACCGAGTCTCGTTGGTGATTGGCGAGGAGGCCACCTACTGGGTGTTCTCGCAGCGATTGATGCCGCAGAACCGCTTCGAGGGCAGCGCCGTGCTGCCCGTCAAGTACTGTCCGTGCTGTCTGAGCAATCACTACATGCCCATTATCAAGAGCGTTCTGAAATACGTGAAAAAGCATCGTGATTAAGTTTTGTTTGCTTTGGGTTTTTTCCTTCGAACTCAATTCCTCCAACCGAGGACGAAATTATTATGTGCAAAATTATTGAATAAAAATAATTTTATTTGTTAACCCTTTACGAGCTTTTGGAGTCATTTGTGGTTCAGAGCTGGTACAGAAGTGGTTCAGAAACGATTCAGAAATGGTACAGAATTGGTTCAGAAACGATTCAGAAATGGTTCAGAAGTACTTCAGAAGTGATTCAGAACTGGTACTGAAGAGTTTCAGAAGTCGTTCAGAACTGGTACTGAAGAGTTTCAGAAGTCGTTCAGAACTGGTACAGAAGTACTTCAGAAGTGGTTCAGAACTGGTACTGAAGAGTTTCTGAAGTCGTTCAGAACTGGTACAGAAGTGGTTGCGAAATGGTTCAGAAATAGTTTAGAATTGATTCAGAGGTGGATCAGAAATGGTCCACAAATGGTTTAAAAGAGGTTCGGAACTAATTCAGAAGTGATTCAAAAATGGTTCAGAATTGTCTCAGATGTGGTTCAAAACTGATTCATAAGTGGTTTAGAGCTGGTTCAAGAGTGGTTTCAAATTGGTTCAGAAATAATTCAGATATGATTCAGATGTGGTTCAGAAATTGTTGAGAAGTGTTTTGTTCAGAATTGTTCCATAGGTGGTTCAGAATCGGTTCAGAAATAGTTCAGAATTGTTTTAGAACTGATTCAGAATTGTTTCAGAAGTGGCTCATAACTGGTACAGAAGTGGTTGAGAAATGGTTCAGTTCTCCACTTAAAAGTACTACTGATTTCAAGTGCAGACATGATACACGGCATATACTCGTACAGTCAGAGACAGACACTCTCTTTCACCTCAATATTCTTAAGTTTAGCCTTAAGCTTAGTTGATAAGGTTAATCTGTAAATGATCGTGCTACTGAAAGCATTGGCAATAAACGATAATAAGTGTGGTAAAACCAACAAAGAAGTGGAAGGATATCATTCAAGCCTACAAGCAGATTGCAACGAGAGCTTGCAACCTAATTTAGGAACGATCCAGACGGATTTCGGGCCTTTTTTATCATCACTGAACAACCAATTTATTTGCAACACATGCACAAAAGCAAAGCTATGTCCCCCTTACAACAATATCCCCACTGCTTTTTACAAGTTTGTTTATAAGCGACGAAAAAGCAAAGATACCCCCACTGAATTCTACATGTTTGTCAGCGAACTGTTGAATATGAAAATAGTTGCCAGTGGTGACATTGTCAATGGATGTCTTGGTCCCTGTCAATTTCTTCAGTGCAAAGGCGCCACTACTGAGCAGACTCTCGAAGCACCCCTCGCGTAAGACCAAAGACAATGGGCATCAATGCCTGAGTGGTTGGATACCTCCTTCTTCGGCGGCTCTCCGGCCTACCCCACTTCAAAGATTAAAGGCTTCGCTTGGCAGTAAACCGAGTGAAAATCGGAGCTAAGCCGGAACGCCTTTTGATGGGATTGTGATAGCGAGCCAAGCAAACCTAAAAATTAAGTTGTTTTGAAAGAAAATGCCACAAAGTCACTCAAGTGCAGCGGACGTGCACATGCGGCAACACCACATAAAGCATGAAAATATCATTGGGAAGTATGTGGAAAGCATCATAAATATAATTAATTAAGTGGCAACACTGGCGGCAGCTGCACTGCACACAAATGTCGCATATACCAGGCACACAAACACACACTCTCAGGCACACAAACACACACTCAGGCACACAAACACACACTCAGGCACACAAACACACACTCAGACTCCACACTCGCACTCACACTCATAAATGCGCTTTTGTCTTAATTGTTGCGTAATCAACGACTTTTTCGTCTGGTAAAGTTATATTATAAAAGCAGATAATGCAAATAGTGGTAGGAACAATGGCGCAATAGTAGTGGTGGTGGCAGCCCACGGTTGCACTTATGTTGCTGTTGTTATTGGTGTTGTTCAGGTTGTTGTTGTCTTTTCCTAACTCCGCAATTTGTTAAACTGTTTGCGCAAGCGACTCTCTCGTTCCCTGTCGCCCGCCGAAAATTGCCCGAAGGCGTTCCTGTCATACTTAAATAGGCGTTTCTGCTTATATTACCTTTGTTTTTGCCCTGTCGTTCCACAAGAACTTCCACGCGGCGGCAAACTGGCGGCGTGTGTAGGAGGCGATTTCAATTTGAAGTATTTTTTGCGTTCATTGAAGTGAATAAGAAACGGTTTTGCGAAGTAATTTCTCGTCGCTGGCACTGTAGAGCATTGCGACTTTCTTCGTCACGTCTTATATTCCCGATCTCTGTGGTAGCCCAGAAGAATCACACTTGATTGAAACTCTGTATGCAACCCACTTAGAAGAACTGGAAACACATCTGATGATCTTCTGGATCAAAATCAACAAATTGTACTATCTATCAAATTGATAAGCAACCATTACTATGTGTATGTCCTGTTGCCAACTGGGGTGTGACATTGCGAGTGCCATTAATAAAGCTTCTAAGACTCAGGCAAACGTTTAGCAACAGAGTTTTGACACTTCAAGTTAATGTTCCCTGCATTGGTACCACCGTCTTGAGAATACGGAATGAATCAATGAGTGATTGAAACAAAGTGGGGAAAATGTACCCCGACCAATTTGATCTATTCTACTCCTCCTGCATGTACCTACTGAGGTAAGGGTCCTCTATGAGTCGCATAATAAGGCTTTGCCAGTCGTCTCTGCTAAAGGCACGCTGAAGACAGTTGGAAATGCCAAGTCCACTGGAGACTCAGCCCTAAATAGTCTCACTGGGACACGCTCAATCCACGGCAAGAAGGACAACGAAATAGGATCAACCAAGTCCACAGAAGACTCACCTGTAAATAGTCTCACTGGGACACGCTCAATCCACGGCAAGAAGGACAACGAAATAGGATCAACCAAGTCCACAAGAGACTCACCTGTAAATAGTCTCACTGGGACACGCTCAATCCACGGCAAGAAGGACAACGAAATAGGATCAACCAAGTCCACAGAAGACTCACCTGTAAATAGTCTCACGGGGACACGCTTAATCCACGGCAAGAAGGACAACGAAATAGGATCAACCAAGTCCACAGAAGACTCACCTGTAAATAGTCTCACGGGGACACGCTTAATCCACGGCAAGAAGGACAACGAAATAGGATCAACCAAGTCCACAGGAGACTCAGGCCCTCCTGAACTTGGCCTTTCGGGTTGGAGCGATTTCATATATCCGCACGACTTGACCTAGCCAGCGTAGTCGCTGGATTTTGATTCGCTGGACTATGTCAATATCGGTGTATAGCTCGTTCTATCTGATCCGATATTCGTCGCAGGTCAAGAGATCCTGCGGAGAATTATTCTTTCAAACCCGCCTAACGCCTGTTCTTCACTGTTTGTCATCGTCCAGCTCTCTGCTCTATATAGAAACACTGGAATGATGAGGAACTTATACAGCGTTAGCCTTGTTCATCCAGAAAGCGGTCTACTCTTTAGATGCCTAGTAGGCCCAAAGTAACTCTCCGTTTGATTTCCAAATTGATGTTGTTGGTGGTGTTGATACTGGTCCCTAGGTAGACGAAATCTTTTACAATTTCAAAGTTGGAGTCGCCAACAGCAACGTGATGTCCCAGACGATGGGACTCCTTAAATAAGGCCAGCATGTATTTCGTCTTATCCTCGTTCACTTTTAGACCCACTCGCTTTGCTGCTCTTTCCAGGCCGATATACGCAGCCCTCACAGCTCGAGTGTTATGGCCAATGATGTCAATACCATCAACATACGCCAAAAGCATGACACTCTTAGTAAAGATAGTGCCCGAGTGATACAATGATCTTTCCAGCATTATGATGAAGTAGTCGCACCACAGGGAGTCACTCTGTCTGAAGCCCCGCTTTGTGTCAAAAGGGTCGGAGATCTCCTTTCCAATTTGCACTGAGCTGCAGGTTGCGTTTAGCGTCATCCTGCACAGCCTGATTAGCTTTGAAGGGATGCCAAATTCAGACATAGTGGCATCCCTGCCGAGGATCCTCATCGTGCTATCCTTATCGTAGGATCCTTATCCTGCTATCAAAAGCGACCTTGAAATGGACACAAAGATGGTGGATGTCAATTTGTTTCTCTAGTGTCTTCTCCAAGAGTTGACGTACGAGTATTGGGAAGATTTGGTCAATGGTACGTTAACCAGGGCTGAAAGGGTCCGAACAGTTCGTCAACGATGGGTTTCAGTCTTATGCAAAGTACGTCAGTTGGGATTTTGTATGTGATGTTAAGAAGACTAATTCCGCGGTAGTTAGAGCACATCCCAGAATCACCCTTCTTGTGGACTGGGCAGAGCACACTCAGGCTCCAGTTGCTGGGCATGGATTCTGCCGATCATATTTTGCATAAGAGCTGATGCACACGCTACGCAAGCTCTTCGCTAAAGAGACTTACATAGTTCCGTCAGCGGTAACCCAACGGCTCCAGCAGACTTGTTGCTGTTAGTCTCCTAATGGCTGCTTAGACTTCAATATAATCGGGTGGCGGTATATCGAATCGCCTAATGACTGTTTAGACTTCAGTATAATTGGGTGGTGGTATTTCGATTTCATCGTCAGCAATCCGTTGCTCGTGTTTAGCTTCGTCGTTAGCGTCATCATTAAGCAGTTTCGCGAAGTGTTCCCGCCATAGCCTGAGTATACTCTGGGCGTCTGTTACCAGATTTCCCTCTCCGTCTTTACAGGAATTGGCTCCGGTCTTGAAACCTTCCGCTTGGCCCTTCACTTTTTGGAACAATTTTCGAGTCATATTCCTGCTGCTAAACATGTCGATCGATCTCCTCGCAGAGTCTTAGTTTCGCTTCTCGTTTTTTGCAACGTTTTTCAGCCCTCCTCTTCTCTATGTATCGCTTCTCGTTTTTTGCAACGTTTTTCAGCCCTCCTCTTCTCTATGTATCGCTCCTCGCTGGATGGCTCGGTATGCTTCCTTTTTTCCTGCAGCTCCTGATGATGCTCCTGCGGTGCTATATCCATTTGAACTTAAATGCCACTACTAATAAACGCCAGACACACTTGTTTGGAGCATACTGTAATGTCCGTATCCTTCAGTTAAACTCAGCAGCCACAGGAAACTAGTGCAACATCCAATGAGGCTGGCTGAGGATAGGGAAAGTTCACATGACTGGGGAAATGTCCACCATAGAAAGTAGCAGCACAACTGAAGAAGCAGGCATAAATTCGAAGAAGAAAACTCCATTGAGAGTATAAGTCCGTTCCCATACATAACATGAACCCGTTGAGAGATGTGCAGAAGGATATGCAAATGACTTAGGCGAGTACATCGTTAGAATTGTTTCACTCACAGAGTTCGAGGCATTCGAGGAGTGTATTTTAAATCTGGTGTTAAAAGTTTGTGAATATTCATAGTACTCAGATATATAATTGTGTGCACATTTCACATTCACGGCTCATGACGAAAACGGCATTAATTCATGCACATTTATTAACTGTCTCTCGTAAACACTCCCAATTCAATTCAAAATACTTTCACGTCAAAGTAACTCATGTCAAAAATGTAAGCAAACGTGGTACATATGTGCGAGTCAATACAATCATGCAAAACAGTTGTAAATAAACACAACAACAACAACAACAACAATGAGAAGAAGAAGCAGAACAACAACAACAACAACAATAGTCGTGTTGTGGTGGCATTTCACCAAAATTGCATGCAGAGAAATACGAACAAAAAAGATACTCGAAGAAAAGATACTCGCGTACAAATTATGGTGGAGAGGAAAATACGAAGCACACAAACAAATAAATATGTACCAATGAATAACTAAATGAAAATAAACCTGTTTAAACAATAATAAGTGGAAAATATGCAAAAACTAATTGGCAAGGTCGTTCGTCGCTGGCCACGCTGCGCCGCGCTGAGCTGCGCCGCATTTGGTTATTTCATTCGGTCGCGTTTCTGTTCGCAGTAATCAAGAAAAAAGCATGCAAAAATGCAAAACAGCGCAAAGAAAAGCAGCAAGATTAACATTTAATTTGCTGTGGGAGGTGTCTGTGTGAGTGGCTGCTGTGGGTGGATGTGGGGATGTGTGCATGTACGCAGCGGGTGATTGCGGACCAAAGAAAACTAGACACAAATGCATAGGTACGGAATACAAAGCTGGTCTAGATGGAACGAACGCCGTCAAACTAGTTGCCACACACACACAGACACACACATAAACACATACACACACACACATAAACACACACACACACACACTCCGGCTTTAGACGCTTTTACTCCTCGTTAAAAAAAAAAAAAAAAAAAACACACACATACCAGCCTTTACCACCATCGACTTGCTCGTTACATTGGGGAAACATCGCTGACAAGAAGGCTCCCGGTCTGTACGGCATCCCGAACGTAGCGCTAAAAGCTTCAACAAAGACGAGGCCAAAAGTATTTACGAATATGTGCAACGCTTCCATTAGGGAAGGGGTGTTCCCGGCTAGATGGAACAGCAGCGACTGGTGTTACTGCTACTTCCAGAGCAGAGTGTTTTTCTATGACACGGATGCAGGAGTTGGACGCTATGAAATCACGGGTGGCGTCCCACAAGGATCTGTACTCGGCCCTACTCTCTGGAACGTCATGTACGATGGCGTCCTACGATTGGACCTACCAACGGGTGTAACACTAATCGGGTACACAAACGATATCGCTATGGTGGTGATTGCGAAGCACATCCACACGCTGCAGACGAGATGCAACGATGCAATTGTGCGTGTGAGTGAATGGCTCAGTAGGGCCAAGCTAGAAGTGGGAGTTCAAAAAACAGAGGCAGTGCTACTGAGTACCTGAAAGATAAGCGAGATTTTCACAATCACAGTGGGGGGCCATCAAATTAAATCCCAACCACAGCTCCGGTACCTAGGAGTACTTATTGATTCCAGGCTCACCTTCAAAGAGCATATTAAAGCGGTCTGCGAAAAAGCTACCCGGGTAAATGGGGCACTCACTCGCCTGATGCCGAATATAGGCGGGCCACGCTCAAGCCAACGGAAGCTCCTATCAACGGTAATGAGCTCCATCATAGTGTATGCCGGCCCAATATGGGTGGAGACCACTAGGGTGACAACATACGCCAAATGCATACAGTCAACATATAGACTCAACGCGCTAAGGGTGGCTAGTGCGCTTTGTACTGTATCGGACGAAGCAATTGGGGTCATAACTAGTAAACCGCCTATTGACTTGCTGGCGAAGGAGATGCACCGCCTCTACAAACAGAGAGCGAGACCCACAAACGTCACCAAAGCAGTGGAAAGAGCCAAATACCATTGCGGAACGCCAACACAGATGGGAGCAAACGGACAAAGGTAGATGGACCTTCAGGCTGATCCCATGCATAACAACATGGATAACAAGAAAGCATGGAGAGCTAAACCACTATGTCACCCAGCTACTAAGTGGCCACGGATGCTTTCAGCAGTACCTTTTTGAGCGGAAGTTTGAGGAGCACCCGTACTGCCCGCACTGGTCGCGGATGCACGAGAACGCTCAACACGTGTTATTCTACTGCCAGCAAATTAAGGACGCTCGGGAGACACTGGGTGTTGTTCTAGAAGACCCCCAACAATGAACAACCTCTGTGAGCACATGTGCGATACGCTCACTAAGTGGGAAGCAGTATGCTCGGCAGCGGCCACCATTATGATTGCGCTGCGAAAAGCAGAACGAGCGCGCTACGCTGAACGCAGCCGCCAGCGCCATGCGGAGCGCGACGTACACAAGACTGACACATGGACAGACCTAATACTGACGTGTGAGCAGTAAATGCCCTTACGGCCTCCCGACGTAAAACCTAATCAGTGTCTCCGGGGGGAAACACCGTAATGACGAGAAGACGCTTTAGCTGAGTTAGAGTCCCGCACTGACGGGGTTCTAACTTTAGATGTTTTCCTTCTCGTTAAATATAAAATCTTGTTTAGACAAGAGCCTCGTGACTTTGATCAGTTCAATATCCTAAAAAACATACCGGATCAAAACATTATCTGATCAATAACGGATTCTAAGATCTCAAAACGACATTTTGAACGCAATTTCGAGATTATTATCTCAGACCGTGATGAATAGGAGGATCTTGGATCCACCCTAGAAGTCTAGAATGATTCACAGACGGGTCAAAAACAAACACCGGGAGTCGGTACCACAATCTCAGAACCAATGGGCAGGTGCCCCAGCGTCTTTCAGGCTAAAATTCACGCAATTTCAATCTGCGTAAGGATGAATCTGAAAAGAGGTTTCAAGGGCTCGCACATAGCTATCTATTCAGACAGTCAAGCTGCATTACAAGCGTTAACTTCATATTCTTTAGAACCGAAACGAGTGGAAGAATGCTTCATCTTCAATGTTTAGAAGCAACAAATAAGGTTGCAATTTGCTGGGTCCCGGGTCATTCAGGGATCGATCGAACGAAATTGCTAACGAACTGGCTAGGGACGATTCCGTAGCAAGCCTCATAGGTCCAGAGCCTTACTGTGGTATCAACTGGGCGGCGGCTAAATCCAGGGTAGACAACTGGGAGCTTAGTTTGAGAATGTCACACTGGAAAGGGATAGAAGGACTTCAAGCCAAGCCAAAAGACTGGTGAGGTCATTCACCTGCAATAGAGAACTACGTAATATGTGCAAAGCAGACGTAGGGAAAATAGTAGGTTTTCTATCAGATCATTACTACCTGAAATATCACCTGACTAAAATCCATATTCTCAACTATACGGAGTGCCGGCTCTGTCTAGAAGAATAGGAAACCACAGAGCACTTACTATACAACTGCAAGGACTAGACTGAACAAATTCCACCGCGACCAGTTGGCTCCGGAAGAAACAAAGAATGCTCCTGTTGGGGACATTCTCAAGTTCATCCTTAAACCGGAAAAGATAATGAAAGAACTTAACTTTCAACTACTTTCTTTCTTTAGACAATGAACATCCTAGATGAAAAGGATCTGATGACTTTAATTGGTATACTTTGACATCTCCAAACCGACGAAATGCTATGGCATGGCTGTTGAAACAAAGACGAGGAGAGTCGAAGGATGCATGAAGAAACATTTTTGTATGACAGGAACTAAAGAAGACAGAAGAAAACTACATTAGGCGGGAACATGTCTACCAATTATACCAGAAGCAGAGGCAAATCGAAAACAAAATGGATGAGAACATCATTTCGGATGTTATAAAACTGAAAATTCGTAGTTGTTGTACCAGAAGCAGAGGCAATTCGGACACAAAATGGATGAGAACATCACCTGGGATATTATAAAGCCGAACATTCGTAGTTTTTATACCAGAAGCAGAGGCAATTGGAACACAAAATGGATGAGAACATCACCTGGGATATTATAAAGCCGAACATTCGTAGTTTTTATACCAGAAGCAGAGGCAATTGGAACACAAACTGGATGAGAGCATGACCTGGGATGTTATAAAGCCGAACATTCATAGTTGCAAAGCTGCAGCAATGGATAGAAATCTCTGGAGAAGCGTTATTCCAGGGCTCTCCTCCCTGGGTAGGAGAATAACATGAAAAAAATATTATTATAGAAGAAAAATTCCAAAGCAGAATGAAATGGATGTGAAGACAATGGAAAATAGACTGAAGGTCGATGATTATGGAATGATTAATGGAATGAAAATATATCAATTAATATATGGGGAAAACTAAATTCGGATGAAAGCAAAATGGCCCAAAGCAAAGGAGGACAGTTAGACAGGAAATCGGAGACTGTCCCACAGTGAAGAGTATACCCTGAAATAGATGGGCGGTATCAAGTGGAAAGGCAATTGGAAAAATGGAAATAGTGTATAGAAGAGAACTTTCGCATCTCTTACTTCATAATTCATATGAACTTAACATGGAGGCGAACAAGCCACGATATAAGTAAAGGGTAGAAATGTTGAGTATGAATACAGATCGTTTCTATACTCTTTCCCACTAAGCAAAGGGTAGAAAGATGGGTACGAATGCATCTATTTTGTATACTCCTCCACACTAATTAAAGGCTGGAAATTTTGGGTAAGAAGACATGTCGATTCTGTACTCCTCCCCACTCTAAGTAAAGGGTAGAAAGGCGGGGTACGAATACAGATCGTTTCTATACTCCTCCCCACTAAGTAAAGGCTGGAAATCTTGAGTATGAATACAGATCGTTTCTATACTCCTCCCCACTCTAAGTAAAGGGTAGAAAGGCGGGGTACAAATACATATAGTTTCCATACTCCTCCCCACTAAGTAAATGGTAGAAAGGTTGGGTACGGATACGTATAGTTCCATAGTGATCATTGGTGTATGCTGTCCACCAATATTTCATCAACGATTTCTTCGACAGTAGCCCTGCCCTCCAGCAAACTAGTTGCAGCAAATTTGTTACCGCACTTGCAGCATATTTACAAAATCTTCTGCTCCACAAAAGCGAGCACTTAACCCAAAAACTCCGAAATAAATTAAGTACTCGTACCCTTATGCAACACCCTAGATCAGCTGTCGACAGCGACGACAAGAGCAGTCTTAGCTGGGAATGGACTGACTCCCTGGGCAATGTGACTGATTAAGTGCGCTTTGGTCGTGGTACGCTACGTACTCGTGCTTTAAAACGAGACAAAGTGAGGCAAATTTTCAAGACACTACAAAAACCCTGTCATTGTTGTGCTGGCGTGCTGCTGAAATGGCAGGTTTCAAACACCGACAACAACAATTAAAAACAGTACATTCACAGTATAAGCAAAAACAACAACAACAACAACAGCAACAACAACAACAACTGCAGCAACAATGCAATGCAAGACAATAAGGAAAGCTGCCTAAAGCCCGAAATGGCCCAAGTAACAAACGTCAACAAACCGGAGGCTGTGTTCGTTGTTGTTATTGTTGCTGTTGTTGTTGTTGTGGAGGTTATTGCTGATGTTGGTTTTGTTATTGCTGATGTTGCCAGCAGCCAGTGCTGCCACTTTTAATTTTATTACAAACAGCGCGGAGTATGTGGAAAATGTTGTTGCGCAGCTGTTGCTGTTGTTATAGGAAAAATGAACTCGTTTTTGTTGCTTTTGCTTTGTTGCTTCTTTTTTCTTCGAACACTTTTTTAGTGTTGTAGTTGTAGTTGTTGCTGGCAGTATTTCTCACAGCATCCGCTCAATATGGCAACTAATATGAAAATGGCAGCCAGGCGGGCAGACAGCCCAGCCGTCAGTCTGTGGTGCGCGGGCAGATAGGAACGTGCGAGCAATAAGTGGAATGGGAAACTTATTTGCATTTAAAGTTTTCGCAAACAGCGAAAAATTTGCAACGGAAAGTGTAGGAAACCACAGGCAGGAAAAACATTAAAACCCCAAGAAACTGGCATACACTCGGAAAAATAAAGTCACACATGCAAACGAACCTTTCAAAGCGGACACTTTCGCTGAAACTTGTCTGGAGACTGCACGATTATCAGGATTGCAACAACGACATTAAACATTGGACCCTTACCCAAAGATAACACTATCCTGGGTGTCCACTTTCGGGACTCTTTGGGACATGTGCCAAATAAGAAGATAAGCTCCATCAATTGCTTCATGAAAAGCAGCAAATGGCTGGACCTTTGAAAGGATTTGGGTAGGAAAGGTGTGGGTGTCTCATGGGGTATCACAAGGGGTCAATGATAGCCTAAGTGTGCCCTTCTGGCGACCGCTATACAGCAGCGATAACATACCCAAAGATAACATACCAAAACTACGCCCATGGAAAAAATTGACTTTGCAACATTGGATCCATACATTTTAGAAGGAAATGTTACTCCTCAATGAACTATACACGGCAATAGGCGTGGCAGTTGATATGTTGGACACTAAGTTTCATACTCTACTTTTGTAGCATTACTCCTCAATGAACTATACACGGCAATAGGCGTGGCAGTTGATATGTTGGACACTAAGTTTCATACTCTACTTTTGTAGGATCACTCCTCAATGAACTATACACGGCAATAGGCGTGGCAGTTGATATGTTGGACACTAAGTTTCATACTCTACTTTTGTAGCATTACTCCTTAATGAACTATACACGGCAATAGGCGTGGCAGTTGATATGTTGGACACTAAGTTTCATACTCTACTTTTGTAGGATCACTCCTCAATGAACTATACACGGCAATAGGCGTGGCAGTTGATATGTTGGACACTAAGTTTCATACTCTACTTTTGTAGGATCACTCCTCAATGAACTATACACGGCAATAGGCGTGGCAGTTGATATGTTGGACACTAAGTTTCATACTCTACTTTTGTAGCATTACTCCTCAATGCACTATACACGGCAATAGGCGTGGCAGTTGATATGTTGGACACTAAGTTTCATACTCTACTTTTGTAGCATTACTCCTCAATGCACTATACACGGCAATAGGCGTGGCAGTTGATATGTTGGACACCAAGTTTCATACTCTACTTTTGTAGCATTACTCCTCAATGTACTATACATGGCAATAGGCGTGGCAGTTGATATGTTGGACACTAAGTTTCATACTCTACTTTTGTAGGATCACTCCTCAATGAACTATACACGGCAATAGGCGTGGCAGTTGATATGTTGGACACTAAGTTTCATACTCTACTTTTGTAGCATTACTCCTCAATGCACTATACACGGCAATAGGCGTGGCAGTTGATATGTTGGACACTAAGTTTCATACTCTACTTTTGTAGGATCACTCCTCAATGAACTATACACGGCAATAGGCGTGGCAGTTGATATGTTGGACACTAAGTTTCATACTCTACTTTTGTAGCATCACTCCTCAATGAACTATACATGGCAATAGGCGTGGCAGTTGATATGTTGGACACTAAGTTTCATACTCTACTTTAACACCATTATGGCCAATTTTGTTGATACTCGTGAATCTAGTAGAGATCTCGAGTAATGAGGGCACTGGCGGCCCATTTTTAGACGAGCCTTGCAAAATTCGATGTTGATCGTGTAAAGAGGCCCTGTTATGAGTACTCGTATGGGTGAATTGTGGGCGTTGTGATGGGAGTATGCTGTCCATTTGTTATACGCCGACACATATCGAGCAAATGTGTTTAGCATGGGTTTTTGGAGTCATATTAAAAGTGGTTCGAACTCCACGGCACAAGAACTTGTCAACATTTTTATCAGGGATTGTGTTGAAAACCTATTTTTTCCATTTCCTCTCTTGTCATCCAACGAAAGAAATCTTTAAGTCAACGTAACAGTTCTGCTGAATCCTTGTGCCAACTTCCAATTCTTCTCCCATGACTTCGATCGAAAGAAGTCTTTATTTTGTATTGGAAATGTCATCGTAACATTCGTGTCCTCTATGACTGGAGAATCCTTGTGACACAATTTCAACTTCGAATTCTTCTCCCATGACTTCGATCGAAAGAATGACTCTTCCCATTGAATGGAATCAGTTTTGACCGAAATCACATAAATTTGTGGGATTGTGTTGCACCTCAAACCAAATCTGCATCCACATGGCGAAGGAATATGGCAGAGCCACCCCTCTGTGAATGGTTGCTCTGCACAAACCACAAAATTCCAACTTGGCAGCACCGTTTCCAGTAACGAACCAATTCGAACTCGTTAAAAATAGCGATCTCTTTAAGTTTTCTTGCAGTGATCCTGTACAACATCCAAAGTCGTGATCGTGTATGCGAAAATTTCTTCAAAGATTTCCATTGACACGATTTTTTTCAGTGTATTAATTGGTTAGCAACAAATGGCGTAATGCAGTGAAGAAAACTAGCGCTATTTTCAGGAGAGAGTGCAATTGAAAATCAACCATAAACTAGAGGCCAAAGGCATCAGACTCGATACTGAAAGTAGAAAACAGTTTTCAAAATAAAACAGGAAAAATCTGAAAATATTTTAACACATTTCAAAGAAATCTTCA
The DNA here is from genome assembly GCA_920105625.2 of Clusia tigrina. Classification (NCBI taxonomy): domain Eukaryota; kingdom Metazoa; phylum Arthropoda; class Insecta; order Diptera; family Clusiidae; genus Clusia; species Clusia tigrina. The sequence continues at coordinate 200,479,805 of OV050032.1, forward strand.
AAAGCGCAACATTGCTGGAAGCACGGTTGCCAGCGCCCGGTTGCATAATGGAGTGTGCATTATGCATACAGACAGATCGCTGCAACCTACAACAGAGCACCCACCACAAGTGCTCGGCAGGAAACGAAGCAAACTCGCACCAAGCATGCAATAATAAACGAAGAACTGAACAACAGCTGCGATTGCGTGGCGTGGTTTGTGAAGAACCAAGGAACAACATCCCAGGGTGAGATGGGCAGGACTCGTAGTTGTCGTAGCCCAAACTTACCAAACGTAAATTAACGATTCAGCGCCTCAAAAAGTATGCGGGTAAGTAACGATTAAGGTACGAGTACGAGTACGAGTACAAGTACGAGTACGAGTACGAGTACGAGTACGAGTACGAGTTCGAGTACTTCGTGGTGCACTGCATTTGAGTTCTGATGAGTGAGTACGCTGACTAAAGTAAAAGTGCATTCGAAGGGTGTGCTCGGAGTGTGTGCATATCGGATATTATTGCCACTGTTGTTGTTGTTATTATTATTGCCACTGTTGTTGTTGTTGTTGTCCGCAACCGACCATTTGTATGCATGCTGCAAATTATGCAAATTTGTCAATAAAAATAAAAAAGTACGAGTTAAATTGTTTAAAAATCACGTAGTGAAGCGTCAATGGAAAACGGAAGTCGAGCGTGCTTGCTGCATTTGCAGTATTTGCAGCATGTGCGGTGTGTATATATATATATATGTGTGTGTGTGTGTGTGTGTGTGGACAAACTTCACGTTAAAAACAAAACTGCAATGAAAAACATTGACGTCAGAGCCAACGCATTGCAAAGGACTGCATTGAGGGCAAAATGCTGAAAGCAGGAAAACAAAAATCATAAAATTGTTCCATGCAAAATAGCACTTGCATCGATCTTCACGTGACTCAGAGGCTAACAAAGAATAGGTCTGAGGAAGAGGGGAAGAAGGGAAGAAAGAAGGGTGGAAAGAAGGGTGGAAAGAAGGGGAGAAAGAAGGGGAGAAAGAAGGGAAGAACAGAAGAAGGGAACAAGTGAAGAAAGAAGGGAAGAAATAAGGGAACAAGGAAAGAAAGAAGAGGAGAAAGGAGGAAAGAAAAAGGGAAGAAAGAAAAGAATAAATAATGGTTGATATAAGGGAAGAAAGAAGGGAAGAGAAAAGGAAAGAAATAAAACAAGAAAGAAGGGATGAAAGAAGGAGAGAACGGAGAGAAGAAAGAAGGGGAGAAAGAAGGGTTGAAAGAAGGGTACAAAGAAAGGAAGAAACGAGTGACAAAATAAGGAAGTGAAGAAATAAGGAAAGAAAGAAGCGAAGAAATAAGGGAATAAATAAGAGAAAAAATAAAGGAAGGGAAGAAATAAGCGAAGAAATAAGCGAAGAAATAAGCGAAGAAATAAGGGAATAAATAAGGGAATAAAGAAGGGAATAAATAAGGAAGGGAAGAAATAAAGCAAAAAAGAAGGGAAAAAATAAATGAAGAAAGAAGGGAAGAAATAAGGAAAGAAAGAAGTGAAGAAATAAAGGAAGAAATAAGGAACGGAAGAAATAAGGGAATAAATAAGGGAAGAAGGAAGGGAAGAAATACGACAAGAAATAAGGGTACAAGGGAAGAAAGAAGGGAACAAGAGAAGAAAGAAGGGAACAAAGGAAGAAAGAAGCGAACAAGAGAAGAAAGAAGGGATCAAGGGAAGAAAGAAGAGGAGAAAGGAGGGAAGAAAAAGGGAAGATAAAAGAAGAAAGAAGAAAAAAGGGAAGAAAGGAAAAAAGAAGGGGAGTTAGAAGGGAAGAATGAAAAGAATAAATAATGGCTGATCGAAGAGAAGAAAGAAGGGAAGAAAGAAGAGAATGAATAAGGGAAGAAAGAAGGAAAGAGAAAAGGAAAGATATAAAGAAACAAAGAGGGAAGAAAAAGGGAAGAATTAAAGGAAGAACGAAGGGGAGAAATAAGGGAAGAAGGGATGGAAGAAAAAGGGAAGGAATAAGGGAAGAAATAAAGGAATAAAGAAGAAAGGGAAGAAATAAAGCATGAAAGAAGGGAAGAAATAAAGGAATAAAGAAGGGAAGAAATAAGGAAAAAAAGAAGCGAAGAAATAAAGGAAGAAATAAGGAAGGGAGGAAATAAGGGAATAAATAAGGGAAGAAGGAAGGGAAGAAATACGACAAGAAATAAGGGTACAAGGGAAGAAAGAAGGGAACAAGAGAAAAAAGAAGGGAACAAAGGAAGAAAGAAGCGAACAAGAGAAGAAAGAAGGGAACAAGGGAAGAAAGAAGAGGAGAAAGGAGGGAAGAAAAAGGGAAGATGAAAGAAAAAAGGGAACAAAGGAAAGAAGAAGGGGAGTTAGAAGGGAAGAATGAAAAGAATAAATAATGGCTGATCGAAGAGAAGAAAGAAGGGAAGAAAGAAGAGAATAAATAAGGGAAGAAAGAAGGAAAGAGAAAAGGAAAGATATAAAGAAACAAAGAGGGAAGAAAAAGGGAAGAATTAAAGGAAGAACGAAGGGGGGAAATAAGGGGAGAACGGATGGAAGAAAAAGGGAAGAAATAATGGAATAAAGAAGGGAATAAATAAGAAAGGGAAGAAATAAAGCAAGAAAGAAGGGAAGAAATAAAGAAAGAAGGAAGGGACGAAAGAAGGGGAGAACGGAGGGGAGAAAGAAGGGAAGAAAAGAAGGAGATCAATAAGGAAGGTAATAAATAAGGAAAGAAATGATAAAGAAATAAAGAAGCAAATAAGGGAATCAATTAGGAAATAAAGAATAATGAGAACAAAGGAAGAAAGAAGGGAAGAAATAAGGGAATAAAGAAGAAAGGGAAGAAATAAAGCAAGAAAGAAGGGAAGAAATAAAGGAAGAAAGAAGGGACGAAAGAAGGGGAGAACGGTGTGAAGAAAAAGAGACGAATTAAGAGACGAAAGAAGGGAAGAGAAAAGGATCTTCCTTTTCTCTTCCCTTCCTCCTAAAGGAAAAAAGAAGGAATGAAATAAGTAACAAATAAAGAAAGAAATAAAGGAATTAGGAAATAAATAATAAAGAGAAGAGACGAAGATAGAAGGGAAGAAACGAAGAAAGGAAGATAGAAGGGAAGAAACGAAGAAAGGAAGATAGTAGGGAAGAAACGAAGAAAGGAATATAGAAGGGAAGAAACGAAGAAAGTACGATAGAAGGGAAGAAACGAAGAAAGTACGATAGAAGGGAAGAAACGAAGAAAGGAAGATAGAAGGGAAGAAACGAAGAAAGGAAGATAGTAGGGAAGAAACGAAGAAAGTAAGATAGAAGGGAAGAAACGAAGGAACGAAAGAAGGTAGAAAGAAGCTCTTTATCGTGTTTCAACTCAGAACTTAGAGAAAACATGAAACCAAAAGTAAAGTCGAAGTGGAATATTAACAGATATAAAGCAAACATGAACTACTACAAGTTAGAAAGCAACAACGAGTAATAACAGAACAGAATGCACAAAGAGATAACAAGAGAAGTGAAGAGAAAACTAATAATGTTAGGCGTATTCGATTCGCCACTCTATCGAGGATACGACAGACTTTTGTATGGAAAAAGTTATCAAGTAAATTAATCTCGGATGAAACGAGCGAGTTTTTCGATCCTCGAAAACTGAAAATTGCTTGAAAACCAACGAGAAAAAAACTACCCATGAAAATTTCCCTGGGATTTTTTAGTTCTCAGTGCTTTTTTTGAAACAGTGCTGCCAAGTTTACCACTTCCTCAAGTGCTGTTTTATTCACACAACTCGAAACGAGCTCGCTACAAGATACGAATCGAATACGCCTCTTAAAATTTAAGAATTGGTTGTCAGAAAATCTTAGGTAAGGTCAAAGAATAAACACAGGAATCAGAACCATTAAAAACATAACCAGAGACAGGAATGAGAGAGAGAGTCAGAGGCATTTATTCCATTGTGCAATCTGTTCACAACACTCAGAGTCTAAGTCGGCAAATGTTTAACGAAGGAAATATATATATAAAGGGAAGGTCTGGAACTATAGTCGGAATGGCCGAGAATATTTTATATAAAGGATCTAAATCATCAGGATCAGGATCAGGAGTACCACAGCCTTAAACCATGGAAAATTGGATCCGTCCAGATACTCGATAATATGCAAAAGGCATAATCTACTCCATAAACAAATGTGGATACTGATCGCGAAATTGAAGTGAATAAATATTCTCATTCCAGTTACAGCAGATCGTACGAAACACAATTAAAACTCATATGAATGCAGTGAGCCTCCTCTCTGACCTGACCTCCTCGCATTCCACTTCACTTAATTTCACTTCCTTTCGCCTGCTCTCCTCTTAGTCGCGCCAAAACCTGAGCATGCATCCAGCTCCGAATAAGTTTCACCTTCACCGCACAGTTGCAATGACCTTGAGGCATATGCAGAGGCATTATCATACCAATGTGATATTGCTGTTGTTGTTGTTGTTGTTGTTGTTGTTGTTGTTGTTGCTGTTTGCGGCCACATGACGGCGCAACCCACACTTTTGCTCACCGCTTCCAAGCAAATTTCACCTGCCTGTCAATTTCATTTCGTGTAAATTGGCAACAATGCGCACACTCGCTCGCTCACTCACTCACTCACTGACTTACTCTCTGTCTCACTCTCTCACTCACTCGCTCCACACTCCAAACTTGTCTAAACTATTCCGTGGTAATTTTTACGTTGATCACAAGAAACCTTGGAGCGCATATTTGAAATGTAGACAACACCACCGCCACCTTCTCCGCCTCCGCCTGCGCCTTCGGCCGGGCCAAAGTCGCCACAAACCGCCGCCACCAACGAGCACACGGCTCTGATTAAGGCGCTGAAGTTCACATGGGAAATATTTCCAATTCAAAATATTTCAAATATGTGCGCCAAAAGCCAATTGCATTCACCAGTTGGCTGAGGAGAGAAGGAATCAGCAAACTCAATTGGCTTGGCTGGGCGACTTGGCTTGTCCCTCCTCCTCCCTACCCAACCACGGCTTGAGTAGGACTTATTTTGGTTTGCCGATAATCGCACAATAAAAAGTCACTCTTGAGAAAAATTTGACGAAGTTTTTTTGCACTGGTCACGTTTTTATAAATTAAAATTAAGCGTCGATCTTTTTTTTCCCAATTTTATGACTTTTCTGCAATTTTGGTATTTCACGCCCACGGCTGTGGACTATCAAAGTTTGGGGTGAACGTTTGCTTGGCCGTGTGAGAGTGGCCCCAAGCGCACTCTACTGCGTCTATTGTGCTATAAATCCCGTTGGGCGGATAAGCAATATCCATGGAGACTCTCGCATAGACCAGCAACTGGCCCGAACAGATGAAGTGGAAGGGAGGAGTGTTGCCAAAGCTGAGAAAACGGGTCTATTTTAAAACGCTTGACAGCTCCTTTCATCGTTAAAGTGTGAAACCCGGATCTGGAATAGAGAAACTGTACGCTCCAAGAAACAGAATCCGCTACAGCGCCGACGATTAGAACAGCTGTTGGACACCTCTTTGAGCTGACGTGTTGATCAGCACTGGGCTACGATCAATTCGACCACGAAAGATTCTTAAATTTTACCTCCAAAGTAAAGCCCCTGGACTCAAATGTTATGTAGACACACCCACAGATGCCAACATAGCCCAGAGCAGTTTCCAAACCATGGTCAAGAGTTATATCCGAAGACATATAAAAATTAGGATGTGTTATGCGGCATCTCAGAGGAGATGGGGATGAGGAGAATCAGTATCCTTCTCAGAGCAGTTTCCAAACCATGGTCAAGAGTTATATCCGAAGATATAAAAGGTGTAGTAAAAAGAAATCCATTATTTTTCCAATAGATGGCTTCGTAATATGTATCTCGCGTAGTATAAGTTTGAATGGGTTACGCTAGATGGCGTTAGAAAGATAAGATTTCATACTAAAAAACTTCTCAGCCAAGCCAGGATGGACTGGCAGGAAGGTTTTGCTCTGTGTTTGGTGGGATTAGCACGGAACAATCTACTTATTTTGCCAATAGATGGCTTCGTAATATGTATCTCGCGTAGTATAAGTTCGAATGGGTTACGCTAGATGGCGTTAGAAAGATAAGATTTCATACTAAAAAACATCTCAGCCAAGCCAGGATGGACTGGCAGGAAGGTTTTGCTCTGTGTTTGGTGGGATTAGCACGGAACAATCTACTTATTTTGCCAATAGATGGCTTCGTAATATGTATCTCGCGTAGTATAAGTTCGAATGGGTTACGCTAGATGGCGTTAGAAAGATAAGATTTCATACTAAAAAACATCTCAGCCAAGCCAGGATGGACTGGCAGGAAGGTTTTGCTCTGTGTTTGGTGGGATTAGCACGGAACAATCTACTTATTTTGCCAATAGATGGCTTCGTAATATGTATCTCGCGTAGTATAAGTTCGAATGGGTTACGCTAGATGGCGTTAGAAAGATAAGATTTCATACTAAAAAACTTCTCAGCCAAGCCAGGATGGACTGGCAGGAAGGTTTTGCTCTGTGTTTGGTGGGATTAGCACGGAACAATCTACATATTTTGCCAATAGATGGCTTCGTAATATGTATCTCGCGTAGTATAAGTTCGAATGGGTTACGCTAGATGGCGTTAGAAAGATAAGATTTCATACTAAAAAACATCTCAGCCAAGCCAGGATGGACTGGCAGGAAGGTTTTGCTCTGTGTTTGGTGGGATTAGCACGGAACAATCTACTTATTTTGCCAATAGATGGCTTCGTAATATGTATCTCGCGTAGTATAAGTTCGAATGGGTTACGCTAGATGGCGTTAGAAAGATAAGATTTCATACTAAAAAACTTCTCAGCCAAGCCAGGATGGACAAGCAGGAAGGTTTTGCTGCGTGTTTGGTGGGATTAGCACGGAACAATCTACTTATTTTGCCAATAGATGGCTTCGTAATATGTATCTCGCGTAGTATAAGTTTGAATGGGTTACGCTAGATGGCGTTAGAAAGATAAGATTTCATACTAAAAAACATCTCAGCCAAGCCAGGATGGACTGGCAGGAAGGTTTTGCTCTGTGTTTGGTGGGATTAGCACGGAACAATCTACTTATTTTGCCAATAGATGGCTTCGTAATATGTATCTCGCGTAGTATAAGTTTGAATGGGTTACGCTAGATGGCGTTAGAAAGATAAGATTTCATACTAAAAAACTTCTCAGCCAAGCCAGGATGGACTGGCAGGAAGGTTTTGCTCTGTGTTTGGTGGGATTAGCACGGAACAATCTACTTATTTTGCCAATAGATGGCTTCGTAATATGTATCTCGCGTAGTATAAGTTCGAATGGGTTACGCTAGATGGCGTTAGAAAGATAAGATTTCATACTAAAAAACATCTCAGCCAAGCCAGGATGGACTGGCAGGAAGGTTTTGCTCTGTGTTTGGTGGGATTAGCACGGAACAATCTACTTATTTTGCCAATAGATGGCTTCGTAATATGTATCTCGCGTAGTATAAGTTCGAATGGGTTACGCTAGATGGCGTTAGAAAGATAAGATTTCATACTAAAAAACTTCTCAGCCAAGCCAGGATGGACTGGCAGGAAGGTTTTGCTCTGTGTTTGGTGGGATTAGCACGGAACAATCTACATATTTTGCCAATAGATGGCTTCGTAATATGTATCTCGCGTAGTATAAGTTCGAATGGGTTACGCTAGATGGCGTTAGAAAGATAAGATTTCATACTAAAAAACATCTCAGCCAAGCCAGGATGGACTGGCAGGAAGGTTTTGCTCTGTGTTTGGTGGGATTAGCACGGAACAATCTACTTATTTTGCCAATAGATGGCTTCGTAATATGTATCTCGCGTAGTATAAGTTCGAATGGGTTACGCTAGATGGCGTTAGAAAGATAAGATTTCATACTAAAAAACTTCTCAGCCAAGCCAGGATGGACAAGCAGGAAGGTTTTGCTGCGTGTTTGGTGGGATTAGCACGGAACAATCTACTTATTTTGCCAATAGATGGCTTCGTAATATGTATCTCGCGTAGTATAAGTTCGAATGGGTTACGCTAGATGGCGTTAGAAAGATAAGATTTCATACTAAAAAACTTCTCAGCCAAGCCAGAATTAACTGGCAGGAAGGTTTTGCTGCGTGTTTGGTGGGATTAGCACGGAACAATCTACATATTTTGCCAATAGATGGCTTCGTAATATGTATCTCGCGTAGTATAAGTTCGAATGGGTTACGCTAGATGGCGTTAGAAAGATAAGATTTCATACTAAAAAACATCTCAGCCAAGCCAGGATGGACTGGCAGGAAGGTTTTGCTCTGTGTTTGGTGGGATTAGCACGGAACAATCTACATATTTTGCCAATAGATGGCTTCGTAATATGTATCTCGCGTAGTATAAGTTCGAATGGGTTACGCTAGATGGCGTTAGAAAGATAAGATTTCATACTAAAAAACTTCTCAGCCAAGCCAGGATGGACTGGCAGGAAGGTTTTGCTCTGTGTTTGGTGGGATTAGCACGGAACAATCTACATATTTTGCCAATAGATGGCTTCGTAATATGTATCTCGCGTAGTATAAGTTCGAATGGGTTACGCTAGATGGCGTTAGAAAGATAAGATTTCATACTAAAAAACTTCTCAGCCAAGCCAGAATTGACTGGCAGGAAGGTTTTGCTGCGTGTTTGGTGGGATTAGCACGGAACAATCTACATATTTTGCCAATAGATGGCTTCGTAATATGTATCTCGCGTAGTATAAGTTCGAATGGGTTACGCTAGATGGCGTTAGAAAGATAAGATTTCATACTAAAAAACTTCTCAGCCAAGCCAGAATTAACTGGCAGGAAGGTTTTGCTGCGTGTTTGGTGGGATTAGCACGGAACAATCTACATATTTTGCCAATAGATGGCTTCGTAATATGTATCTCGCGTAGTATAAGTTCGAATGGGTTACGCTAGATGGCGTTAGAAAGATAAGATTTCATACTAAAAAACATCTCAGCCAAGCCAGGATGGACTGGCAGGAAGGTTTTGCTCTGTGTTTGGTGGGATTAGCACGGAACAATCTACATATTTTGCCAATAGATGGCTTCGTAATATGTATCTCGCGTAGTATAAGTTCGAATGGGTTACGCTAGATGGCGTTAGAAAGATAAGATTTCATACTAAAAAACTTCTCAGCCAAGCCAGGATGGACTGGCAGGAAGGTTTTGCTCTGTGTTTGGTGGGATTAGCACGGAACAATCTACATATTTTGCCAATAGATGGCTTCGTAATATGTATCTCGCGTAGTATAAGTTCGAATGGGTTACGCTAGATGGCGTTAGAAAGATAAGATTTCATACTAAAAAACTTCTCAGCCAAGCCAGGATGGACTGGCAGGAAGGTTTTGCTCTGTGTTTGGTGGGATTAGCACGGAACAATCTACTATGAACTAGCCCCTCCGGCCAAGCTCTTAAATCGGACCTTCAGTGTCAACAATTAGACCGCCTGAAGGAAGCAATCGTCCAGAAGCGTCCAGCTGCTGCCAATTGGAGCGGAGTTGTGTTCCATCAGGACCACGCCAGGCCACACACATCGATCGTGATTGGCCAGAAGCTCAGGGGAGTTATTATGTATCCATCTTATCGTCCGTAACTGGCACCAAGTGATTACCCCCTGTTCCAGTCTATGGCAAATAATGTTGCTGCTTAATCGCTCGCCTCAAGGGAAGCTTCTGAAACTCGACCTTCCCAGTTGTTTGCCAATAGGAACGAGGGTTTCTATGAGAGAGTCATCTTGAAATTACCTACAAAATGGCAACAGGTTATCGAACAAAACGGTCCATAGTTGATCTAAGTCGGATTATTCTAACTCTGTTAAACAAAGCCTTCAATATCATGCAAAAATAATGGATTTCTTTTTAGTACACCCTATATAATAATTAAGAGGTGTCATTCGGCATCTCAGACGAGATGGGGATGAGGAAAATCAACATCCTTACCAAATATATTGGCTCATCTAAGTATTCCAATTCCAACAGACATTGTGTGTCTGCCAAGAATTAGATTGGGTGCGACCTCCCACGTGGACGATAAGCATTCTACAATGCTCTAAATATGCTTTTTTAGGTCACGGTCAATGTCACTTTAGTCACTCACAAAACTAGTCTACAAATTTTCCATAATACTGTGCTATATAATATTGTATGAAGTTATGCTTAGATATAGAAAGAGCCTCAGTACTCACCTTGTAATTCAAGCCCTGCATATTGTCCAGACTTAAGTCGCTGTACATTTCTTCAGTTGTATCACAGTTGGAGCTACGGCCGGATGAGTTGAAACTTGATGATCTGTAAAGTTGACTGCAATATAAAAAACAGCAAAAGAAAAAAACAAATAACTATATATAAATGTGTAAATAGGAGATGGGACAATTTCAGCTGAACACCTTTTGAATGAAAACGTGTTCATCCTTATCGTATATATACAAAAATGCTTACTACTCCCTTTGTATGGAGAGGAGGACTCTTATAAGAAATTTATGTGCAGTTCCTTGTGTCCAAAAAAAATCAAGATAAACTTGCAAATCGCACATCTACACCTGCTAGAAATGTGGCAGCACTGGCAAGAGATGTTCTCTCAATCTCAACTTCAACTTTTCTAAGTCTGTGGTGAATTACTGCTACCTAAACCACCACAACAAAACTTTATTTGCGTTCAACTGAACGAGAAATTTGAACTGCATTGAACTGCCAGCTTACTTGACATGACAGACATGCACCAGCGAACTAGCAGTGAATTTGGCAGCACTGGCAAAACACGTTCTCTCAATCTTGCTATGTTTATATCAGAGAACACAGAGAAAGGAAAGTCTTTTTCGCTGCCAGCGTCCGTAGCGGACACACCACGATTTTGAGTGGATTCAACACGATTCTGAGTGGATTCACCACGATTTTCAGTGGATTCGTGTACAACGTCCGTCTGCTTTATTTCGCGGCTTTGCCATTTGACGTTTAAGTTTCCTTTCTCTGTGTTCTCTGGTTTATATGTCATTACATATTTGAAATTTAGGAAACAACGCCCCCAAAGCTACAATAAAGTAAACAATCAGCGTACTCACCACATTAAAATGTAGATTGACAGCAGTTCTTACACCACTAAAGGTGGATTTTGTAATACTTTAATATATTCTTACTGCGATTGGGGTCAATGGAACTTATTATCTCGGTTCTTGTTGTCTCGGCTTCTATGCATTAACTATATAATTCATTACCAAAACAAGTACAACATTCCTAACAACAATAAAAGTTGAACATGGAATTCGTATAACAGTTGGTTTTATATTCAACTTCAACTTTTCTGAGTCTGTGGTGAATAACTGTTTCCTAAACCACCACAACGAAACTACGGTTTGTGTCCATACTCAACTGAACGAAAAATTTGAAATGCATTGCATTGCAACCTTGGTTGATATCTCATACAAGCGCAACGAGCTAGCAGTGAATGTCAAACTAGAAAAAAAACTGTTGCAATTGAAAGCCGCCACCTTTTGGGTTTTTCAGTACACCAGTATAAGCTGTTATGGTAAATACACACAAGGCAACCAAAGCATGCTGCTTAGATTGTTGTTTCGTGAGTAGCTTTGTTGCTCGTGGAAGTACGTGTTGCCGCAACCGTTGCCTGAAATATCAAAATAATTTGATATTCCGAGTTGCTTCAACGGTTGCCTCGTGTGTATTCAGCTTTATACAAATGTATGTTAAAATTGCTGTTTAAGACGAGGCACAAACGCTTAAAAGCTAGTGAATTGCATACCATTGATAGTGGAAGCTGCCATGTAACTGTTTGCCATGTAACAGTTTGAAAGGTACTGGGTTGCAGACAGTTGTTATTGTGGAATGTTATTGTATCAACAAACGCTTTTTATACAGGGAGACAATTGTAAACAAGGTGCAACGTATGTTGCAGTTTCTTACTAGCGGTACAGTACTGCAGTGAAATTTCAAATTTTTAAAAACTATGAAACTAGTGAAGTGCCTAGCATTGATAGTGGAAGCCACCATTGAACAGTTTAAAAGCCACTGGGTTAAATCGAGTTGTAATATGGGTTTGAGCGGGCTATAAATAAAGAAACATGTATAAGCTTTTTATACAGGGAGACAACTGTAAACAAGGTGCAACAGCATGGTTCAGTTCTTATTGGCGGCACAGCACTGCACTGATATTTCAAATTCTTAAAAACTCTATGAAACTAGGGAAGTGCCTAGCATTGATAGTGGAAGCCACAATTCAACAGTTTAAAAGGCACTGTGTTACATAGAGTTGTAATATGGGTTTGAGCGGGCTATGAATAAAGGAACATGTATAAGCTTTTTATACAGGGAGACAACTGTAAACAAGGTGAAACAGCATTGTTCAGTTCTTATTGGCGGCACAGCACTGCACTGATATTTCAAATGCTTAAAAACTATATGAAACTAGTGAAATGCTTAGCATTGATAGTGACGGCGCCACTGAACAGTTTGAAAGACACAGTTTAGCAGAAAGTTGTAATATGGGTTTGGCCGCCTATCAACAAAGGAACATGTATAAGCTTGTTATACAGGGAGACAACTGCAAACAAGGTGTAACGTACTCTGCAGTTTCCTACTAGCGGTACAGTACTGCACTGATATTTCAAATGCTTAAAAACGCTATGAAACTAGTTAAGTGTCTAGCATTGATAGTGGCAGCGCCACGGAACAGTTTGAAAGATATTGCTTAGCAGAAAGTTTTAATGGCGACTTGCGTGAGCGATCAACAAAGGAGCATGTATAAGCTTTTTATACAGGCAGACACCCGCAAACAAGGTGCAACAGCATGGTTCAGTTCTTACTGGCGGCAGAGCACTACACTGATATTTGAAAGCTTGAAAGTTCTTTGAATCTAGAAAATTGCCTAGCATTAATAGTGAAAGCGCCACGGAACAGTTTGAAAGACACTGCTTTGCAGAAAGTTATAATAGGGGCTTACGCGAGTTATCCACAAAGGAACATGTATAAGCTTTTTATACGGGGGAACAACTGCAAACAGGGTGCAACAGTATGGTTGGAAGAAGAAGGAAGGTTCCAAGAAGCTGGAGAAGGTGTAACTTCCTCTCCAACATCCTCTATGTCTCCGTTCCCCAAATATTTGTCCAGGTTTACAGTACAATGGGCATCAATGCCTGAGTGCTTGGAGACCTCCTTCTTCGGCGGCTCTCCAGCCCACCCCACTTCTATCTATCTATGGTTCAATTCTGACTGGCGGCACAGCACTGCACTCATATTTGAAAAGCTTTCAGTTCTCTCAAGATTGCGATGGTAGCCTGACAAAACGTATTCCAGTAGCACGAAATACAGGGTCGTACGCGGTTTTCATACATAATCAACCACCGAGTTTACAATCCTGACATGAGTACTGTTATAAATAGTTGGCCTTTTCAAAATATTGGAAGAATTTCCTTTATGAAACGTTCACTTACGTGGCTAAAGCATTGGTACTGATCTGCCGACGCCGAGAGCTGGAAAGAGAAATTAAAGATTATTAATAAAGATTATTATAAATAAATTTAAATAAATAAAATAAATAAATCATAATAATTCATAAAACTGAACCAGAATCAAAAATGGGAATGTGTCAGAATTCCAACATTACTGACTAGGTGAGATTGCCCTTTGGAAATCCTCGCGAACCGATTCAAACAAAGATCTCTGCAATTTAGAAGGCAAAGATCTCTGCTGAAGGCGCGCAAGCTAACCAAAAACATATCAATTTACTCCGACAGCCAAGGGTCACCTTTTATCAGCTCAATTCCTCTGCAAAGAGGAGTTTAGCTCATTATCGGAAAACAGTTAGGTATCCCTCGTCTGGTTTCCTGGACACAGGAACATTGCAGGCAACGTGAGGGTCGACGAGTTGGCACGACGAGGCTCATCGGTAACCGGCCAAGAGCTTTCCTACACTAACGTGGGCGTCTCCTTAACCGTTGTTAAGGGAAATATATATAATCACTTCCTCCGCAGGACTCAGGAGAGGTGGACATACTCCGAGACATGTGCCACTTCGACAATGGCTTGGCCTAATTGCAATGCAAGAAGAACGAATCATCTTCTTAGCAAACCAAACCTCACCATTAGCAACCTTTTAGCCGTCTGAACGGGACATCGCACTATCGCCACACATGCTGCATTCCGTTCAATGATCATTGCAGGAGCTGCAAAGACCAACACAAGAGAGAGAAACAGTCGTCCAGTTTCTTAGTGAGTGCCCAGCCCTCGCTCGCTTTGAGACTGAAATATGGCGGAAGTCCTTTTCTAGAGAGTCTGGGTGGGATTGGTCTGGTAATCAATCCGATTGGACGAGACAAATAACTGAGCATTATCCACATATAAGTGAAAGGATACATTATTCCAGCAATGTACAATGTCAATGATAAAGATACAAAACCAAACAGGAGCAAGTATAGATGCCTGTGGCACACTTGACTCAAGTCTTTTCAGGTCAGAACTTGTGTTTTTAGCCACCGGTAGTAGTATGGGTCCCTCAGAGAACCCGATGGTCAAATCACCCTTATCGAAAGCCTTCAGGACATCTCCAACATAAAAATTGGACCTTTTTGGTCACATGAGGGTACTTCATACCTTTCTGAATGACCCCCTTATAAGGTTTTCTAAGAATATGTTGCGTAAAATATCATTCATCAGACTCTATAAGGCTCACACCCCTGGCAGAGAGAGGTTGGAGGAATACATAACCGATATATTCCACAAGGTATGGTGCACTAATGGGTCCAAACTGGAAGACGGTGGTACAGAAGCAGGCATAATGGAACCATTGTTCCAGAAAGCGCTCCCTGTGGGTAATTCTCCCTCCATATTTCAAACGGAAGTCTTTGCCATCGAAGCATATACACGAGAATGTCTTCGTAGAAGACTAAACAGCACGATTATATAGATTATATCAGATAGCCAGGCAGGCTGCCCTTAAGGCACTGGGATCGTATTACTATACGTCCAGAATGGCTGAACAATGTCATACAATCCTAAATGAACTAGGCAAAGACAACAATGTCACACTTTGTTGGGAGCCTGAACATGAAGGACACGCTGGGAATGAACGGGCGGACTGCCTCGCAAAAACGGGGCCGCTCCGTCCCCACTCATTGGGCCTGAACCTATCACTGGTGTGGCTACAGGCCCCTCTGCACACCTACTTAGAAAAGGGGAGGGAACTCAGACAGTTCTTCAATGACAGCACGCTTCTGGCCAAAGACAGGCAAAGAGATTTCTTACCCCAAACAGAAGTAGCTCCAAAATTATACTAACCCTGAACCGCGAAATTCTTAGGACTCTATCATCGTAACCAGATAGGCCTGTCTTAGGACTCTAGTGGGGTATGTGACAGGACTCTGATGCCTAAGGTATCTTCGCAACCAGATAGGCCTGTCAGGAGTCTTCTCGCTGCCACTCCAACCTAAACCTAAACCTCCCACAATTTGGAAACTGCAACCTTACAAAGTACTCCAATTTATAAAAAGCCCAATGTTAGAGTGAATCACGGGGGTTGGCACAAGAGGTCCTTAAGGGCCGCTGAGCTCGTACTCCCTGACACATTGAATCGAAATCCAAATCTAGTCTAACAAAGTAGCATTCCATAAATGGATTCCAGTGCGACAATGAAACAATACGGGAGTGTTTCTGAGTTTCGGAGAAGGGAAGAAGTGAGTGTACTTCAAAAAAGTCGCGGCCTAAGACGGGAGAAGAAGAGAAGACGAGTAAGTCTCATCATAAATAAACTCTCCTCATCAACGCAGTTATTAACGCTCCACTTAAATGAGTTTTGAAACTTGTGTTTCAGAGTTGTCACAAATAATTGTGTGAAGCATTAAAAGAAATTCGTTTTAGTCGTTCGTCAGGCGGCACAAAAGGTGAACGACTGTGGAGAAGGTGGAATATTTCAAAGGGCAGAAGCCTTACTTCGTAAAGGGTGTAAAAAATGTTGACATTGAGAACAAACAAAAGCAGCAGCGTCAATGAACGCCACTTGTGGGTCATAATGAAACGTGATATTGATCTGAAACAACAACAACAACAACAACACCAGCTACAACACCAACAACACCAGCAACAACAACAACACCACCAGCAACACCAGCCACAGCAACAACCACAACAACAGTTGGTGTTGCGTTGTTGATGCGAAACGGATAAAAGCCAACAGCGAAAGGTGCCATGCGGCGAGTCTGGTAAGCAGTCACATGCAAATGCTCGGTACGTATTTAAATTTAGCACATTTCAATTTCTCTGAAACACATGCGAAATTTTATTTTTAGCACCAACACGTAAGAAAAAACAGTCCAGTCCAGTCCGTCGCCAATGCTTTTCATATCAAAATAGAAACTGCAGAGCAGGGCGAAAAGGCGCAACAAGACAGGAGCAGCAGCGGCAGCAGCGGCAGCAGCGGCAGCAGCACGATATAAAATTCAATAACGCTGGCAAATAAGCTCACGTAACAGAAGAGCGCACCCCTTCCAGAGAAATAGACAAACAAACGAAATTATCGCCGAGAGTTCGATTGCGAAGACTCACGTTGTGCTGCGTACGCTTGAGGCAGCAACGTTGACGCGACCAGGACGAGCACCTTCTGTGCAGAATGGTACAGCAAACACGTGATAATCTAATATAGTCGCAAGGGGTCTGAGGTGCGTGGAGGGTGTGCAACCTCTCTCATCTGCAAAAACCTGCAGCGCAAGAGCAAAGATTTTGTAACTGAAGTCTCCATTACGAGGAGTCACGTTGTCAGCCGCATGCTGCACTGCTCATGGATGCTCAAAGGATGCGGGTAGGTGAGGGTGTTGCTCATAGAAACACACGAATTGTTAGCGGAGGGACAGGGGTATGTATACAGGGGTATGTATACAGGGGTATGAATACAGGGGTATGAATACAGGGGTATGAATACAGGGGTATGTATACAGGGGTATGAATACAGGGGTATGAATACAGGGGTATGGATACAGGGGTATGAATACAGGGGTATGGATACAGAGGTATGTATATAACAGTACAGAAACCATCAGGAAGAAAGTAACAATTGCTGATTTTGAACACGCCTACAAAGTAAGGAAAGATAACAGGATTTGAGAATGTATTGTTAACAGAGGCACAGAGGGACAGAGGGATATACAGGGGTGTGTATACAACAGTATAGAAACCCTCAAGAATTAAGTAACAATTGCTGATGTTAAACATGCCCACAAAAGAGGGGGAAATAACTGGATTTGGGGAGACCTCAAAACAACATCGATACTATTACTATACTATACTATACTATACTGTAACATGCTGAGAAGACCCCATAGAAGTCTAGTGCTTCCAAGAGCAGTGAATAAGGAGCATTTTGTTTATATCTATAAATGAGTGTTGCTACTATAAATGTGAGTAAACAAGTAACTAAGGACAAAGAGAGAGATTGACTGAATATATAAAAAACTCTACGAACAAGAATGAAGAATAATTGATCCCTGAAAAGACCTGAGAATGAAACTAGTTAAGAAGTTATTTGGTTAGTCAAAGAGAATCGATCTGAACATTGTAGATATAGAACGGAAAAAAGTGCCTGCAATGAGTATCAAACAAGATTGATTTGTAATAGAAAGAATAAAACAAGGTAAACAAAAAAATATATCCAAGAATATTAGCAGGGATTTGGGGCCAAAAGCACCCTTAGTAATGTACAACACTAGTAGCGAAAATAGTGATCCAAACATACGCGGCCCATTCATAATAACATGTCTCAAGGAGCTAAGAAAAGTGATAAAAATAAACTAAATATATTTACAGTCGGTCGTGCCGACTATTACAAAAAATCTGCACACAAGTGCATCAACCTTCAGCAGTCTATTTTATTGAAGAATAATTGAAATTGTGGGGAAATTTAGTAGCCGACGATCCAGTATAGGCTCTCTACAAACAAATACTAGTGGGTCCTGGTTCCTAGTTTCTTTTATATATATGTAACTATCTCCTTACTTACACCTCTCTAACTATCTATCTATTCAACTATTAATCCATCCATCTATTCAACTATTAATCCATCCATCTATTAATCCATACAACTATTCATCTATTAATCCATCCCCCTATTCATCAATTCATCTTTTAATACATCCATCTATTCATCTATTAATCCATCCATCTATTCATCAATTAATCCATCCATATATTAATCCATTCATCTATTCATCCTTCCATCTATTAATCCATCCCACTATTCATCTATTAATCCATCCATCTATTCATCTATTAATACATCCCTCTATTAATCTATTAATTCATCTATCCATCTATTGATAGGTCTCTTTATCCACTTATCCCTCTATACATATATACATATTTGCCCCCTATCTCACCCCATCTATCCATCTATCCCAATGGCCCCACCTCATGATATTTTCAATTTCTCTATATCCCTTTATCTACGATTTTTAAGATATATCTATTTTCTTGAAGAAAATTGACCTCAGAAAAGGGGGTAGTGGTGCCGTCCCCATTACCACTGAAGTTTATACAGCTCGACCAAATATCTGTCGAGTATCTCTTTGGTCTTAAGATGTGTTCATAAGTTAGATTAGGTTATATTGGAAGGCCGTTCTACAGAGAACAACTCACTCAAACCACTATGAGTCCATTGCAATACCACCGCGTAACACCGCACCGCTACTTTACTAGTCAAACCATTTTGAAGCCCTAATCAGGCACACAAAAAGTGGGCGTGTTTGTGAGCAACTGCTTCAAACACGATATAGCTCGATTGCATACAAAATTTCAACACAATATCTCGTTTCACTCTTGGGCTACTTTGTTTAGATGATGCAAAGCCATCCAGACGGAATGGCCTCAGAAAGTGAGTGACTCTGATAACGAAAATGCCGGGCACACGATACTCTTCCGCCTGTAACTGGGCGTTGCACACATAGGCCCGACTATAAGGTGCAGTGTAGGAGCGTGAGCACATTCGTTTAACGTGAACGGTGCTGTTTTGGCCATTTGTCAAATTTCCATTGTTGTGCTAGAGAAAATGTGTCTAAAAATTGTGGGGAAAGAAAATAAATAGGGAAACACCCAAGGAAAGACTCGGGCACAAGTTGACTACGAGAACATCTGTTGGCAAACGTGCACTTCTCAAGAAAATACATGAATGAGAAGCATTCGCTCAATGAAATTGATTTCAAGAAATGTTTCTTTGCAAGAAAAAGCAAGAAAAGAATTTCAAAATACCAAATAAGAGATCAGAGGTGTAACTAGCAAATAGACTGGTCCTATGTAAAGGTGTGAAGGTACATACCAGACGCATACCCAAGTTATATGGAAACTTGGCATGAAGCAGACCAAGCCATTAGCAGCTGAAGAAGGAGTGACATCTGAGCTGAAACAGAATGTTCTCGGCGCCATTTGTGACATAATGTGAACGAAACACAATTGACAAAATTGGAGCAATTTGACGAAACCCCCTTTTCTGAGAAGAAATCCCTTTTTCTGATTAGAAATCCCCTTTTCTGATTAGAAAACCCCTTTTCTGCGAATAAATCCCCTTTTCTGAGAAGAAATCCCCTGTTCTGAGAAGAAATCCCCTTTTCTGATTAGAAATCCCCTTTTCTGATTAGAAATCCCCTTTTCTGAGAAGAAATCCCCTTTTCTGAGAAGAAATCCCCATTTCTGATTAGAAATCCCCTTTTCTGAGAAGAAATCCCCTTTTCTGATTAGAAATCCCCTTTTCTGAGAAGAAATCCCCTTTTATGCGAAGATATCCCCTTTTATGCGAAGATATCTCCTTTTCTGATTAGAAATCCCCTTTTCTGATTAGAAATCCCCTTTTCTGAGAAGAAATCCTCTTTTATGCGAAGATATCCCCTTTTATGCGAAGATATCTCCTTTTCTGATTAGAAATCCCATTTTCGACAATTGTGAGAGTGTAAAAGCCATGAACTTTTGGAACCAGCGACGTCACTAGCTACCTGAGTACAGATCACACTATATGGGAGCACCCACATCGACGGAAATCGATTACTAGACTTGATTTTTTTGCGTGCTTGGAACCTGGTTGTAAATTTTGGTTTTGGTTTTTTCAAATTTCACTTACTGCGGCAAAAAAGAAACAACAATTTTTTCAACATTTTCAGCGGGAAGCTTTAATGTGGTTTCCGGAGAAAATGTTTATAAACAAAACAGCGATAAAGGCCAAGTAAACATTATAAAAGTATTAAAAAAAGCAGCAAAAACAACCACAAAAACAGCAATTAAAAGTGTGACAAAAACAAATCAGGGGGGAGAGGCAAGAAACTGACGGCTTGGAATGTAGTGCTGAGTTTCAAGCGATACAAGCGCCGTAATTCATCCGGAGAAAGCAAAGATGAGGCAAGATGAGATGCAGAGTCAACAGATAAACACATAAACTAAACTTCCAATGAAACACTCGTATTTCGAAAAGAGGTGGGAAGAGAACACAGTGCACTGAAGTGAAAATATGGACAAGTACGGATGGTGTCTACAGTGATAGAGCAGGTGAAGTTGAAGTTGACAGTCAAGATCAAGGTAAGTAAAGGAATTAACAATAATCTCGTTCATCTTCCAGTCTTTAGGACCACTATGGAAGCCGTAGTAGTCGCGGCACAGTACATTGAAGTGAAAATATGGACAAGTACGGATGGTATCTCTACACATAGAGCAGGTAAAGTGGAAGTTGGCAGTCAAGATCAAGTTAAGTAGAGAAATTAAACATAATCTCGTTCATATTCTAGTTTATAGGACCGCTCTGGAAACCGTAGTAGTCAAAGCACAGTACATTGAAGGGAAAATATGGATAAGTACGGATGGTGTCTACAGTGATAGAGCAGGTGAAGTTGAAGTTGACAGTCAAGATCAAGGTAAGTAAAGGAATTAACAATAATCTCGTTCATCTTCCAGTCTTTAGGATCACTATGGAAGCCGTAGTAGTCGCGGCACAGTACATTGAAGTGAAAATATGGACAAGTACGGATGGTGTCTACAGTGATAGAGCAGGTGAAGTTGAAGTTAACAGTCAAGATCAAGGTAAGTAAAGGAATTAACAATAATCTCGTTCATCTTCCAGTCTTTAGGACCACTATGGAAGCCGTAGTAGTCGCGGCACAGTACATTGAAGTGAAAATATGGATAAGTACGGATGGTGTCTACAGTGATAGAGCAGGTGAAGTTGAAGTTGACAGTCAAGATCAAGGTAAGTAAAGGAATTAACAATAATCTCGTTCATCTTCTAGTCCTCTATGGAAGCCGTGGTAGTCGCGGCACAGTACATTGAAGTGAAAATATGGACAAGTACGGATGGTGTCTACAATGATAGAGCACATAAACTTGAAATTGACAGTCGCCATAATACCACAGATCCTAGAATCTCTGAGCTTCAACATAGTTTTCCAATGTGGTAGCATGAGAAAGCAACAGAATCGGTGCCTGCAAAATCCTATTACGAGCATTTGCTTCTTTTTTGGTTGGAAATATACTCAAGCAATCTAGAAAAACGATCAGACATTAAATATGCGTGTGCAACCTCTAAACTCTTCTGCCTGCCGGGGTTTAGGTTAAAATAATTTAAATGAAAATAATGTTTTCGCTTTAAAATTCACAAACAAATTTTGCAAAAACAATAAAAACGCTTTTTAATGACAAAGCGCTGAGATCATCACATTTCCATTATTGCAATACACTCAACTATTGTGCTCCATGAGGTCTGAAGCGCGCGCTGAGTCTTTCCACTGTTTCACGCGTCTTTAGCACTTCGCTCGCATTTGGGTACATCCACTTTTCGCCACATCTCATTCAGATTCTTTTGAATTTCTTTCGTGACTAATAGTTTCGACACACCAGATCAGGAATTGTTAACAAACCAAATCGTTATTTATTTTTAGTGACAATGTTTTAAACTATTCTTCAATGTGTCAGAGTGTGTGCTTGTGTGTTGTGGCAATCCGGTGGACAAAGGTAAAGCACAGCACTCCAACAACAAAGTCGCCAAAAGTGCGTATTTTAACATTTGTTTAATTTATTGTATACAATAAACGACAGAACTCGGAACAGAACAAAAGCGAGCAGCGTTAGTGAAGTTGGATAAACGAATAGACATCGTTTTCTTCATAAACTTTCTATAAGTCTACGCCTCTACTAGGCTCTACTTCTTTATGTTGTCCATATAGTGCCTATATACACATATATATATACGAGTATATGCTTTAAACTGAATCAACACTAGAAATGGTCGTTTAAGGACAAAGAGCACCACCCTATAAACTAGACAAATATAAGAAAAACATTGCAAAATCAGTTTGTGAGAAAAAAGTAACCATTTTGTTCAAAAATAACCAAAGCGGCAAAGCTGTCTCTCGCAATCTCCTATCTAACTACCTTTCTCCAACTACCTATCTATCTATTTTCCGTGATATGAATCTCTCTATATATTTATTTATACACCTCTCTATATATCTCCATATATTTCTCTATGCATCTCTCTATGTATCATCATATTCATCTATTAACCCATCCATCTATTCATCTATTAACCCATCCAACTATTCATCTATTAATCCATGAATCTATTCATCCATTAATCCATCCATCTATTCATCTATTAGTCCATCCATATATTCACCTATTAGTCCATCCATCTATTCATCTATTAATCCATCCATCTATCAATCCATCCATCTGTTAATGCATCCATCTATTCATCTATTAATCCATCCAACTATTCATCTATTAATCCATGAATCTATTCATCCATGAATCCATCCATCTATTCATCTATTAATCCATCCATCTATCAATCCATCCATCTGTTAATGCATCCATCTATTCGTCTATTAATCCATCCCACTATTCATCTAATAATCCATGAATCTATTCATCCATTAATCCATCCATCTATTCATCTATGAGTCCATCCATCTATTCATCTATTAATCCATCCCTCTATTCATCTAATAATCCATCAATCTATTCATCCATTAATCCATCCATTTATTCATCTATTAATCCATCCCTCTATTCATCTATTAATCCATCAATCTATTCATCCATTAATCTATCCATCAATTCATCTATTAATCCACCCATCTATTAATGCATCCATCTATTCATCTATTGATCCATCCATCTACTCATTTATTAATTCATCCATCTATTCATCCATCCATCTATTAATCCATCCATCTATTAATCCATACAACTATTCATCTATTAATCCATCCCTCTATGCATCTTTTAATACATCCATCTATTCATCTATTAATCCATCCATCTAGCGGTCATCCTCTCTATCCACCTATCCATCTAGTCAACAGTCTCTCTATCCACTTATCCCTCTAATCTCACCTTCTCTATACATATATATATATATATATATATATATATATATATATATATATATATATATATATATATATATATATATATATATATATTTCCCCCTATTTCACCCTATCTATCCACCTATCCCAATGTCCACACTTTATGATATTTCTAAATTTGTCGATATCCCTTTATCTACGAGTATCAATCCACACATTTACATCTCTCCACCTATGAACCCATCAATTCATACACATATCTCTATACTACTACAACACAGAGGAACAACATCTCCGAGTTCTGGAATTTCCTAATATGAAGCCCTCAGGAGGTCCTTCGCTTAGAAATTGGTTTATTCGCGTATTCATCCAACATTCAATAAGCACAAAGTAGTGGAACATTCGTATCTGTGTCTCTGGTGATACATTAGGAACGTCCCAACCAAATATAAAAGTTCGTTTAGTTCGGAAACAATCTGTAATAATAAATGTGTAAGGATTGCATATCCTTTTCGCATGTATTATTAGAATAGTTCCGTTCATGTCCAATAATAATTTTATTTTTGTTCCAGACTATTTGGACGCCTTGGTTTGAAGGACTAGAAGATGTCGCACCATTAGGCACTCTACTGTGCTTATCCCCCGCAATATCGAAAAAGCGCCTAACACATCTGTGAAGGACTAGAAGAGGTCGCACAATTAGCGACAGTTTCGCTCTTAAGATTTGCGAAGAGCGTCTCTCTGCTTAACGATGTACAAGACAGCTCTTGGGCGGATATCCATCTAGCACTGCAAAGGACCTCGCATGTCTATGTGTGACCTTCACGACCAGCCAGTTGAACCTAATCCAATCTTTGGACGGTTCGTTCTAGGATAGTGGCATTTCTTCTACGACCACATGCTGGCTGCTCTCTCTCTCTCTCTCTCTCTCTCTCTCTCTCTATCTCTCTATCTCTCTCTCTCTCTCTCTCTCTCTCTCTCTCTCTCTCTTTTGCGAATAGTTTTTGTATGTTCCAGCAAGTCGTGAGTGACTTCTCCTGTGGAGACCTGAATGACTTCATGACTTCAGCTTCTCAGACCTTGTATGCAGCAATAATGTTTGTTCAGTTTAGAGACTATTTTGTTGGCATTGGACATACTGGGCAGTTAACTGCCGTCTCCGTGTCTAACTGTCACATATGAAGCGTTCTTTGCCATTTCGCTCTATAACTGATCATCAGTATGTCGACTGCCGCATCGGCCTTGGATACACTAGGCCCCTTATAAACCAACAAATTCCATGGTAGTACTCATCTAACCAAACCCTTCATCAGTTTCTCGACAGCCGCATCGGCCCTTGGCCGTAATCGTCACTAAATGAAACTGTATCCTATTCTGCAGCCAGTGGCTTTGTGCGAACTGTATTTCTACACCACTTGGGAACAGTATTCAATTTCACTTTCAACATCGAATCTGGGGACATTGTGCAAAGCAAGAGTTGGGAAACGATCGTGTCACGCAATTCATTGTGGATTTTGTACACGTCTGCGGTGGCACTTCAAAACGCTGCGCTCTGCTGGTACTTTGGTCAAATAGGAAAAGGAAAAATATGTACACGTGCAGTGAAGAAAGACGACAAACCCTCACCGCAGCGGATGTTACACACACACACGCACTCACATATATAAATTTATATATACACACACACACACACATGTTCTCTCATATATAAACCGATATGCTGTGGAAAAAGTGACCTTCCTGAACTAAACTGACTGAAGTGCTCCGTTGAACGCAAATTAACCCTTATTAAGCATGTTTAATGTGCACAGACCACGCTTAAATATTGGTTTGTCGTAAGTGTCCAGGAAGTGTGGGGCTTGTATGACAAACCAATATTTATGATGGTGGCTTGAATGGAAATATTTTGAGATAAAAGTACTTTCGGGCTGGAAAAAAGAAGTGGGTATTTTGATTTTGTAAGCACATATATATATATATATATGTGTGTGTGTGTGTGTGTGTGTGTGTGCGCGTGTGTGTGACTTATACTGGGCATCGCGTTACGCTTTATAATTTTTACTCCACGGGTTTGTGTACTCATTCATGCCTTCACTGCTCCTACTATTTCAGTTATCTTCAACACACACGCTCGCCACGTAATTATTTGAACAATTTGTGGTTTATTCGATTTTCAACTTGTTGCATTTTCCTTTTATATATTAAAAAAAAAAATATGTAATAATGCGTTGGAAATATTTTGAAGTCAAAGTAGAAACACACCAAGTACGGGGATGAGAGGCAAGAAGGGTGTTGCTTGCGGAGTCCATTGAGGCGCAGCAATACGGTCAGTTTATATGAAAATTGCAGAGTGTAGTGCACTTCCTGTGTTGCAATTACCCGTTGTAGAAATTTTTTATATTTTTTGTTTATTTTTATATTAAACTACATAAAAAATTTTTATTTTTTGCTCATTTCTTGGCTGATTAAAGCACAGCGCGTTGTTGAGTAAATTGCTTACCAGAAACAATTCACATATTTGAAGTGAGCAACACCGACAGTGAAAGCACACTACGGCGTTACTATGCACCACTTGCGTGGCGTACGGCCCCGAGGAATAAATCTGGGATTATTCTTCTGCATCCTTAACCTGCTCTCCATAGTTTCCCCGAGGAATAAGTCTTACAAAGCATTAGTTCCATTCTGGTATACTTCGGATTATTCTTCTGTATCCTTAAACTGCTCTCTATAGTTCTGCATCCTTAACCTGCTCTCCATAGTTTCCCCCAGGAATAAGTTTTACAAAGCATTAGTTCCATTCTGGTATAGTTCGGATTATTCTTCTGTATCCTTAAACTGCTCTCTATAGTTCTGTATCCTTAACCTGCTCTCTATAGTTTCCCCCAGGAATAAGCCTTACAAAGCATTAGTTTCATTCTGGTATACTTCGGATTATTCTTCTGTATCCTTAAACTGCTCTCTATAGTTCTGTATCCTTAACCTGCTCTCCATAGTTTCCCCCAGGAATAAGTTTTACAAAGAATTAGTTCCATTCTGGTATAGTTCCGATTATTCTTCTGTATCCTTAAACTGCTCTCTATAGTTCTGTATCCTTAACCTGCTCTCCATAGTTTCCCCCAGGAATAAGTTTTACAAAGCATTAGTTCCATTCTGGTATAGTTCCGATTATTCTTCTGTATCCTTAAACTGCTCTCTATAGTTCTGTATCCTTAACCTGCTCTCCATAGTTTCCCAGAGTAATAAGCCTTACAAAGCATTAGTTCCATTCTGGTATAGTTCGGATTATTCTTCTGTATCCTTAAACTGCTCTCTATAGTTTTCTCGAGGAATAAGTCTCACAAAACGTTAGTTCCATTCTGCTATAGCTCAGGTTATTCTTCTGTACCTCCTCTCTATAGTTTCCAACATATACCATAATAATATATATGTACGAGTATATGTTGTTGTATTAGAGATGGAACAAACCAGTTCAACAGTTCTATAAAGATTGTGTATAGCATCCGAGTTCTAATGCCCAATCGTACCTCTTCTCCAATGTATGGTATCCAGATTAAGAATTGTATTTTGAACGATTCTCTAGATAACGTATTGAATATGTCGGCTTTAAGGAAGGCGGTGTGGATAATAATAGTAAAAGACGTTGGGGAAATGGTCAGTAATAGAAACAACCACCTTTTTCAGTAGTGAAATTATTGTAAATCTTTTCTTAATGTCCGTACCGGTTCAGCTGACCAGCTCTAAAACTTTGTACATGTGTTCAGTAACGATTGTCATTTATTAACGACAACTTTACTCGATCATAGTCTAAGAACGACAATAAATTCTTCAGCGTTATTAGCAAACAACACTATTCTCTTCAGCGTCAACAACACTATTCTCTTCAGGCTTTGGTAGGCAAACCAACTGGTTTTATATGAACTGAACACAATCCTTTGGACCAGGAAGACGTTTCTATTTGTTGCTAGTTTTTAGATCAACTTCTTCCAAAACAATAAAGTTGGAACATTAAGCACTAGGAAAATGGTGTGGTTGCGCTGTAATCCGAAAGGGACGGGAGATTTTTAGTCCGTGCTTATCTTGGTCCGGTAAGAGTTGGTCCGGTAAGAGATCGCATTGTCACGCTGAAGGAAGAGGTGGCGTTTGACACTGCTTATCCACAGCTCATGATGATGATGACTTCAGGTAAACATTCACAGTCAGATGATGTTTTAGTGCCATCTTTTCGGTCGACAAAATCCGACTCATTTATTTGGCAAGCGAATATTTTTTTATTGGAAGACCCAAAAATCCGCTCCGGGTCATATGCATAACGAGAAAGTGAGGAAACCTCACTACACCCGATCACGGACTGCGGACCATTGGAACACAGAAGACTCAGGTGTTTTGGAACATATATCGTAGATATGAGCAAAATCCCTCAACTTGATTCCTCCAAAATATATGAAGTCCTGTCGAAAATTAACCTGACAGAAGATCTGTAGATGAGACTATCCTCATTTTTCAAAAAATTGAGGCATCACAATAGATCTTCCAGGTCTCGCGGTGTATAGCACCCTTAAAGAAATCTATTCTAATCCAATATTTTTACAATCTATTTTAGAAATAACAGAACGCTCCAAAATGATCAATCCCTCCAGTGAATTTCTAAAAGATCGCCCTAAAACGATCAATTCCTTCCGTGAATTTTTAAAAGATCGCCCCAAAACGATCAATTCCTTCAGTGGATTTCTAAAATATCGCCCCAAAACGATCAATTCCTCCAGTGAATTTCTTAAAGATCGCCCCAACATGATCACTTCTTCCAGCAAATTTCTAAAATATCGCCACAACATGATCAATTCTTCCAGTGAATTTCTAAAAGAGCGCCCCAAAATTATCAATTCCTCCAGTGGATTTCTAAAAGAGCGCCCCAAAATGATCAATTCTTCCAGGGAATTTCTAAAAGATCGCCTCAAAGCGATCAATTCCTCCAGTTAATTTCTGAAGAATGCCCCAAATGATCAGTTCCTCCAGCGAATTTCTAAAATATCGCCCTAAAACGATCAATTCCTGCAGTGAATTTTTAAAAGATCGCCCCAAAATTATCAATTCCTTCAGTGGATTTCTAAAATATCGCCCCAAAACGATCAATTCCTTCAGTGGATTTCTAAAATATCGCCCCAAAACGATCAATTCCTCCAGTGAATTTCTTAAAGATCGCCCCAACATGATCACTTCTTCCAGCAAATTTCTAAAATATCGCCACAACATGATCAATTCTTCCAGTGAATTTCTAAAAGAGCGCCCCAAAATTATCAATTCCTCCAGTGGATTTCTAAAAGAGCGCCCCAAAATGAGCAATTCTTCCAGGGAATTTCTAAAAGATCGCCCCAAAACGATCAATTCCTTCAGTGGATTTCTAAAATATCGCCCCAAAACGATCACTTCTTCCAGCAAATTTCTAAAATATCGCCACAACATGATCAATTCTTCCAGTGAATTTCTAAAAGAGCGCCCCAAAATTATCAATTCCTCCAGTGGATTTCTAAAAGAGCGCCCCAAAATGAGCAATTCTTCCAGGGAATTTCTAAAAGATCGCCCCAAAACGATCAATTCCTTCAGTGGATTTCTAAAATATCGCCCCAAAACGATCAATTCCTCCAGTGAATTTCTAAAAGATCGCCTCAGAAAGATCAATTCCTCCAGTGAATTTCTAAAAGATTGCCCCAAAACGATCAATTCCTCCGTGAATTTCTTAAAGATCGCCCCAAAACGGCCAATTCCTCCCGTGAATTTTTAAAAGATCGCCCCAAAACGATCAATTCCTTCAGTGGATTTCTAAAATATCGCCCCAAAACGATCAATTCCTCCAGTGAATTTCTAAAAGATTGCCCCAACATGATCAATTCTTCCAGCGAATTTCTTAAATTATCAAAATTCCTACAGTGAATTTCTTCCAATCTTCCTCATGAACTTAATGGGTTGCTTTTTGTAGTGTACGATTGTTCACGTGGCAGAGATTCACCTCAAATTTGACATAGGACCTGTCAAGAACACCATTTGACATAAGGGCTGCCAAGTTCCCGAAACATTCCAGAGTATTCGGAAGAATATCTGCTGTTCTTATATAAATGCGTGGTTACGAAGTCACCCTCCCTCCCAGTTGAGGTAATTTCTTTTTGGGTACTGTAAACCCAAAGAAGCAATTCTCAGTGGAGTTCTTCTTGTACGGGGCGTGTCAAGGCTGCTACCCATACTTGGAGAGAGTTACTCGTACGCACACTCCACCTAAAGGCGGCTCTCAAGACAGCGCATTTTCTATGACCGCGTTCAATTTTGTTCTAGAAACGTTTTTCCACAAGCGAAGTCGATTTCGTTTTATTGAATTTTTTCCAATTTGTTTTTTTATAATAAATTTATGTTTCGTAAATATAATTCATAATAATTTTTTTTCAATTTAGTCTGTTTTTTGTTGTTGTGGTTGTTGTTGTTATTTTAATTTCGTATGCCCAACAATTTTGAAAACGAAATCAGCCTTCACTGGACGCCCGTTCCGTCCGTTGCCTGTCCGTCTTTCGAGCATTCGGAATGCATTTTGCCAGTCGCCCATACTAATGTCATGTTGTTGTTGTAGGTCAGTTGTTGCTGCTGCTGCTGCTGCTGTTGTTGTTGTTGTTGTTGTTGTTGTTGTTGCTTTCAACTTAAGCTTTGCTTGAGAGCAGTGTTCATATTTGACTTGGCCGAGTATTTGTGGAATTGAGTGGAAAAAAACAGACATATGCAAATGTGTGCGTGAGTGTGTGTGTTGGCCAGGCTTGGTCGAGTTGCATGTCATTGTGCAGCGACGCAGAGACGCAGAGGCGCAGAGACGACAATGACATGCGCAATTGAAGTTGAAGTGGTTGTTGTTGTGTTCGTGTTACTTTTGAAATTAAAACTGTTATTTTACAAATCTTGCAGCAACATTTGCAGCACACTTTGTAATTATTTTGGACTCTTTTTGTTTTCGCATACCGTCAATCCCAGGCTATTGGGCAAGAATTGTCCAAATTTTGTTGCGAACAATTTGATTCCGGATCATTGTTGATGGCGTTGCTTCTCTATTATAATATATATAATATATTACGTGGCTATTCTACAAGATCCTGAAGTTGCCCTCCACCTGACAGCAACATCCAACTCACTATGCAGAGCGGTTGGTCCGTACTCTTAACTACACATATCCATGCATATCCTGTGCAGCATAATTCCACCTAAATGTTAAAAGCACAGGACTACAAAATTGTCCTTCCATTCTAATTCATCAGATATATACGAGTACCTAGTATGGTCAGCGGACCCCTCTCCAGGTGGCGGAGGTCTTTCATAATGGCGCCGGTAGTGTCACACACCGCAGCCCCTTTCTCCGGGCTCTCGAGCATATGCTGTACTATATTATCGGGCTCTCCACACACTCCTTGTAGAGCCACTCTAGCACTTTCATACCGTGGGCATGACATGTTTGGCATCTTCTATCTCTGTAGCTCCACAGTTTGCACAGTAGGGGGATTCCTCCAAGTGGACTCTGTGCAGGTATGCCCGAAAAGCTCCATGGCCTGTCAGCAATTGTTTGACGTAGTAATTCACCTCACCATGCGACCTGCTCACCCATTACTGAATATTGGGGATCAACCTTCTTGTCCAGCGGCCTTTTGGCGATGTGTCCCACTGGGCTTGCCACTCTTGAAGGGTGCTCCGCTTTATAATTGCTAAGAGCTCTTGTACACTTGTCGCGTGTGTCCCTTTGGCTTGGTAGAGGGTCATCGCTTCTTTCGCTCACGGGAGTCATGCCGGCTATCGCCAAGGTGGCATCTATGGATACGGTGCGGTGTGCTCAGATCACTCGAAGTGCACTTCTTCTGTATGCTGGCTCAATGGTGCGGACGTAAGCCTTCACATCCGCATTTTCGGCCCATATTGGCGCCCCATTGAGAATAATGGATCTGATAACCCCAGCGAAGAGTTGCCTTTTCCGCTGCCTGGGTCCTCCCACGTTAGGAGAGAACATGTGTGTGCTGCCTTATCTCCCACGCGCCGCAGATGTTCTTTGAAGGTAATCAATGCATCCACACTCTTAAGTACTTGAGGTGTGGAATCGTGGTTATGGTATATCTACCAACTCTTATTTCCACCACCTCCAATACCCTGCGGCTCGAAACCAGGATTGCCTCGGTCTTGTGTTCAGCCAAGCCAAGTCCAACGTTTGCAAGCCATCTTCCGACGGTAGCCACAGTTCGGTTGGCCTCTGCTACCACTTCCTCCAAGTATTTAGCTGTGATTACCAATGCTATGTCGTCCGCGTATCCAATGATTTTGACACCATCAGGGACCTGTACGAGGATGCCGTCGTACATAGCATTCCAGAGTAACGGTCCAAGAACCGATCCCTGGGGAACTCCTCCGATAATCTTGTGCGACTCCACACCTTTTTCGGACTGGTAGAGCAGGATCCTATCGCTAAAGTAGCTGGCAATCATTCGCCTCAGGTAGATGGGTACCCCAAACTGGGCTAACGCTCTGGCTATGCGCTCCCAGCTAGCTGAGTTGAAAGAGTCTCTGACATCTAGGGTGACCACAAGGCAATACTTCTTGGTTCCACCCCTCATCGTTTCCCCTGGATCGCTTTTTTGGTCGTCAGGACAGGTTCGTTAATGGTGTCCACGGTGGATCTCGCCTTCCGGAAGCCATATGCCGTTTAGAGAGCCCTCCGGATTTTGTAATGGCCTCATCAATCCTGTCACAGATTATCCGCTCCAGAATTTTTTCCGCCGTATCTAACATGCAGAGTGGGAAAAGTCCTCTGTTGGTTTGTTGGCTTGCAGCACTAAGACCAGTCGATGCCTCTTCCATCGCTTTGGGAAAATGCCTTCTCTTAAGCAGGCGTCGTACATTTTTCTCAGTGGCTTTGGGTTCAGTGCAGCTGGGGTTTTCAGCACTCGGTTGGGGATTCCATCTGGGCCGGGTGCTCTCTGGTATCCAAATTTGCCAACCGCCCGCAACACCTCATCTACAGTCACACTGGGTATTGATTCCTCCGTTTGCTTCAGAGGGAGCTCGTATGGGACATAATTCTGTACTGGAAAGAGCTGTGCCACTATGCGTCTGAGCAACATTGAACAGGTTGGGGCCGGCTGCCTGTAGCAGGGCAATTTTCGCATGACATGTCGTTATGCCATGCCCCATCGATCATCCTCAACGTGTGCGCATAATTCAGCGAATCTGGTGCTCTTGCTCTTCTTAATTGCCTTCTTTAGAACATTTCTGGCTTCCTTGAAGGCCTGGTGCTTCTGCAGGGAATCCGGTTTCCGTATGGAACGTTGATACCTTCTCCTCGCAACGTGGCATGCTTTGCGGAGCTCGCCTATAACATCTGTCCACCAGTAGACAGGTTTATGCCTCCCACCATATGCTCTCCTGGGCATTGCCGCGTCGCAAGCGTTTTCTACCTTTCTTGCCAGCTGGTTCGTCATTTCTTCTACATTCCCTTCCAACACCAAATCTTCAAGCATCATTGCTAAGACGTCTTCGTCAAGGCTGTTTGTCCTCCAGCCTTTCAATGTCGGACCTATCCGCTACCGTTTCCAGGGCTTCTCCAGTTCGCAGATGATAGTTTGGTGGTCGCTGTGGGTGTGTATGTCACTCACCAGCCTGCTACTATCTATCTCTCTATCTATCTATCTCTGTATTTATCTCTCTACCTATCTATTTATCAACCTATCTATCTCTCTACCTATCTATCTCTCTACCTATCTATTTATCTACCTATCTATCTCTCTACCTATCTATTTATCTACCTATCTATCTCTCTACCTATCTATCTCTCTACCTATCTATCTCTCTACGTATCTCCCTCTTCTTATATTCATTATTTACCTCTCTTTTCCCATATTAAACACTCACTTCTCTTTTCTCATATACATCAGTTACCTCTGTCTTCTCATGTTCATCGTTTACTTCTCTCTATCATCTCTCTCTTCTCATTTTCATCATTTACCTTTCTTTATGTATCTCTCTCTTCTCATGTTCATCGTTTACTTCTCTCTTTCCACTTTCATTTCTCGCTTTCCTCATTTATCTATCATTTAGATTTAGATTTAACATTTCAGGGGGTACTAAGACCGCAGCCCGCAAGGACCTATTGAGCTAACCCCTATGATTCACTCCAACCTTCATCTATCATTGATCTTTCTCTAAGACCAAAACGGTTTTATCGGGTATCATCATTCCCTATTTCCATCTTTATTTAATGGAACTCCTTAACTCGCCAGCTTGGAGGGAGGCGAGGGTATTAGCAGATCTATCCTCTTTCTTTCTTACCTTCTTTCTTTGTTTCTCTCTCTCCAAGTTCATCTTTCACATTTCCCTTGTCATTTGCATATAACTTTTCTCTCACTTTCTGTTTATCGCTGTTTCCCACGACTATCTCGCATGTGACTTATGACTTCCCGTCCCGCCCATCCTTCATTTTCATCCACGAAACGAATCAATTGTGGTTCCACTGAAGACTGAAGTGAGGGGGCGACTTTGTACCTGGTGACTTTTTACTGTCTAACTTTCTAGTTCTGGCTTTCTTTCGAGATTAGTCAACTTGTGCTTGGGGCGATGGCAGAAGGCGTGGTGTGACGCAGAGCTATTATAGGACAAGGTCAGCTCTGAATTGGCGCGTACTTGATCAAATATTTAATTTGCTTCAAGAAATTGGGTAGGTTTTTGTGTTGTTTCCACGATATTGAGTCACGCTCGCAGAAGGCAAAAAACAAACAAAAAACACATTAAATTTTTAATAATAATTTCAAATGTTTATTGTTGTTGCTGTTGTTGTTCTTGTTGTTGTTTGTGATGTTTCTGTGTTTGCATATCTGCGAGTACGCGCGTATCTAATTCAGAATTGCTTCACTCGAAAGTGGGCTGTGCCCATCGAGCTCGCTCTGGCACTCGCACTGCGCGGAATATTGCAACGAATATTGTACCAGGCGATAAAAAAAACAAGAGAAAGAGCGCGAGTGACTGAAAAAATTAAAAATTTATTTTAATTAAAAATATATTAAACAAAAATTTCTACAATTTTTTCACAGCTGTGCGCGGCCATGACCCAATCTCGCTGTTTTCTGTATGACGCACACTCCAAGCCCAGTGCGGCAATACCGACTCTTCGAATTGGACTTAAATGCCAGTTCCAATTCGAAGTTCCAAGTCTAACAACTACGATCCAGCTCCCCAATTCAACCACTATTCGCAAATTGATCGGGCAATCGCATTATAAGAGGAATAGTATTCCAAGTACCAATACAGGGTCAGTAGTGTGACTTTATACTCGGGTACACTGCAGTGGCAGAGACTAGAAACCTCTCCCTACCCCTTCATCCAAATTGTATCATCGATGTATCCAATAAGAGTACGTTCTCGAGTTGACTAGAGACCTCTCCCATCGTCATCTAATAAGAGAATTTTCTCGAGTTGACTAGAAGCCTCTCCCTACACCTTCATCCAAATGTATCATCGATGTATCCAATAAGAGTACGTTCTCGAGTTGACTAGAGACCTCTCCCATCGTCATCTAATAAGAGAATGGTCTCGAGTTGACTAGAAGCCTCTCCCTACACCATCATGCAAATTGTATCATCGATGTATCCAATAAGAGTACGTTCTCGAGTTGACTAGAGACCTCTCCCATCGTCATCTAATAAGAGAATTTTCTCGAGTTGACTAGAAGCCTCTCCCTACACCATCATGCAAATTGTATCATCGATGTATCCAATAAGAGTACGTTCTCGAGTTGACTAGAGAACTCTCCCATCGTCATCTAATAAGAGAATGGTCTCGAGTTGACTAGAAGCCCCTCCCTACACCATCATGCAAATTGTATCATCGATGTATCCAATAAGAGTACGTTCTCGAGTTGACTAGAGAACTCTCCCATCGTCATCTAATAAGAGAATTTTCTCGAGTTGACTAGAAGCCTCTCCCTACACCATCATGCAAATTGTATCATCGATGTATCCAATAAGAGTACGTTCTCGTGTTGACTAGAGAACTCTCCCATCGTCATCTAATAAGAGAATTTTCTCGAGTTGACTAGAAGCCTCTCCCTACACCATCATGCAAATTGTATCATCGATGTATCCAATAAGAGTACGTTCTCGAGTTGACTAGAGACCTCTCCCATCGTCATCTAATAAGAGAATTTTCTCGAGTTGACTAGAAGCCTCTCCCTACACCATCATGCAAATTGTATCATCGATGTATCCAATAAGAGTACGTTCTCGAGTTGACTAGAGAACTCTCCCATCGTCATCTAATAAGAGAATGGTCTCGAGTTGACTAGAAGCCTCTCCCTACACCATCATGCAAATTGTATCATCGATGTATCCAATAAGAGTACGTTCTCGTGTTGACTAGAGAACTCTCCCATCGTCATCTAATAAGAGAATTTTCTCGAGTTGACTAGAAGCCTCTCCCTACACCATCATGCAAATTGTATCATCGATGTATCCAATAAGAGTACGTTCTCGAGTTGACTAGAGACCTCTCCCATCGTCATCTAATAAGAGAATTTTCTCGAGTTGACTAGAAGCCTCTCCCTACACCATCATGCAAATTGTATCATCGATGTATCCAATAAGAGTACGTTCTCGAGTTGACTAGAGAACTCTCCCATCGTCATCTAATAAGAGAATGGTCTCGAGTTGACTAGAAGCCTCTCCCTACACCATCATGCAAATTGTATCATCGATGTATCCAATAAGAGTACGTTCTCGAGTTGACTAGAGACCTCTCCCATCGTCATCTAATAAGAGAATTTTCTCGAGTTGACTAGAAGCCTCTCCCTACACCATCATGCAAATTGTATCATCGATGTATCTGATGTAGTGGGCGAGAATATTGAAGATACGCATATCTCAGAATCTCTGATGAAGTGGGCAACTCTAACATGACCTGTTTAAACTATTGTTCAATACATTTTTGTACGACCACTTTAAGCGCAGGCTTATCGTTTCTCTTCCGACTAACCCCGCATAATTAATTGTTGTTCGTTGTTTCAACCACACCAGTACGCAAGTTAATTACACAACAACTATTTTTGTCCCAACTCCGAAATAACTGCACAGCGCTTAAGTATGTCGTCAACCCCATAAAATCTGCTCCTGCCCAGCGTACAGTTCTGCGTTTGGAAAGCGTTTGCTGGATTTATGCCAACAACACAAACCATACCCAATGAAATGTTCCACTTATTGGATACCAGCAAACCACGACCACGAAGCACATTACACCACAAGCCCACAAACTGGCATGGGTGCGAGTCGAAACCCAGGGAAAATTCGATATCGAATTGAAATGAGGAACATTGCGGGGCTTTTTGCATGACATTTGCAAAATTACGCTGAACAACAATAACAGAGAAAGTGAAATAACAAATGATAAAATGCGAACATGGAGTTATAAACAATATAGAAAGAGAATATTCAGAAATGTATTGAAAAGTAATGACATATTTCAGCGAGACGTGGCCTTAGATAAATCTCATACACTGATGCCGCACATCATGCGACGCGCCATAAAATAACTCCTCACCGAGGCAAGTGCTGATGTGAGTTATGAGAAGGGCGCGAATATGCGGTGAATATGGAACTATGAAGTGCAGACAAGGGCGACTGATTACAAAATTCAATCCAGCAGCTGCGTAGGTAAACATCACGGCACGGAGATGGTGGAACAAAGTTACACATGTACTCGAAAATCATCGAAAGTAAAACACAAGAAAATAACATCGAAAAATCGAGTCATCGAGAACCAAAATCCCATTATATAAGAGACTGACAGGTCTGTAAGATTCTTCTGTTCTAACTTATAAGTGAGTTATTCTTATTACACGCTCTTTTTAGTTCTATAATTCCCCTCCGAAGCATGCCATATAAAGCGTTCACAGACGCTCGTGTAGACACAATCACCAGTCCAATGCACTGCACCCACAACACAATTGTGTGCCTGTGACTTAAATCTTGTCACGCCAGCTCCC
Organism: Clusia tigrina; assembly: GCA_920105625.2. Lineage (NCBI taxonomy): Eukaryota > Metazoa > Arthropoda > Insecta > Diptera > Clusiidae > Clusia > Clusia tigrina. Next base: position 200,517,170 of record OV050032.1, read on the forward strand.
GACAGTACGTGCCGTAGAAATGCCTCCAAAGTAATCGTATTCAGGATACAACTTGGTGTATTAGAATAAGGATAACTGTGTTCCATGGCAGGCGTAGCAGAGCACCACAATCAACGGTGAAGCCACTGATGAATTTGCTGATTAGACGATGTATACTTGAGGAAGTGTCGTGGAATTGAATCGCTTGCGTCGTTCTATGAGCTGAGATATTAATGACGGGAAATGAGACACTATCTACTTGGTTTATGAAGCTCTTAATTGAGATAGCCTAGGACCGGCAAAGGTCCACAACGGGAAGGCCTTAGAATACCAGCGGAGCACTTGATCCATAAAAGTCTGTGTAGTGAATATACCTACCAACGCGTGGACCGGCAAAGATCCACAACGGGAAGGCTTTAGAATACCAGCGGAACACTTGATCCATAAAAGTCTGTGTAGTGAATATACCTACCAACGCGTGGACCGGCAAAGATCCACAACGGGAAGGCCTTAGAATACCAGCGGAGCACTTGATCCATAAAAGTCTGTGTAGTGAATATGCCTACCAACGCGTAGACCGGCAAAGATCCACAACGGGAAGGCTTTAGAATACCAGCGGAACACTTGATCCATAAAAGTCTGTGTAGTGAATATGCCTACCAACGCGTAGACCGGCAAAGATCCACAACGGGAAGGCTTTAGAATACCAGCGGAACACTTGATCCATAAAAGTCTGTGTAGTGAATATACCTACCAACGCGTGGACCAGCAAAGATCCACAACGGGAAGGCCTTAGAATACCAGCGGAGCACTTGATCCATAAAAATCTGTGTAGTGAATATACCTACCAACGCGTGGACCGGCAAAGATCCACAACGGGAAGGCCTTAGAATACCAGCGGAACACTTGATCCATAAAAGTCTGTGTAGTGAATATACCTACCAACGCGTGGCCCAGCAAGAAGGTGACATCACGGAAGGGAATAACAAGCGACATTACTTCGCACATCTACAAATGTAACCTAAATCCTTTGTAAATAGATGGGAACACCATCGTGTGTGGAATTCCATTTCCAAATATGCTCCAAATGAGGTGTAACACCAGAGAAGGCGATCAAAATTAGGATAACTATCAAAGGCATAAGGAAAAACCCATTCCATTCATGATTCACAGACTACCATATTCTTCTATCAATAATTGTAGTCTTAAGAGTAAAGTTTTAAAGACTTGGTTAGCTAAGGAGGGAGGCACTGATGCTAGTCTGAGAATGATGCGCGTCCAGCCATGAGATGAACAGGAGAGACAACAGAGGGCTTCGCTTACAGTCGGAGCAGTCCTCACACAAAGCTTTCGATTTGTGAAACCAAATAATTGGCGAGCAACAGTCAAATTGTAGAGGCGGGTGCTCTATTTTCCATTCCTTTCAATGTAGGCCGAACAGCGCCAGCGGTGCAGGATCAAGCTACAAAACAGACCGAAGGAATCCTTTAAGAAGCTTCACGTGTAAGAACAATTTTACGAGGAGAACAGCAATTTGAAGCTGCGGGGATCCTTTAACAATTTAAATTCACTCAATTTGTCCAGCTCTAAAGCCGACCCCTGAAGAGTTCAGTCCCCAATATCATTTTTAAAGGACAACAAGACTCTAAAAGGATACATTTATATTTATATATATATTTTATATTCTATGTATAAACAAAAGAAAATTGATGTTTATTCTACTACGGGAGCACTGGAGCATAGTTCGGTTGGTTCACGGTAGGATCGCGCTAGGTACGCACCTGGACCGCGCCTGGAACACGCTTGGAATGCACTTAGACCGCGCCTGGAACGCGCTTGGAACTCGTTATGGGTTATGGGGACATTATCGGTTATGGGGACATAATCACGGTAACAGATGCGACTGTTGCAGTAATAGGGATTTGTATTCGAAGTGACCGGCGCCAATCCTCTTTTGGAGCAGACCTTCTGATCCTGTAGGCAAATGATGAGAAAGGACTTCCAAATTATAAAAAAATAATTATGTGAAAAAATATTACCTTCCAGTCTTGAAGGAAGGACCTTCAAATAATTATCCTGCCACTAGCGTCCTTTAACGGACACGGCAGGATAATTATGTCCATTTATTTGTGGAATAAACGTCTGTTTTATATTCTTCAACGATGAATACTGAAAAATATAAATCAGAATCGAGCACGAAACAATTTTGAGGAAAATCAATGGCTCCGTGATCGGTTTCAAGCAAATCAAGTAAAGTACGAAACAAGTGTTCTGCCCCCATACGAGTGTGTACAATCTTGCCCAGCTGCCGTTCCCAAGTTGATTGATATATCGATGTCCGTCCGTCCTGCTGGAGTCAACTCTCAAACATTCGGATCTACTTTAGTGAAGCTTTGTCCGAGGATTTTCGGAATGAGTACAGGCATTCCATGTAAACTGCACCGAACAAAGAAGGAACCGAGCTCATCTTCTATGTGAGTAAGTGGCAAGACCCCTTTCTTGATTGCTACTCAAGATTTAAATACATAATTGTTGCTAGTTGTCATATAGAGTCGCTACTTGCCATTATCCATGTCCATATCTGTAGATTCTCCATAGATTATTCATTAAAAAAAATTGGAGAGAGAGGTTTTTCATCCAACTAATCGTAACCACACAAGGCATTCATGAGAAACCTTTTTGAGATTCACCGAGGAAATTGCCGAGAGTGATGAAAAATGACTGAACGTTAAATGGGTTCCAGAGATGGTTATAAAAGTCGTTGGATATGGAGGAATCATTCTGGTAGCGGTTATGCTATGATTGAGAAAGTGCTTATATTCCGTGAATGGTTGAGGAAACACCTTGGTAGATAATCCAATATCATGATTGGATTATCTACCAACTTCGTTTGGAGAATAGTATAGCATTTCGTCCGTTTGGTGATGTCAAAGGACCACAATTAAAGTCATCAGGTTATTTTCTACCTTGATGTTCCTTCTCTAAAGAAAGGAAGTAGCTGAAAGCCATGTTCCTTCATTATCTTTTCATTGATTCACAATGTTGGATATTGTTCTGTCAAACTTGTCGGTGATAATGACAATAGGTGCCCGAGTCTAGTCAGAAGCAGAGCGGGCTCTTTAGGCAAATCCGCTTTCAGCTCCCTGATGGAAGTGTCCGGCGCGAAGGTCAAACAAATCCTGAGCTTTATTAGGGCTTCGAAATGGTTGGACGAGTAAAGTAGAGGTACAGTGTTATGCAGTGGTATCGCAATGGACACAGAGTGGTCTGAGTGAGTTGGTCTGTAGACTGATTCCCACGAATACCTAAACCTAACCTAACAGGAGCAACTCATCATATTGTAGGTAAGGGCGGGTTGATGTTTAAACCGATCTAACCTAATGGCAGAAGATTGTCAGCCTATCCACTTGAGTCGAAGCGGAGTCCTTGTTGTTTGACTAAGAGATCGTTAATAACTAACGACCATAGAAAGGGTGATAGAACACCACCTTGGGGACAGCCTTTCATTGCTTTGACTGATACAGATTCGTCGCCCAGAGATGAGCTAATTTCTCTGCTGTTTAACATCATTTTAACCCACCCATCAGTCGGTTTATCGATATTTTTGCAGAGCATAGTCCCCTCTATAGAGCGGTGACCGATATTATCAGAGGCACTTTCGACATCTAAGAAAACACATAAAACTATTTCCTGGGGATATTGAGCTTCCTCTATCTTTGTTACAAGATAATGAAGCGCTCCCTCCGTGGATTTCCCGATATTGTATGCAAACTCAGATTGATGCAGAGGGATTGTTCTGTCCAGCATATCTTTTGGACATCAATCTATATATTGATCCACCAATCTTTCCATAGTTGTTAGAAGAAACGACGTGAAACTGACAGGTCTGTTTGATTTAGGAAGTTCTCTGGACCTGGAAAAGTGCATTGTAGTCTCGGAATAAAGACTGGATTGACCTTTCCCGAAGTGGATGGTATGTATTCCCTGATGAAACTGCTCCTTAAAATTGGAACAAGTGGGTATATATATATTTTTTTTTTTTCGATTATATTATATACTCGTATATATTTTTCGATTATATATATATATATTTCTATATCCTTACTGCATACGAGAATATTCGGAACACGTACCCGACCAGGTATTGGCTTTGTAGAGCCCCAGAAGATACCCAGTTACCAACATAAGAACTGAAGCTGATTATATACAATATACAAAGCTTCTCTTTTGAGGGCTCGAATCATGAAACTAGTGATAGAAGAATTGGTCGGAAAAAGATTACATTAGCTGAGGAAAATACTAAGCTGTGAAGAGTGTCATGATCCAATTGTAAATCAAGCAGAGGGAGGAGTACAAAGGCATATTAAGATTCTCTCGCAAAGCATGTAACGAGATATTCCACTTCGAGTGTCTTGACACGAAATTAAGCAGCCCAAGGAAGAGAAAGAGCGAGACTCCTTCTTCTCTTTCAAAGCATTTAACACACTCACAATGGGACCAATAATTCCTCATAACTGGCAGGCAGAGGAAAAGGAAAGAGAAAAAACAGAAAAAAAGATTGTAGACTTCTCTCTTAGAGCTTATATCACCACATTCAGAACGTGATGAGTTCATAGGGGTCTTGACCTTAAGCAGATATAGGAAGAGAAACAGAGGGAGAGAGCCAGACTCATGATTATCTCTTATCGTAGAAAGAGATAGAGAGAAATTTGATTCTCTCTCAGAAAATATACCACATTGATATTGATGAGTGATTCGGTTACCAGTTTCATTCATAGACCTGATGCTAGGCAGGCAGTAAGAGACAGAGAGAGAGTGATTCGGTTACCAGTTTCATCAACAGACCTGAAGTTAGTCAGGCAGTAAGAGACAGAGAGAGAGTGATTCGGTTACCAGTTTCATTCATAGACCTGATGCTAGGCAGGCAGTAAGAGACAGAGAAAGAGTGATTCTGTTACCAGTTTTTTAATAAAGGGTTTTCCAACAAGAGGTGTTATTTTGAATCACCCGGTATTTCGGTAGCTGTCACTTTTGAAGCTTTTATTCTTTGACATTTGACAAGTAGAAACTACGCCATTACTAAAAATGGAACGATACACGCTTTAACACCGCATTGAAATTATTAAAATTCACTACAAAAATGTTGAAAATCTTGCAGTCACAGTTCGCAAAACTAAAGCATTTTTGGGTCGTCGTACCTTGTCGGACCGCAATACAGAAATTTGTGGAAAAACTGGAGCTGTTGGGACAAGTTAGTAATGTGAAGAATAAGACCCGTGCACGTCGCTCAAGAACAACTGAGAATATTGCTGCTGTAGCCCAAAGTGTCGAAGAAACCCCAGGTTTGTCCATTCCTCGTCGTTCTCTGGAATTGGGCATTCCACAAACGTCATTACACCGTATTTTGCATAGAGACTTGGGTCTTAAGGCTTATAGAATTCAGTTAACACAAGAACTCAAGCCGGCCGATCATCAACAACGTCGTGTCTTTGATGATTGGGTCCTTGAAATGCATGAAAATGATCCGGAATTCCATCGAAAAATCAACTTGACTGATGAGGCCCATTTCCACCTCGGTGGCTACGTCAACAAGCAAAATTGTCGCATCTGGGGCTCGGAAAACCCAAGCGTTATTGTTGAGAAGCCTCCCCATCCTCAACGTGTGACTGTTTGGTGCGGTTTATGGTCCGGCGGGGTCATTGGACCTTACTTTTTCGAAGATGAGGTTGGATCAACAGTTACGGTGAATGGATTGCAATATCGAGAGATGATTAATGATTTTTTATGGTCGGAGTTGGATGGTATTGATCTGGACAACGTTTACTTTCAACAAGACGGCGCTACGTGCCACACAAGCAACAAAACCATTGCTCTTTTACGGGAAAAGTTTCCGGACCGTGTTATCTCTCGAAGTGGTGATCACAATTGGCCACCGAGATCTTGTGATTTAACACCTTGCGACTTCTTCCTTTGGGGCCACGTGAAATATAAGGTCTACGCCAACAGCCCAGCGTCGATTCAAGACCTCAGAGATAGAATTCGTGAGGCTATCGAGGACAGAGGGCAGCCACTTTGCGATTTGGTTATGGAAAATTTCATGAAAAGGATATGGTCCTGTAAGCGTGGTCGTGTAGGCCATTTGGCTGATGTTGTTTTTCATTATTAACGGCATACCTTCCTCTTTATTATGAAATAAACATCCGATCATTTATCTCAAAAAATGGCATTTTTCTTTGAATACCAAAAGAACACCTCTTATTGGAAAACCCTTTAGATCTGAAGTTAGGCAGGCAGTAAAAGACAGAGAAAGAGATAGGAGAAAGCGTAAGAGAGAGTGATAAAGAGATAGAGAGAGCGATAAAGAGACAGAGAGAGCGAGAGAGAGAGTGAGAGATAGGATTGTGGCATTTACTCTATGCCCACACTTAACTTCCTGCTTGATCTTCAAGGGATGGACAAGTATGTGGATCGAATCAGGAATCTTAGCTTCGACAGACTATATTTAAAAATGCACAAACTACGTCACAGAGGAAGTGTAAATTGTTAACCGGTCATTTCCAGCAGTTTACGAGACCTGAAATGTATGCCATAGAGCACTTGAGAGTAATGTAACTAAAAATGAAGATATTGTATGTAATATAATGTATATAATTCCACAAACAATTACACACATAACATTTCTTATATAATCGTGTAAGGTATCGGTATATAATTTGTTTTACTAACTTTTTTAAATGACTCTGGTCGAAAGGCATGAAATGAAAGTAGTCATTATCCATCAATGTTGTTGAGTTTTTTTGTGTTGCAATGCAAAAGCAAACGAAATTTTGGTTGATTGAATAATTTTCATAAAAAAATGTTAACTCTGTTTAGCGTTTTTGCTGGCGTGGTTGCTGGCATTGATTGGCAGCATTGGCGGAGCTTTTAGCCTTATATGTGAGGCTGTGGCCGGTGATGGATAAGGTTGGCGTGGTGCTGGTGGTGGTGGTGTTGTTGGCGATTTCGGCTGACGCTAACGTGGCCGTTCTTTCAGCCTTTGGCTTATCTTTTGAAGCACTGTGTTTGATAAGGAAAATTTCTTTAACGATACTCGTAGCATTATCTAATTATGTTTCTTTTTAGTTTGCTTAACAATCTTTGAATCGTTTTGTTTTGTTGTTTTTTTCAAGATTTGTTTGCTTAAATTTCACTCAATGCTCACTGTGAATGACTCTTTTGATTTTAATTTTAATTGATGATTACGTTTTTTTGCGTAATTGCAAGGCTTGTTTTACGTTTTGTAATGCAAACAATAAGAAAATAGTGAACAGTTGAGTTAAAATGTTGGATGGTTCATTGCAGAAAAGAGAGAGTCACAGAGGTACTAATTCATCGGTGAAAGTGTGAACAAGTGTTATGCCTCGAGACCAACGGACAATGCAATGCGCATGTCTCACTTTGCGTATTCTTAGATTCCGTGTCGAACAAACTTTTCCTCTTCACGCTTCCTTCACTCTTTTTCCAATTCCTTCTATGTCTTATTCTATCACTAACACTCCCTTACTCTTTTTTTCTTTCACCTCATTTATTCAATTGTTCCTTCTGGTGTAAAAAAGAGGAGGAGAGAGCTTAACATCTGCTTTGTCACTGTAATAGTCTCCCATGGACCCGGCTTCGTTACTTAGCTAACCATATCCTAGAATCGTCAGATATTGCGAAGAAATCTCCCAAAGAAACCTCTGAATTCGTCATGAATACTCGACTTAGGGAGCAATTGTGAAATTAGAGTGTATCAAAAGAGGTCGGTTTGGCCGCAGCGACTTGGTGACTACTTCCCGCTCTGACTACAACCTATCCATATATATATCTGCTAAATTTTCTCAACTTTTTGCTCTCTTTCTCTACTTTTTTCGTGTTTTCCCTTCCTTATATTTTATATTAAATTTTTTCGAATTAATTCTTTTGTTCTGCATTATTTTTTGTAGGCTTTTCATTTTCTATTCTTTCTTTTTCTCTTTTTTCACTTCTTATTTTCTTTTTGGTTCTTTCTTTTCCTTTCTATTTTCTTCTTGGTTTTCTTTTTTCCTTTTTATTTACTTCTTGATTTTTTCTTTTCCTTTCTATTTTCCCTAATTCTTTACTTTTTTCTTCAACTTTTTTCTTCTTGATTTATTCTTTTCCTTTCTATTTTCTCATTTCTCTCAGTCTCCCTAATTTTTTTACTTTTTTCTTCTTGATTTATTCTTTTTGCCTTTCCATTTCCCCTTTTTCTTTCATTTTCCCAAATTCTTTACTTTTTTGTCACCTTTTTTCTTCATTTTACATATTTTTTTTCTATTTTCTAATTTCTTACATTTTCCTAATTCTTTACTTTTTCCTTCACCTTTTTTCTTCTTGATTTATTCTTTTCCTTTCTGTTTTCTCTTTTTCTTTCGTTTTCCCTAATTCTTCACTTTTTTCTTCACCTTTTTTGTTCTTTTTTCATATTTTCTTTCTATTTCTCTTTTTCTTTCCTTTTCCCTAATTCGTTACTTTTTTTCTTCATCTTATTTCTTCTTGATTTATTCTTTTTTCCTTTCCATTTTCTGTTTTTCTTTCATTTTCTCTAATTCTTTGATTTTTTTCTTCATCTTTTTTCTTCTTTATTTTTCTTTTTTGTTTATATCTTCCTTTCTGCTGTATTTCACCTTTCTAAAATTTGTTCGTCTGGTTTTTTCCCTACTCCCTCTTTACTTCTATTTGTGTTTCATTCTCGACTTCTTTCCCTCTGCCTTTATATCACTTACATTCATATTTTGTTGTTGGTTGATTCTTTCTCTATTTTTTCTGTTTTTCCTTCATTAGTCCTTCTCCGTCTCCGTCATTTTTTACATTGCTCCATCATTCTACCTCTCTATCTCTCCATCTATCTATCGCTCTATCGCTCTATCGCTCTATCGCTCAATCGATCTATCGCTCTATCGCTCTATCTCTCTATCTCTATCTCTATCTTTTCATCTTTTCATCTTTCCACCTTCCTATCTCTCTATCTTTCTATCTTTCTATCTCTCTATCTCTCTATCTCTCTATCTCTCTATCTCTCTATCTCTCTTTCTATCTTTCTATCATTCTATCATTCTCTTTTTCTATCTTTCTATCATTCTATCATTCTCTCTTTCGCTCTTTCTCTCTTTATCTCTTTATATCTTAATATCTTGCTCCTTTTATCTCTTTATCTCTCTATCACTCTATCTCTTTATCTCTCCATCTTTTCATCTCTCCATCTTTTCATCTTTTCATCTTTTCATCTTTCCATCTTTCCATCTTTCCATCTTGCTATCTTGCTATCTCTCTATCTCCCTATCTCTCTATCTCTCTATCTCTCTTTCTATCCTTCTATCTTTCTATCTTTCTATCTTTCTATCATTCTATCATTCTCTCTTTCTATCTTTCTATCATTCTCTCTTTCGCTCTTTCTCTCTTTATCTCTTTATATCTTAATATCTTGCTCCTTTTATCTCTTTATCTCTTTATCTCTCTATCACTCTATCTCTTTATCTCGCCATCTTTTCATCTCTCCATCTTTTCATCTTTTCATCTTTTCATCTTTTCATCTTTCCATCTTGCCATCTTTCCATCTTTCCATCTTGCTATCTTGCTATCTCTCTATCTCCCTATCTCTCTATCTCTCTATCTCTCTTTCTATCCTTCTATCTTTCTATCTTTCTATCTTTCTATCTTTCTATCATTCTATCATTCTATCATTCTCTCTTTCTATCTTTCTATCATTCTCTCTTTCGCTCTTTCTCTCTTTATCTCTTTATATCTTAATATCTTTCTCCTTTTATCTCTTTATCTCTTTATCTCTCTATCACTCTATCTCTTTATCTCTCCATCTTTTCATCTCTCCATCTTTTCATCTTTTCATCTTTTCATCTTTCCATCTTTCCATCTTTCCATCTTGCTATCTTGCTATCTCTCTATCTCCCTATCTCTCTATCTCTCTATCTCTCTTTCTATCCTTCTATCTTTCTATCTTTCTATCTTTCTATCTTTCTATCATTCTATCATTCTATCATTCTCTCTTTCTATCTTTCTATCATTCTCTCTTTCGCTCTTTCTCTCTTTATCTCTTTATATCTTAATATCTTTCTCCTTTTATCTCTTTATCTCTTTATCTCTCTATCACTCTATCTCTTTATCTCTCCATCTTTTCATCTCTCCATCTTTTCATCTTTTCATCTCTCTCTCTTTTCATCTTTTCATCTTTCCATCTTTCCATCTTTCCATCTTTCCATCTTTCTATCTCTCTATCTCTCTATCTCTCTATCTCTCTATCTCTCTATCTCTCTATCTCTCTTTCTATCTTTCTATCATTCTCTCCTTCGCTCTTTCTCTCTTTATCTCTTTATATCTTAATATATTTCTCCTTTTATCTCTTTATCTCTTTATCTCTCTATCTCTCTATCTCTACATCTCTCTATCTCTACATCTCTCTATCTCTACATCTCTCTTTCTATCATTCACTCTTTCTATCATTCACTCTTTCTATCATTCACTCTTTCTATCATTCTCTCTTTCTATCATTCTCTCTTTTTATTATTTTATCATTCTATCATTCTCTCTTTCTATCATTCTACCATTCTCTCTATATTTTTCTCTATCTTTCTCTCTATATTTCTCTCTATATTTCTCTCTATATTTCTCTCTATATTTCTCTCTATATTTCTCTCTATCTTTCTCTCTATATTTCTCTCCCTCTTTCTCTCTATCTTTCTCTATATCTTTCTCTATATCTTTCTCTATATCTTTCTCTATATCTTTCTCTATATTTTTCTCTATAACTTTCTCTAAATCTTTCTCTATATCTTTCTCTCTATCTTTCTCTCCCTCTTTCTCTCTATCTTTCTCTATATCTTTCTCTATATCTTTCTCTATATCTTTCTCTCTATCTTTCTCTATATCTTTCTCTCCATGTCTTGTTTCTTTCATCAATATTGTTCTCTTTTGGTTTTTAAATTCTCCTTCCATCTCTATTACTTTTCTTCCTTTACTAACTTATCACCCTTATCTCATCCTATATATTACATGTTCTCTTCTTGTTTCTTTCCCTTTTTGGTTATTTTTGTCTGCTTATTTCTTCCCAGTTTTGTTTTATTCTCTCCCTATATACGTTACTTTTCTCCCATCTTTTTTCTTGCTTTGAGTCAACCAGTTCCTTTCCCTTCTTCTACGGTTGCCACGTCAACACCAAACTGTGTTGTATGGGAAAGTAAGCCTAATGCTGTGCTTCCACCGACTGCTAAGCTGCAGTTAAGGGTCGGTGGGAACGCGCTCTAAGACTGCGAACGCTCCGATACGATTTATGTCCAGCAAAAGCCGAGCACACAACGAACTGGACCATCTCTTTGAGCCACGTTGTGTTCGAAGCAGTGTGCGCGGCTTTCGGTCGACAGGAAAGCGGACGCAGTCCACGCCTCGCAGTGTCCGCCTCGCAGAGGCAAGGTCAGGCACAACACTTTTACTACTTCTTCGTTCGCATTGTTCCATCGCTTCGAAGCATTCGCTGCACTTTCGCGTTGAAAAATTGGTTATTTACCTATTTGTTTATTTGAATTTTGTGCAATTGTTTCTTCGGTGGTGGTTTTTTTTTTGTATTAGTTAATAATTTTATTATTTTTCATTCGTTTCTGCCTGGAATTGTTCGCACACTGATTGCGTTTTTACAACAATTTTGCGGTGTTTTTCTTGCGGCGCTCGCACGCACGTCGATATGCGGCAAGTGTTGCGGTATCGGCGTCTCTGCTGGGGCAAATTTGTACCTCACATTAGTGCTCGCTCGTTACTGGTCTATTGTTGTACGTTGTTATTATTATTATTATTGTTGTTGTTGTTGTTGTTATTATTATTATTGTTGTTGTTGTTATTGTATATACGTGCAATGACTGCGTCAATACACAAATCGCTCTGATAACTGTTTTAAGTGCACCGGCACAGCAGCCGCAAGAAGCGGTGCAACGATTGCGGATAAGCAAAGCATCCTCCAGACGAGCGTATCTCCAAGATGCAAGTACAAATCCGTAGTCGCGCACAGTTAAGCTGCCAACGATTCAATTAAAACGCGATTGTTGAAAGTTTTGTTCAATTGCTGAGCGCAGAAGACATCGTGCTGATGCTAAGGTGCCGTCATTTGTGGGGCCGCTGCCGGCACCATGCGTACATTCATCAGTGCACCGTTGCAAATGCGGCGCGTGATGAGCGTTTCCTTCCCCTTTTTGTGTTGATAGCTAATAACAGAGTGTGCAAGACAAAGAAGCACTCGTATGACTACAGTCGGGTTCCAACGACTACCGGAGATACCCTAAGCCATGAGAGGCTGTTTCAAAGCATGCCCATAGATATAGAATACGCGTGCGAGCTATACAACCATGATGGAAGGCACAATCACCATTCGCTATTCCTTATTATTTATAAAATTATTATACGCAAAACCTTCGACAATCTTATCTGTTGTCCGATAACGCCAGCGGGATCTTTCAATGCAGAAAAGCTACGAGTTTGGAAATATTAAAGGTGAAAGCGATGTGAAGAAACACTGTCAAGTACGCAATAGAAAGGATTACAGTACTAAGAATTTGGAACTAGATCTAACGCCCTCTGGAAAGACCAACAATTATCCATAGTGATGATGATGATGCACTACAGATAGTGACGATGATGACGCCCTACAGAACCTGCAGAACCTTTCCGAATCAGATAATATTGTGCTCAGGTGTGTCAAAGGTCTTGGAGAAATCCAACGGAGTTAGAATGGTCAAATCACCCTTATCGAAAGCCTTCAGGACATCTCCAACATAAAAATTGGAGACCTTTGTGGTCACATGAGGGTATTTGATCTCTTTCTGAGTGACCCCCTTATAAGGTTTTCTAAGAATATGTTGAGAAAAATATCATTCATCAGACTCTATAAGGTTTACATCCCTGCCAGAGAGATGTTGGAGGAATACATAACCGATATATTCCACAAGGTATGGTGCACTAATGGGTCCAAACTGGAAGACGGTGGTACAGAAGCAGGCATAATGGAACCATTGTTCCAGAAAGCGCTCCCTGTGGGTAATTCTCCCTCCATATTTCAAACGGAAGTCTTTGCCATCGATACATTATATCAGATAGCCAGGCAGGCTGCCCTTAAGGCACTGGGATAGTACTATTATACGTCCAGAATGGCTGAACAATGTCATACAATCCTAAATGAACTAGGCAAAGACAACAATGTCACACTTTGTTGGGAGCCTGAACATGAAGGACACTCTGGGAATGAACGGGCGGACTGCCTCTCAAAAAGGGGGAAGCTCCGTCCACTCTTTGGACCTGAACCTATCTCTGGTGTGGCTACATTCCACTCTGCACACCTACTTAGAACAGGGGAGGGAACTCAGACAGTTCTTCAATGACAGCACGCTTCTGGCCAAAGACAGGCAAAGAGATTTCTTACCTCAAACAGAAGTAGCTCCAAAATTATACTAACCCTGAACCGCGAAAGTCTTAGGACTCTATCATCGTAACCAGATAGGCCTGTCTTAGGACTCTAGTGGGGTATGTGACAGGACTCTGATGCCTAAGGTATCTTCGTAACCAGATAGGCCTGTCAGGAGTCGTAGGGCTCTAGTGGGGTATGTGACAGGACTCTGAATCCTAAGGTATCTTCGTAACCAGATAGGCCTGTCTTAGGACTCTAGTGGAGTATGTGACAGGACTCTGATGCCTAAGGTATCTTCGTAACCAGATAGGCCTGTCAGGAGTCTTAGGACTCTAGTGGAGTATGTGACAGGACTCTGATGCCTAAGGTATCATCATAGAAATATAGGCCTGACAGGATACTCCAGGTGTCACCTTAACAACATAGGCCTGCCTGCCAGACATTTCTGAGTGCAGATTCTGTGGACTCAACTTTGAAACATCAGAGCACATTCTATGCGAGTGTCCAATGATCAAAAGTAAGAGATTAAAACCTCTGGAGGAGTTCCTCAGAGACCCTTCTACAATTTGGACACATCAACCTTACAAAGTGCTCCAATTTATAAAAAGCCCAAAATTAGAGTGAATGATAAGAGTTAGCACAATAGGTCCTGACGGGCCGCGGTCCTAATACTCCTTGAAATATTAAATCTAAATCTACACCTAAGAAAATCTGCACTGAACGGAAGAGAATCCGACGACGATGTACTTTATTAGCACCACAAATACCACACTGGAAAATCCTTCAGTCCTAGTACAGAACCCAACAGAGTATAGTATAAGGAGGCTACGCTTCACCAGCCTCAGCTCGCCAAGTGTCGCTTATGTCGAATCTTGTATAATCACCAAAAAAAAAACTGAGCGAACTCGAATTCGTGATCGTTATTATTAACGAGTAGTTACTGGGGCGCATCTACCAAGTGGTGTATGGTATTCAGACCACCGATTTCCTTCCATACCCAGGTGTAAATCAGACGCGGCTATAGCGTCTCCATAACAAATAAAGGCGAAGAGCGTTGATAACTCGACAGTGTCTTTTACTAAGAACAATTTTCTAGGAAATTTTAGCCCTCTACTTCCAAACAGATGCGAGTGTGTGTCTATTCACAACGTAGTGACAGGGGAGACCCTACAAAAGCTGAACTACATTTGCTACTCAGAGTACGCTGCGCGTTGGTGCTGTGGCCCAGGCAGCTCCGTCATGTTGCAAGTAATTCTGGCACGTGGCCATCCTCAGCTGAGTCGAACGACGCACCACTTTAATCCGCGTTGACTGACTAACGGATGCGTGTGTTTGTGCCAGTGGGGCACACGCTGCATTTCTGATGGCATATGCAAATAGTTCCACCACTTTTCTTCGCAATTTCCTACACAGTTTTCCTTTTTCTCAGCTTTGTTTTCCGTTGTGCTTCTAATGCTCAAAAAGCCGTCTGCCTCGCAGTCCACTTTCATTCGAACCTAGTTGCAGTGGCGTCGACATCACGTGCTCGGCTCACTGCTTCGCTGCTGTGCGGCACTATCCGGCAAACTGCTGAGCATGTTTGCTGGTCACACTGATCTGGCCATGATCGAAGAATAGGTGTGACGCTCGCTGAACATAAAATAGAGAACCAGTTCAATTCCATACATACTCGTGTACTGTATAGAGTGGGAGTGTCTGGGGATGGTGCTGGCGAATTCTGTGCCCTTAAGTGAATCAGCTGCCTCTCAATGGGCTATAATAACTAGTCATGCGTCCATATTTGGCGCCATTCCATGATGAGATAAGAGGATTTTTATCTCCTAATCTAGCACTCTGATAAGTTTGCAGTGGGAAATCTGCGAAATAGTTTGGTTATTCAATCATTTGCTGAACAATATTAATGTACAAAACTTGCTCAAATCCCCAAAAGAAGAGCGTCAGCTTTAACAACCCAAAGAAGAAACCAAGTCCGGTTTATAGAGACAGTCAGTCAGCCAGTCAAGGGAACCTGAACTTCCGTGAATATGGCAGAGACAGAAACAGAACAGAGACAGAAACAGAGATAGAAACAGAAACAGAGAGATTAAAGGATGGACAGAAAACAGAAAAAGAGAGCTTGACCTTTTCCAATCGAAAGAAGAAAGCAAACCCAGTTTATAGGAACAGTCAGTCAGCCCAGGGAAACTGAACTTCTGTGAGTGTGGCAGAGACAGAAACAGATACAGAAAGAGAAACAGAGACAGAAACAGAAACAGAAACAAAAACAGAAACAGAGCCAAACACAGGAATAGAGGGATTAAAAGATCGACAAAGAGAGCTTGATATTTACCAACCGAAAGAAGAAAGCAAACCCAGTTTATAGGAACAGTCAGTCAGTCAAAGGAGCCTGAACTTCTGTGAATGTGACAAAAACAGGGACAGAAACAGAGACAGAAACAAAGAGATTAAAAGATCGACAGAAAAACAGAAAAAGAGAGCTCGACCTTTTCCAATCGAAAGAAGAAAGCAGACCCAGTTTATAGGAACAGTCAGTCAGCCCAGGGAAACTGAACTTCTGTGAGTGTGGCAGAGACAGAAACAGATACAGAAAGAGAAACAGAGACAGAAACAGAAACAGAAACAAAAACAGAAACAGAGCCAAACACAGGAATAGAGGGATTAAAAGATCGACAAAGAGAGCTTGATATTTACCAACCGAAAGAAGAGAGCAAACCCAGTTTATAGGAACAGTCAGTCAGTCAAAGGAGCCTGAACTTCTGTGAATGTGACAAAAACAGGGACAGAAACAGAGACAGAAACAGAGAGAATAAAAGATCAACAGAAAAACAGAAAAAGAGAGCTTGA
Source organism: Clusia tigrina (assembly GCA_920105625.2). Taxonomy (NCBI): domain Eukaryota; kingdom Metazoa; phylum Arthropoda; class Insecta; order Diptera; family Clusiidae; genus Clusia; species Clusia tigrina. The sequence goes on from OV050032.1 coordinate 200,533,434, forward strand.
GCTTCAAAACAGCAGCAAGAAACTCAGGAAGGAAAACGGGGAGATAAACAGAAAAGCCGAGTAGAACAAATACAGTGGAAACGGAGCCATACACTAAGAATGAGAGTGGGAAAGTACTCGTATACGAGTATAAATGAGATTGAGAAGAATATGAGATTGAGAAGAATATGAGATTGCGAAAGAATATATCATTATTATTATATCTTACACCATAATTAATTATGACTGCAAGGATTTAGGAACATGAGTACTAGCTACTGAGACGCTCTATTCCCTATACATGCCTTAAGAGAAGCAACGGATGTGCTGGTCAAGGAAGTCCCACCTCCTTTTACGGAACATGAACTTAAAGCAGCCGCCATCACTCTACAGCGAAACAAAGCACTGGGTATCGACGGTATTCCAGCAGAAGTCCTAAAAATTGTATCAAATGGCCATGCCCAAGTACTTCTCGATATGTACAATCCATGACTGACTGAAGGAATATTTCCAGACTTATGGAAAAGACAGCGACTAGTGCTCATTAGTAAGGGAAAAGGAAACTCCGAATCATCGTTTGCATAATAACCACTGTGTATGGTAGACACCACGAACTTTTGGAGTGACCACTCAAACCCCGAATAGCATCAGCTATTGAAAACGCTGGGGGATTATCCACCCGTCAACACGGTTTTCGGCGAGGAAAGTCCATAATTGGCGCCGTAGAAGACGTCATAGAAAGTGTGTTAGCGGCACAACAAGGAAATCACTCCAGGCGAGTGGTACTCCTTGTCACATGAGACGTCAGAAACGCTTTCAACAGCTCTAACTGGGTGGACATGATCGAGGCGTTCGAAAATCGCTTACAGATACCAGCTTATCTGAAGAAGATAATCCGGAGCCACGTTAAAGATCGAATGTTGATATACGAGACCCACAAGGCACCCGAAGCAAAACCAACACGTCAGGGGCAGCGCAAGGGTCCATCCTCGGACCGGACCTTTGGTATATAAGCTACGACGGCATTTTCCTTATATAAATGCCAGATGACACTCATCTAGTCGGATAAGCAGACGACATTGCGACTGTCATCACCGCACGCGACTCGGAAGATGCCTAAAGAAAGCTGAACCAGGTTGTGATCAGAACCCGGAGGTGGCTCGATTCACACGGTTTGAAGTTGGCCACGGAAAAGACGGAACTGCTATTCCTCAAGAGAAAGCACACTCCAATCGAAATTGAGTTGAGAGTTTGCTCCGAGACCATCAGGACACAAAAGGTGATAAACTACCTGGGAAGTCAGCTGGACTACAAGTTCAGCTACTGGGCGCAAATGCAAAATGCGGGGGTTAAGTCAGCACGGGTAACGGCTTCTCTCAGCAGACTAATGGCAAACATCTCTACTAGACTAATGGCAAACATCTCTACTAGACTAATGGCAAACATCTCTACTAGACTAATGGCAAACATCTTTACTAGACTAATGGCATATATCTCTACTAGACTAATGGCAAACATCTCTACTAGACTAATGGCAAACATCTCTACTAGACTAATGGCAAACATCTTTACTAGACTAATGGCATATATCTCTACTAGACTAATGGCAAACATCTCTATTAGGCTAATGGCAAACATCTTTACTAGACTAATGGCAAACATCTCTACTAGACTAATGGCAAACATCTCTACTAGACTAATGGCATATATCTCTACTAGGCTAATGGCAAACATCTCTACTAGACTAATGGCAAACATCTCTACTAGGCTAATGGCAAACATCTTTACTAGACTAATGGCAAACATCTCTACTAGGCTAATGGCAAACATCTCTACTAGACTAATGGCAAACATCTTTACTAGACTAATGGCATATATCTCTACTAGACTAATGGCAAACATCTCTACTAGACTAATGGCAAACATCTCTACTAGGCTAATGGCAAACATCTCTACTAGACTAATGGGAAACATCTCTACTACACTAATGGCAAACATCGGTGGGCCCACATCTAGCTAGAGGAAGCTTCTGATGATGACAACGCACTCCATTCTGCTGGATGGTAGCGAATTATGGGCCGACAAGCTGAAGGTGCACGCCCGAAGAAAGGTTTTATTTTATTTAAAAGTGGAACGAGCCGCAGCTCTGCGAGTAGCTTCAGTGGACCGTACTATATCGGAGCCGGCAATTCTGGTAATTAGCGGCTTAACCCCTATCGATCTCTTGGCCCTCGAACGCAAACACCTACGAGAAGCCAAGATGAGTAAGAATACCAGAGTAACCGCACAGGATATAAAGCAACAAACCGTGCAGCATTACGATGGGCCGCCGAGAGTCGCGGAAGATGGACAGCGAGAATCATACCCGACATAGCGAGCTGGATAGGAGGAACAGCCGGAACCATCAATTTCTACCTCACGCAGTTACTGTCTGGTCAGGGATACTTCTGCAAGTATCTACAACGAATGGGAAAAATTGGAGGGCCTGAGTGCATATAGCAATGTGGATGATGCAGAGCTTACTTTCCTCAAATGCACAAGTTGGAGAACAGAGGGTAGCACTCTTGAAATCGGGAAAGCTTGAGCCACCGAAAGCATTGTGGAGGTTATGCTAAGTAGCAGGGAAACCTGTGACCACGTAGATAAATATGTGGGAAATGTGCTCTGGCGGCAAAAGCGGGGCCTGGACTCAGGAATAATGTTGAGAGTCCAATAAGGATGAAGTGAGAATCTCCACCTTGAAGGAAGTATACAAAGGGTTCCAGGGTGGAGAGATAATCTCAGTCAGGCAGGGGAAGGTTCTCAGTGAGGCAGGGGAAGGTTCTCAGTGAGGGAGGGGGATGTTCTCAGTGAGGAAAGGGGATGTTCTCAGCGAGGGAGGTGGATGTTCTCAGCGAGGCAGGGGAAGGTTCTCAGTGTGGGAGGGTGATGTTCTCAGTGAGGGAGGTGGATGTTCTCAGCGAGGCAGGGGAAGGTTCTCAGCGAGGCAGGGGAAGGTTCTCAGTGAGGAAATGGGATGTTCTCAGTGAGGAAGGGGGATGTTCTCAGCGAGGAAGGGGGATGTTCTCAGTGAGGGAGGGTGATGTTCTCAGTGAGGGAGGTGGATGTTCTCAGCGAGGCAGGGGAAGGTTCTCAGTGTGGGAGGTGGATGTTCTAAGTGAGGGATGTGGATGTTCTCAGCGAGGCAGGGGAAGGTTCTCAGTGTGGGAGGGTGATGTTTTAGTGAGTGCAATCCTCACATACCAAATCTGTGACGACACTTTTGATTATGTGACGACAGTTTTGATGATGTGGCGACAGTTTTGATGATGCGACAGGCATTTTTACCCTCTTCACCCGAATTTATGAAAAAAATGATTAGTCACCGAAGAAAGTCTGATACCAAATGCTCAAATATATCAGCCCCCGCGTTTTCCAAAACCAAACACTCGCAGCTGGTATGACCATTTGTAGGGTATCCCATGCACATACATATCTAATTAATCGGGCATTTGAAAATTTTTTTCTTCAATTAATTTTTCTCACTTTTTGTCTGAATTTTTTATTGTTTGCTTAATTCATAAAAAAATCTCAGCTAAATTGTTGCAAACACATGTAAGCGCGGCTTAAACGGGCAACGCGTCTGCAATTCGGATTAAATGTGTTCACTTGGTTGTTGTTGTTGTTGCTGTTTTGTTGTTGTTGTTGTTTTGTTGTTGTTGTAGTCATTAATGCGTGACGCCAATTTCAATGAAAAACCAAACAACAAAAACACGAATGAGAATCAAAAAAAAATTAGAAATTTGCATTAAAACTGAAATTTCTTAGATTTGTTTGAGTGTGAAAAAAACATAGTTTTAGGGCCCCAACAACAACAACAACAAGAAGAACAGCAACATCAACCACATCAACAACAATAGCAGCCTTTTCATATGATCGCACTTTTGTCAACGTGTTTCCGCTGAGCTAATTACACACACTCACACGCGAGCACACAGTACTGAGCAACAACAACAGCAACCACAACAACAACGACAACACCAATATCACCAACAACAACAAAAGTTAATACGAAAATAACAACAACAACGAAGTGAAATTAATACCGCCATAAAACCGAGCAAAAATTTCCATAAATTACAAACATCGAGCGTACTCTTCGTTCAGCTCTTTCTTTATTTTTATTTTTATTTTTTTTTTGTTAGTTTTACTTTTCTTTTTGTTTAGTTTTACTTTTTTATATTTTCTTAAATTATTTTTATATTTTCTTAAATTTTTTTTATATTTTCTTAAATTTTTTTTTTATTTTTAACATTTTTTTAAATTTTTTCTTTGCATTTTTTGCGATTTTTTTTTTTGTGGGTTTTTTTGCACCTTTTTTCACACTTTGCTTGAAAAAGTGCCGCGTTTCAACTGCAACAGCGCCACTCACTCACTGCCCGCAAACAGCAACAACAACAACGACAGCAGCAGAGGCAGCAGCAGCAGTAACAACAACAACCGCACGCGTTTGCTGTGAATTCATAACTAAAAAGGCCAAAAGCGTTTGTCGGCAAACAAACGCGGCTAAAAAGGTTTCGACGGCGAGCTTTTTCTCTTCACACCAAGCCAGGTTGCAAGTTGTGGTTGCAAGTTGCAAGTTCGCCGCCAGCCGGCTGGAGTGAGTGCACTTAATTGAAGTGTTGCACAAGTGTTTCAAGTGGCAGTCGCTCGCGCTCTGCTCAGAAATGAAGCGCAGTTTGGAAGCGCATGGCCAGGGCAAAGCGATTGCCAGGTAGGAACGAAAGGCAGTTTGGGCTATTCAAAGGGAAGTGAGAGATTTCAGACGCTGTGGCCGATAAATTGGTTAAATAATTTTGACTTTCGTTTAGAGTCTTGGCAGGTTTGTCTCCACCTGGAAATGCAAGGCAATATTTACAGGTATATTTCTCAAATCTATAGAAAGGTCATCTCAATATCAATCGCTGTTTCCGAAAAATTGGTTTCGTGTTTGACAAAATGGAGAAAATAATGTTGACCCTCGTTTAGAGTCTTGGCAGGTTTCTCTCCACCTGGTAATCCAAGTGTAGCACTTAAACACATGGCAATATTTACCAGGAATTTATCTTAAATCTATGAAAAGGTCATCTCAATGTCAATCGCTGTTTCCGAAAAATTGGTTTCGTGTTTGACAAAATGGAGAAAATAATGTTGACCCTCGTTTAGAGTCTTGGCAGGTTTCTCTCCACCTGGTAATCCAAGTGTAGCACTTAAACACATGGCAATATTTACCAGGTATCTGTCTCAAATCTATGAAAAGGTCAATGTTGAGTCACTCAAAGTTGAGTCAAAGTAAGTATGACGTCATTTATCTAGCTTACTGGAATAGGAATTGATGGTCGTAGAATGAATAAAGACTTCCCTCTCTCTTCAAAGTTATTTATCTATTTCATTAGTTTGAGTATTGATCGGTATTTTCTCCAGAAATATAATGCTGTTTTATATAAACTTCTGGCATGTTGCGAAAGCATTATATTATTGTCTTGCAAGCCCACATCTTGCATTGGAAGTATATCGATCGAAGTTTGGAGAGAAACAACAGTCCAATCAACACATTTGTCTTAGCTTACTCTCAATCTCCTTGTTTTCTAGAAGCTTCTGGCTAAAGTTCGCTTCCCAGGCTCTGAAATATCAAGCGAATCCTAATCTAATATGTACCTGAGTCATAGACACACTGGCATTGACTGGAACAGAGCAAGGGAAATAGTCTGTGATGGAAGGCGCTTCCTCCATTTGCTGGGAATTGTTCCCCACAGGCAAAAGTAGCCCTAAAGAATGTTTTCATAATGTGAAGAGTTTCATAATGTGAGGAAGTCTTTTTTGTATGTCTGCTGGAATACTTCCATCTGGATTTTCATCCTTACAAATCCCCGGGAGCAAGAGACTTCCTCACATTATGAAACTCTTCACATTATGAAAACATTCTTTAGGGCTACTTTTGCCTGTGGGGAACAATTCCCAGCAAATGGAGGCCAGTAATCGTTCGGTATATACCGAAAACAGATGGGAAAGATTTGTCTGACAGAACAATTAGTTTAACGCCATTTCTACTAAAAACAATGGAGGAATTAATAGATAGACATATAAGGGAGAAGTACCTCACACCTCACACAAGCACCTCTACACAAGAATCAATATCGATCACACAAGAAGGAAAATCGACCACACAAGAAGGAAAATCTACCACCCGTGATCGATTAAATCTCACGCAGAAGATCGCATACTCACTTGAGAATAAAGAGTATGCAGTAGGCTCCTTCCTTCATATTGAAGGACCTTTCGATAACACTGATTTCTCCCACATTAACAGATCAATCCGAAACAGAGGTGTCGACCAGACAACTTGTAGATGGATAAACGATATCCTAAAGTGGAGAAAGATCAAGTCTTTTTCTGGTATAACTAACTTGCAAGTTCAGGCCGCAAAAGGGTGTCCTCAGGGTGGGGTGTTGTCTCCACTTGTATGGTCTATTGTTGTGGACGAACTGCTATGGTTACTAACGTTCCAACGGATTTGACGTACAGGGATATGCTGGCGACATAGTCGTACTTTTCAGAGGAAAGACACACTTTCAGATCTACCCCAGAGCGCACTGACTCTGATATCAAATTGTTGGAGGGGAGAGCGCATTGACACTGATATCAAATTGTTGGAGGAGAGTGGGGCTTCATGTGAACTCCAAAAAACCTGCATTATTATTTTTCACTAGGAAAAGCCTCAGGGACAACTTCAGAGAACCTTCCATTTCTGATGCAAATATTGTTTTCTCGAGAGAAGTTAAATACTTGGGTATAACACTTGATGACGAGCTGTTTTGGGATAGTCACTTGAATAGAACCACAAACAAGGCTAGGGCCACAATATGGACCAGCAAATGTTTAGTGGGGAAAAATTGGAGACTAAATCCGAAGATGTCGCTGCAAGACCTATAGTTGCCTAAGCGGCACCGGCCTGGTGCAAGAAGCTAGACACAGTTACAGCTCGGGCCAAGATTAACAGAGTACAAAGAGTAACCTGTGTCTACCCAACAGGGGTTATGAAATCTACTCCCACTGCCGCCTTTGAGGTGTTGCTAAATCTTCCCCCGATTCATTTATTTATTAATGAATCGGTGGAATGAATCATCTTAGAAAATGAAGAAGGGTCGTCTTATCTTTTACGGTCTCTATTTAGAGAAGGGGCAAGGAACGAGCGAATACTTTTTAATCCTAAGAAACTTCTGCAAAACCAGGTATAACTTCCAACGTAACTTCAAGGTCCGCATTCCCTGATCGAGTTAACTGGGAACAGAATAGACCTAAACCTGCAACTATGTCTCTTATATGGCACACAGATGGCTCTTAAATGGATGAAGGTGTAGAAGTAGGAGTAGTAGGAACCAGAAGATGGCTCTAAAATGGTTGAAGGTGTAGGAGTAGGAGTAGTAGGAACCAGAAGATGGCTCTAAAATGGTTTAAGGTGTAGGAGTAGGAGTAGTAGGAACCAGAAGATGGCTCTAAAATGGTTGAAGGTGTAGGATTAGGCGTAGTAGGAACCAGAAGATGGCTCTAAAATGGTTGAAGGTGTAGGAGTGGGAGTAGTAGGAACCAGAAGATGGCTCTAAAATGGTTGAAGGTGTAGGATTAGGCGTAGTAGGAACCAGAAGATGGCTCTAAAATGGTTGAAGGTGTAGGAGTAGGAGTAGTAGGACCCAGAAGATGGCTCTAAAATGGTTGAAGGTGTAGGAGTAGGAGTAGTACGACCCAGAAGATGGCTCTAAAATGGTTGAAGGTGTAGGATTAGGCGTAGTAGGATCCAGAATATGACTCTAAAATGGTTGAAGGTGTAGGATTAGGCGTAGTAGGACCCAGACGATGGCTCTAAAATGGATGAAGGTGTAGGAGTAGGAGTAGTAGGACTCAAAAATTGCATTTTTAACAGCATGGAACAAGAGAACTCAGTTTTTCAAGTCGAAATTTATGCAATCGAACTTTGCTTAAGAGAAGAATAAGAAAGTGACATCACCAATTGTCACATTCACTCAGACAGTAACGATGCGTTGCTAGCACTTAGCGAGGTAGGTGGGTAGGTAGAAGTGACAGCTTAGTACACCAAAAGTACACTTGAGCACTCCTAATGGTCCGTTGTGATACCACGGTGTGGCGCCGTTCAAGCACTGACTAAAAAGTTCTCTTACTTGTGATGGTGATAGTCACCGCCCACTGAGCTCATCTGAAATTAAATCCAAACCAGTTGGGGAGTGCCTTCTTCTACACACACTGAAGAGACTAGCATAAAAAATAGTGTCCATCTGATATGGGTGCCAGGGCACGTGGGGAACGAAGAGGCTCGCTAGAAAAAGGAGAGCCAGTAGCTTAACTGGACCTGAACCATTCTGTGGTTTACCTTGCAGCTCCAGACAGTGTCAGGAAGAGTTTGTGAAAAAGTGAAGCTTCTGAATACGCAGGACTGTTGCTTCAGTATAACAAAAGTATCAAGAAATTTCAGGAGGCGATTAAAAGTGAAACAGTTTCTAGAATTATAGGAAAGCAGCCTTTGAACAAAACTGAAATGTCAGGAAGAACATTAAAATCGACCCCACAAAAAGGTATGTGTGGACATGATGGACCTGCTCCATATATATAAAGCAGTGTTAGGGATTTGTTCATTTGGAGAAGGTGAACAACAGAGCCACCTCTTAGCAGTGTTAGGGATTTGTTCATTTGGAGAAGGTGAACAACAGAGCCACCTCTTAGCAAAACGAACATTCTGGCAGAGCTTCCCAAGCAGTTCTTCGCAAACAATTCTTCGCAAACAGTCCTTGGCAGAGATGTTTTGGGAAATACTGAATTTCCCGGGAATTGGCATGGAAGCCAAGTAGCAATTAGTGACAAGTTTAAGGAAACTCACACAAAGACGGGGTTTGGTGTTCTCATAATTTACAAATGCCACACCAAATTCAGTTCAAACGCCCCTCGCAAAGAATGTGGCACAGTAATGATGGTTTTTACGCTTTTCCATCACCCACATTTCCATTCATTCGAAATTTTCACATGAAACTTGGAAGTGAAAAATCCGCATTGCTGCAGAAACTCTTGTGTTGTTGTTGTCTTTTATTGTTCTGATTGTTATTGTACCAATTATTGTATGACAAAGAGCACAAACACAGCCAGTAACAATAAACAACAGCACCTTTTCCGCCTGCATACATTTACTTGGTTGTTATTATTGCTGTTGTTGTTGTTGTTGTTATACACATTTCTCCGCTTCCAGTGTGAATTGTGGATTTTACCGCAGTTTGCTTTAATGTTTTAATTTCATGAATGTGTGCGCATTTGTTAAATTTTTTCCAAATTTTTTACAAATATCTCAAAGAGAAAAAGACACTTTTCGCATAAAACAATGGAGACGTGTATTTGGTTCGAAGCGAACATGTGTGATGATGTGGCGAACATGTTTGATGCTGCGAACATGTTTGATGCTGCGAACTTATTTGTTAATGTTTTGTTTGATAAGTTTTTATTGTTAGTTAAATAGAAGTAGAGAGAAAAGTGTTTTGATTTATTTTCATGTTAATTCAATGTTTAAACACACCCTACACCATAAAAAGCAACACATTAAGTTCATGAGGAAGATTGGAAGAGATTCACCGGAGGAATTTTGATCATTTGGGGGCGATCTTTTAGAAATTCACAGAGGAAGTGATCGTTTGGAGGCGATCTTTAAAAAATTCGCTGAAGGAATTGATAATTTTGGGGCGCTCTTTTAGAAATTCACTGGAGGAATTGATCGTTTTGGGGGCGATGTTTTAGAAATTCACTGGAGGAATTGATCATTTTGGAGCGTTCTATCATTTCTAAAATATATTCTAAAGAGATTGGATTAGATTAGATTTATTTAAGGGTGCTATACACCGCGGCCTGAAAGATCTATTGTGATGCTCCTATTTATTTGAAAGATGAGGATAGTCTCATTTACAGATCTTCTGCCAGGTTATTTTCCGACAGGACTTCATATATTTTGGAGGAATCAACTTGAGGGATCTGGCTCATATCTACGATATATGTTCCAAAGCACCCGAGTCTTCTGTGTTCCAATGGTCCGCAGTCCGTGAACAGGTGCAGTGAGGTTTCGTCACTTTCTCAACAGAATCTACAGATGGCATCTGAAGATATACCCAACTTATTCATATGATAGTTGAGCCTACATACGCATATTGTTGGCTCGACGGTCCTAGTTGAACCTGAACCTCCCACAGTTGAGTCTCCAGTGACCGCTTGAAATGTCTGGGATGATTCTTAACTTAATCCGAAGCATATTCACTAACTCCTTAGCTCTTTTAGGATTAAAGTCTCCCAGAAGAGCTTTAGACTGTCTTAATCCCGGAAGAGTTTTCCAAGTTGGACTTCTTTTTGCATCTATACACAGTTCAGCAGACCTCCAATAGTGTTGGATGATAGCCCACAGAGGGGTTCAGGGCCGTTGAAATGAGAGGTCGAAGCCTTTCCTTCTTTTTGAAGGGATTCGCCCAATAAATCTTATACAACCTGACTGAGGGGGCTTTATTTGGATCTGAGGGGGCTTGCTTGGATCTGTGGGGGCTTTATTTGGATCTGTGGGGGGCTTTATTTGGATCTGAGGGGGCTTACTTTGAGGGGGATAACTTGGATCTGAGGGGGCTTACTTGGATCTGAGGGGCTTACTTTGAGGGGGATAACTTGGATCTGAGGGGGCTTTATTTGGATCTGAGGGGGCTTGCTTGGATATAAGGGGGCTGACTTTGATCTGAGGGGGCTTTATTTGGATCTGAGGGGGCTTGCTTGGATCTGAGGGGACTTACTTTGAGGAGGATAACTTGGATCTGAGGGGGCTTACTTGGATTTGAGGGGCTCACTTGGATCTGAGGGGGATTACTTGGATCTGAGGGGGCTTACTTGGATCTGAGGGGGGCTTTATTTGGATCTGAGGGGGATTACTTGGATATAAGGGGGCTGACTTTGATCTGAGGGGGCTTTATTTGGATCTGAGGGGGCTTGCTTGGTTATGTGGGGGCTTTATTTGGATCTGAGGGGGATTATTTGGATCGGAGGGGGCTTACTTGGATATCAGACGGCTTACTTTGATCTGGGTGGGGTTACTTGGATCTGAGGGGGCTTACTTTGAGGGGGATTACTTGGATCTGAGGCGGATTACTTGGATCTGAGGGACCTTAATTGAATCTGAGGGGGCTTACTTTAATCTGAGGCGGCTTACTTGGATGTGAGGCGGCTGGCTTACATTGAAAGGGACAAAATAAATATTGATGAATAATATCATCTGATTTTTGAACAAACCTCGCATTATTCTGATATAATTCAAAAACAAGAAAATGAATAAGCCCCAGACTCCCCCAAAAGTGGGGGAATGAAAGGCATTGCGGTGTTTCTTGACTTCTATAATTGAGAAGAGGAAAACCAAGCTTTGTGCCAAATTTCGGTTTATTATTCAATTCATTTCATTTGCAGACGTTATTTTGCAAGCTAGAATTCGAAGGCGTGTAAAGTTGAGGATGTTAAAATGACCTCCAAGACAGTAGGGTACCAGCGCAGACCCAACAATACAGAGTCATGGTTATGAATGTGTCACCTACAAAGCTGCACCACTCTCCAAACAAAGTAAGTTTCCATCAAGTAAGGTGTGGCGTCTCTTTGCACCAAGTTAAAAACAAACTAAATTAATCAGCAAAACAATGTCTGGAATTTTCCCCATTAACAGCAGCATCCACGCAGGCAAAACAGTTCCAGCAGCTGAGGAAAAGTAAACACAGAAATACATGAAACGCGAGGCACTGGGATGGGCTGGAGCAGCAGGGCGCTAGATTTATTATGTGCAAGACAACAACGAAGACAACAGTTGCTGAGATGAGCTCATTAAATTCCCAGCTGCACAGTTAAAAATGATTTTCAGCTGTTTCTGGAGTTTCCTTAACAGTTTCTTATATGAAGACACTTGTCAAATGCATTGTGACGTCACAGCGTGTGTATACGAAAAGCAGTCTTGCCAAAATCGACACTTTTCTGTATCATTATCTGAGTAAGGATGCACACAATTCTTGGCACAAGTCCACACCACAATGTAGCAAAATGAAAATTAAGGAAGCTGCGGCAATTTTGTGACACTCCCAATGAGGGACATCATCCTAGGATCATATGTGGGCAACTGCTTTAAGGGACAGGAGCTTCGTACTGGATATTTAAACAATATTCGATTGAATAGAAGAATTTGTAGAGCACTCAGCATAGCAGTGCGTGTGTAGAACAATTTTGAAAATGCTGAAAACAAATGTTACTCATACGCCATGTAGAAGACTACATTTCGCCTATAGTGAGAAATGAAAGGATTTCAATATGAATGCAGTGAAAACGCACCTAGTGAGGTTCGTCCTGCCCTTATGGTCAACGATGAAAAGGTCAATCTTCTGAGGCGAACCACATTATGATTGAATTGGGCGTGTGAAAATCCTTCCCAATTCCTGATGATATCACGAAAGTTTGTTCAAAGGACATGATTTGACAGCAGCCCGAAGAAATTGTGATCAAATTCAAATAAGGTGCATAAAATGCCGTGCTCCACATCGTAACTGTTCCGAGACGGAAAGTAAGGGAGAATGGCAAGCGCCCCTCCCAACTCCACGGTACTCAGCTTTTCCCTATCGAAGACCTCGCAGTAGATACTGAGCAGAGCCAGACCCTTAAGGGAGAAGACGCAATGAGTGTTCACAGGCGAGTAAAAGCTTCTCACAAAGAGAACCGCGGGAAGATGCAGATCACTAGACATCGCATGGTAAATGTGATTGATACAACCCCATCTGCTTAGCGACCCATCTGCTTAACGGCACCAGTGTGGATGTTCTTATCTATTCGCATTGCAGTCCCGATCTAGCATCTTGATACCTCTTCTTGCCCCACACATCCCGTACAAGAGGCACTGGCAGCAACCTCGAACAGCTGGTGCTGTGGGATCTTCGAAGGATCCAATGTTTTAGTACCTGAATGCAAAAGTGGATAAATGATCAAGGGGAGTCTGGCCAGTTGGAGAGATTTATGAACCCGAGAATTTCCCCTATTGGTTTACCTAGTGTTTTCCATCTTCTTCTAACCAGGGCCGGGCAGGCACATAGGAAGTGTTCCAGGGTTTCCCTTTCTACATGGTTTCCGGAGCTCCGACAACTGGTTTTACTGCATATTATTCCCAATTTTGCCGTATGTTCTCCAATGGACCAGTGGCCTGGGATGATTGGGGTAAGCCTCGCGACGACCTCTGTTAATTAACTCTGTGGATTAGTGTTTGTTGTAGCCCAGCCAGAGTGCTCCACTGTTCTTGCAGGTTTCCAACCTTGTCCATCGACCAAGAATTTGCAGTCACCAAGGGATGGACTGACTCATTTAAGCGATTAAGTGACCAAATCAGAATTTTAATGTTCTGAGCCTGGAACACAGACTTTTCCGCATCTCTGATCTTCACAGAAGCTACTTTGATAGTTCCTTAGCTCAGGTAAGAGTTGCTAGAAAACTTGTAATCTTCTCTAAGATGGAAGTGTGGCCAGCATATCAGAAATGAGCATCACTTACAAGGAAGCTACCAACACCGGTACTTTCGAGCCCACACATTAGCAACACTGCATACGAATCCACACACAATTAACGCAGATTACGATAAAACTCAGGGGGGAGATAATGCTAATCACATCCGTTTTGGGATTTAACAGACTTCGAGCAAAAATCTGCGATATGCAACACTCTCGGGTATGGTAAAGAACTTCATTCTGGCAGCACTACCTCCGCGTTGACTTGGACCAGCAGCCACAACAGAGCCACGGTGCAAGTAAATGACGTTTTCCCCTTCTGTTTGAGGTTCGACGATGCAACGTTGCAAAACTTTTTTGTGTAAACACTCGTAAAAAGACGCATTTTCTCACCGCTGCAACACTTGAGTGACTTTTTCTCATGTCAAATTATGCCAATGTTGTGGAAAAGCATAAGAAAAAAACCTGCCTTTGCGCATGCGTGCAACCATAATTAAGCTAAGCTTAGAATAAGTGAGTACGCTTGGCAAACACAACAACAAAATTACCGCAGCATGCCCTCAGATTATGATTATGTCTCATTTACAACGCTCTTACTGAGCAATTTTAACTGTCATCATTGTCGTCGTTGTCGTTGTCGTTGTCGTCGTCGTCGTCGTCGTTGTCGTTGTCGTCGTCGTCGTTGTCGTCGTTGTCGTCGTCGTTGTTGTTGTTGGTCTCGCAGCCACCAAATCTAGCTTGAAATGCCTTTGCAATTGCCCGCCTTCCCTCCCCCTTCCCTGCTCTGGCAACACACCATGCTGCAAATCCAAAGCGTTCGCACACTTAAAATGCGTTGCGTGCCTATCTGGATTTTGAAAAGGCTTACTAAGCAGCCGCTAGCCGAGGTTACCACATACAAGCATATAGAAAATATATAGAAAATATATGTACGAGCATATGAAATATGAGTTTGCCGCGTGACATGCCAAGAGAAACTTTTATATCATATGCGGGTATAGAGAATCTATAGGGAGAAGTGCCGCTATTATCATCCATGAGTATGACAGGACCAGAGAGCAAACAAGTCAGACACCAGGATATGAAGGCCATAAGACTACATATGGAGGTGTGACCAGGAAGCGCTATTACACGCACCTTAGATTAGATTACTTGAGAGCGAGACTAAGTCACCTAGTCACTGCGGCCGCCTTTGGACCTATTGTGACAAGCTCTGTAGTGACAAAAAATACCACTTCTTCTTAAGAAGAGTCACTGCGGCCACCATTGGATCTATTGTGACAAGCTCTGTAGTGACAAAAAATACCACTTCTTCTTAAGAAGAGTCACTGCGGCCACCTTTGGACCTATTGTGACAAGCTCTGTAGTGACAAAAAATACCACTTCTTCCTAAGAAGAGTCACTGCGGCCACCATTGGACCTATTGTGACAAGCTCTTTAGTGACAAAAAATACCACTTCTTCTTAAGAAGAGTTCATTAAGAATTCTAAGAGTTCATTAAGAATGGTTCATTAAGAATTCTAAGAGTTCATTAAGAAGAGTTCCTTAAGAAGAGCTCATTAAGAAGAGTTCATTAAGAAGAGTTCATTCAGAATTCTGAACTCTTTTGAGGAGGTTTGACCGCAATTTCTGGCAGTTCTAGATAATAATCTCCTAAGTAACGAAGCCGAGTCCATATGAGACCATTACATTGGCACAACAAATGTTCAGATGTTCCCGCTTCCTCGCTACATAACCTACAATAATAATTTGGTCTTACTTCATGATGTTTGTTTACCCTACAATGCCCAGTTAGAAAGCCTGAGACAATGCGGGACCTGGTCTCGTTAAACCTAGAATTCCCATAGTTCTCTTACGGGATCTTTTTGGCATGAGCATGTTGGCGAATCTTATATCTTCTGTGTGCATCCAATACTAATGTAATTTTACCTGTAGCCATTGATTTAAGTTTAGGTTGAACGTCGTGGTACTCCATGACAACCCACAGATTGGTGCCGGTCCAATACAACCACTGGCTGCCCCTTTCCTAGGGAGTCCATCTGCGTCTTCATTCCTATACGACCACTGTGACCTGGCAGCCAGATCAGTTGCACTCTGTTGTTAGTCTTTTCAGCAGTTGAAGACAATCCCACACCAGGTTTGATTTTATGACAAAGGAGTTCAGCGCCAGTACTGCTGCTTTGCTGTCAGAGTGGATAGGAATATGGCTATTTATGGTACTTCTATCTCTAGTTCCTCTATAGCGTGAGTTTAGTTCCTCTATAGCGTGCGTTTAGTTCCTCTATAGCGTGAGTTTAGTTCCTCTATAGCGTGAGTTTCGGCTTGAAAATCAGAGTTCTCTCTTCCCATGCTTGTGTATAAGTGACTTCTTGGTTTATCCCCATAAAACCCAGTCCCAACTCCCTCCTCAGTTTTTGAGCCGTCTGTGTACCTGTTTGTACATGAGCATTATAAGGTGGCGTTGGTCTATTCTGTTCCCAGTTAACCCTTCTCAGGAATGTGAGCTTGAAGTTGTCAGACTTAGGGTGACATTAGCCACTTAGGGTGACATAAGCCACTTAGGGTGACATTAGCCACTTAGGGTGACATTAGCCACTTAGGTTGACATTAGCCACTTAGGATGCCATAAGCCACTTAGGATGGCATAAGCCACTTAGGGTGACATTAGCCACTTAGGTTGACATTAGCCACTTAGGATGCCATAAGCCACTTAGGGTGACATAAGCCACTTAGGGTGACATTAGCCACTTAGGGTGACATTAGCCACTTAGGATGCCATAAGCCACTTAGGATGGCATAAGCCACTTAGGGTGACATTAGCCACTTAGGGTGACATTAGCCACTTAGGATGCCATAAGCCACTTAGGATGGCATAAGCCACTTAGGGTGACATAAGCCACTTAGGTTGACATTAGCCACTTAGGATGCCATAAGCCACTTAGGATGGCATAAGTCACTTCAGGTTAGATTAATCGTTTGTGTTTCAGTTTCGTCCCTAAGTAAGGATTGCCATAGGCGCCCTGAACCGTGTTCATTTTCTGTGTTGAGTTGCAGCGCCTTCTTGATGAATAAATGAATTGGAGGTAGGTTTAATAATACCTCCAGGCCTGCAGTCTCAACTTCTTAGTCTACCTTCATGGTCTTTCAGTGGTGGATGGGCCCGATGTGGGCATTCCAACTTTAAATCGATTTCCAGGCCTGCAGTCGGAGCTGACTCCATGGCCCCCCTTCGGCAGACACAGGCTAGTGTTTGCTCTTCGTCTGTGCTGTTGTTTGTTCCAGCTTCTTGCACCAGACAGATGCCGCATAGATAAGGATTGGTCTAGTGATAGCTGTATATTACCATAGTGTTTTTGGATTAAGTCCCCGTACGTTACCTTCATTCAAATTGTTGGTGCATTTATATCTGTCTCTCTTTCGGGGCATACTGTGATCAGAGCAATTTCACAGTCATTCATTGGAAGTCACTTGAAATCACAGCAGTCCTTTGAAATTATTACAGTCCTTTGAAATCACAGCAGTCCTCTGAAATCACAGCAGTCAATTGAAATCATTGCAGTCCTTTGAAATCATTGCAGCTGCTCACACATCGTTGTTTATTCGTGGTTTGTTTTGGGCAAAAACAACACCGTGATCTTGCCTCAGCTATAACCAGACCAGACTTGGGCCCCTGCGACTTTTTCCTGTTCCCAAAACTGAAAAGACCCTTGAAAGGACGGCTTTTTGCCTCGAGTAAGGAGATTCTCTTCTCTCTGATTCACTGATATCCAGTTGACTACTTACAATTTGACTCTTCAAGATCTTATTTGGTCATGAACGCAACAGTTTCCCCTCCACACCCCACTCAGAATCGCGAAATATGCAATTTCTTCGAGTGTCTCCAAAGGTTTTTTGGAGACGCCTACAATTTAGTATTGCCCAAGGTATTCGGAAGTACAGAGGAACTGCATGACCTGTTAAGGAAGACGTACCCCAAGGTGAGGATTCGTGAAGAGGTGATGCAGGATGTTAGGATGGGGAAACAGCTAGCAAGTGAGGACTTACGGGCGTTCGCTAGACGCATAGATTCGCTACAGGGTATGGCCAGGGAAATAGTAAGAAATCAATAGAGTGTTATTGGGGATACAGTACTCTATCCTAAGGAATACATAGAGTGTTATTGGAGATAGAGCACTGTTCGATGAAGTAGAGAAATCAGTATTGACAGCTCTTGTGGTGGGACTTAAGATTCACATGCTGAACATCAGGTCTAGTACGCTGGGAATTGGTGGAAGATGCTATAAGGACACAGTCCTTAACCCTGGGAGACACACGGACCCTGCAGGGTACCCTGTCATCATCGTTGTATAACACTTAATCCCAAATCCCCAATAGCGCCACCTGTGAGCAAAATTTCCATAGAAGCTTTTCCCAGACGACATTGAGCGCTGTCTTTGGCTAAACTGCATATTAAATAACTTTTTCATAATAATTTGTATTAAAATATTAACTCTAATTGCGCATAATTTAAACAAACAAAAAAAAACCAAAAAAAAAAAAGCAAAAAGGAAAGACAAATGTGGACGCAAAAGAGCATAAGAAAACGAACCGCAAAGCGAAGCGAACAAACTCGTTTCCACTTGCATTCATATTTAGGTTTTTTTCCTGCTTTTTTCAACGCTGTTCGCATTCCATTACCATGACGCTACGCATGCGCAGAGCAATTGTGGCCAGAAAAACTCCACAGCTCAGCTTGGTATAAGAGACCCAATCGGGCGGGCAGTCAGTGAGCCAGTGAGACAGCCAGTCTGTCAGCCAGCCAGCATAGTTTAGCGCTTCTTCAACCTTTTCACTGAAGGAGCAGGCCCGTTGCAGCGTGCGAGGAAGAGGGAGGCAGTGACGTGGAGAGCTCTGGTTGAGGCATACAACAATGCTTTTTATGCGGAGTAAGAAGAGCGATTTGGCTTTAGGCGCGCGCATTTTTACCTTTTACCTGGGCTAAGGTTCCGCTGTTAACTGAAGTTTAAGCATAACAACCGGTTTGGCGTCACCATCGTCGTCGTTGTCGCAGTCGTCGTCACCGTTGCCATCGCCGTTGCCCTCGCCGTCGCCGTTGCCATCGCCGTTGCCCTCGCCGTCGCCGTTGCCGTTGCCGTCACCGTTGCCGTTGCCGTCGTCGTCATCGCCGTCGCCAGCCATTGCACCGCAGCCCTGGGCAGGCGATGAGAGTACCATATTCCAAAAGAAAACTTTCCAAGTGCTCAGAAATTTAAGAGTGCGTTTATTTGTTCTAAATTCCTTTCTATTTTGTTTGGAATTATTTTCAGTTATTTGTTGAAAAAAGAAAAAAAGCATTTCTGTTCCCAACCAATGGGCCAAACATGCTGCTTGGCCCCTTTAATTGGGTAATTGCCAATCTTTGGCCATTAATCTGGGGCTTTAATAAGGCTGCTTTGTCAATTAATTTACTTAGAAATTACGCCGCCACCAAATACATAAATTTTTGTCATAATTTAACCCTCCAGCGCCAAATGAAGGCATAACAATTGTGGCTGTGGACAAATGGGGGGTGGGAGGTGGGCCACAATGAGTCAAGCAAGGAATGAGGCAGTCAATGAGCGGGCGCTATGGCAGTCAAAATGTCTGCAGATGATTTACAATTTTGTTATTGTATTTGAATTACCATAAGTAGAAGCAAGTATTCAAGTATTTTGAAGGCGTTTATCCATGAATGTGTGAACGTGTGAATGTTTTTATGTGTGACTGTGTCTATATGTAAATGTGTTTATGTGTTCATGTGTTTTTGCTCAGTGTATGCCTCCACCCAGTAGGAAAATACATTCAAGAGTCCTGTATACCTCGGAGAGTTACTTTTGATGATTTTTATGTGAGCACTTTCATAAGAAACTGAGTACTACTCACTTTGATACTCGTATGTCAGTTGCTTCTTTTCTTTTGTCGGGACAACTAGTTACATATATATATTATATATATATTATATATATATATATATATATATATATATATATATATATATATATATATATATAAATATATATACACAACACTCAGACCACAAGACTTCCATTGTAAAGGGTTTTCCAGCAAGAGGTGTTATTTTGAATCACCCGGTATTTCGGTAGCTGTCACTTTTGAAGCTTGCATTCTTTGACATTTGACAAGTAGAAACTACGCCATTACTAAAAATGGAACGATACACGCTTGAACACCGCATTGAAATTATTAAAATTCACTACAAAAATGGTGAAAATCTTGCAGTCAAGTCACAGTTCGCAAAACTAAAGCATTTTTGGGTCGTCGTGAAGCACCTTGTCGGGCCGCAATACAGAAATTGGTGGAAAAACTGGAGCTGTTGGGACAAGTTAGTGATGTGAAGAATAAAACCCGTGCACGTCGCTCAAGAACAACTGGGAATATTGCTGCTGTAGCCCAAAGTGTTGACGAAACCCCAGGTTTGTCCATTCCTCGTCGTTCTTTGGAATTGGGCATTCCACAAATGTCATTACACCGTATTTTGCATAAAGACTTGGGTCTTAAGGCTTAGAAAGTTCAGTTAACACAAGAACTCAAGCCGGCCGATCATCAACAACGTCGTGTCTTTGCTGATTGGGTCCTTGAAATGCATGAAAATGATCCGGAATTCCATCGAAAAATCATCTTGACTGATGAGGCCCATTTCCACCTCGGTGGCTACGTCCACAAGCAAAATTGTCGCATCTGGGGCTCGGAAAACCCAAGGGTTATTGTTGAGAAGCCTCTCCATCCTCAACGTGTGACTGTTTGGTGCGGTTTATGGTCCGGCGGGGTCATTGGACCTTACTTTTTCGAAAATGATGTGATGGATCAACAGTTACGGTGAATGGATTGCAATATCGAGAGATGATTAATGATTTTTTATGGTCGTAGTTGGATGGTATTGATCTGGACAACGTTTACTTTCAACAAGACGGCGCTACGTGCCACACAAGCTACGCAACCATTGCTCTTTTACGGGAAAAGTTTCCGGACCGTGTTATCTCTCGAAGTGGTGATCACAATTGGCCACCGAGATCTTGTGATTTAACACCTTGCGACTTCTTCCTTTGGGGCCACGTGAAAGATAAGGTCTACGCCAACAGCCCAGCGTCGATTCAAGACCTCAGAGATAGAATTCGTGAGGCTATCGAGGACATAGGGCAGCCACTTTGCGATTTGGTTATGGAAAATTTCATGAAAAGGATATGGTCCTGTAAGCGTGGTCGTGTAGGCCATTTGGCTGATGTTGTTTTTCATTATTAACGGCATAGCTTCCTCTTTATTATGAAATAAACATCCGATCATTTATCTCAAAAAATGGCATTTTTCTTTGAATACCAAAATAACACCTCTTATTGGAAACCCCTTTACTACTTTTGAGGTTCCAGTTCTAGTTTTCTTTAAATCCGCCTATTTCTGTGAACAAACCTCAGTAGATTCTGTGTCCTTAAGTAGCCAAAGTTTGCACTGCTTAGGATGTCAATGCCAAATACCTCGAACCTGATTCTAGCGAAAGCGGGGCATACGCACAAAAGGTAGTAAACCATCTCATCTTCCTCTCCACAAGCCTGACAAAGTGGACTGTCTACAATGCGCATCTTCTGCATGTGCTTAGCCCGTGCAAAATGACCTCTCATCAGTCCTACCAGAAGTCTGCAGTCTCTCCTACCAATTCATAGAAGAAACCTTGACGATCTATCTGAAATAACACTCAGCATAGCCTTGGCCCATTGGCTATCTCTTGCAGTCCCCCATTCGTGATGCTTAGGCCATGCAAAATGACCTCTCATCAGTCCTACCAGAAGTCTGCAGTCTCTCCTACCAATTCATAGAAGAAACCTTGACGATCTATCTGAAATAACAGGCAGAATGGCCGTGGCACTTTTGCTGCCTATTACAGTCCCCCATTCATGATGCTTAGCCCATTGATATTGACCGGTCATCAGTCCTACAAGAATTCTGCAGTCTCTCCTAGCAAGTGAGGGAAGAATCCTTGACTTTCTATCCATTTCCATTGGCTATCTCTTACAGCCCCCCATTCGCGACTCTGACGAATTCACAGGCGACCTAATCACTAATATTAGCACTAATAGTAGCAAAAACTAAGGGAAGAACAGGTTCCATGGCAGTAAAACTGTTTTAGATCCTTTATCCGCCAGTTTATCCGCGACTTCATTCCCCATAACATCCATTTGTATCCTGTGACCCATGTTAGCAACAGACTATTAGGCTTTCCAACATAATTCAATGTGGATTTGCACAACAGCACCAACTTGGAAGTGACAACGGGGCTAAGTAAGGCTTTCAGGGCACCCTGACTATCGCTGGAGACACACATACTTCTGCCACGCTATCCACCACGTAGTCTATCGCTCTTACTTGATACATACTTGCTATTAATATGTTTCGGCCTTAAGAACATTCAGTAAGGAACCGAAGTGCTTTTCGACTGGGGTTTGCCAAGGAAATAATTGAGACGCCATCACAACTGGCTTCATCGAGCGCAGAGTGAGAAAATAAATGTTGCCTATTCAGCAATCTACGGAACTATGTGTCCAAGAAATCGTATAATTTCTCTGTGAGCTATAACCATTATAAGGGATTGCAGATGGCAGGATTATGTGGTGGTTCGCTGGCCTTCTCTTGAATACTTGTCTGTCAAAGATTCGCCAAACTTGTTTAGAAGCCTCTCAAGGTAGGAATTGACGACCATTAAGAGTGGTATAGTCAGCAATATATGGAAGTGGGTTTCCAAGAAATCGTATAATTTCTCTCTGAGACTCCAAGATAGTTGATTTTCAAGCGGAAGGTTGTTTCAGTACTCACAAGCCCCCACATTTTAGATACTTCACCACTTTATAGTTATACTAGAGCAGAAGTACTCTATGAGATTCCCCACGGTAGGTGGAGAGATCATCACAACTAGATTATATACCATGGAACTGCCTATACTATGCAGTCTTATACCTATAATGGATGAACTCACATATAAAGAATCGGCATCACCTTTAAAAAGACTGGATATACTCTTAAAGAGACTGATCATACTCAACTATATGAGCATAGGGTTGGAAGTTCATATACTTCTTCATATACTGTGAGACTATATATGGGACTATATTAAGGACATTCAGTAAGGAATGATGATGCGATGATTTGATCACAACCGCAGTGATTTTCTACTGGGGTTTGCCAAGCATATAATTGAGACGCCACTGACGTCAGCACAACTGGAGTCATGGAGCGCAGTGGCTTTACAGTGCTAACACTCCATATGACAGGTCAGTTTTGGCGTCGTGGATTCCTAAAATGACGCATCTATATAATGTCTTTTGGAACACTATTGACTTCAGTGTTCTTGGACATGTGGAGAATCGTGACATGTCAATGAAGAACGGCAGATTAACTGACTCATGTACATCAAAACTGATGCATTGACAAACGTTGACAAATTACTAGGATACTCTACTAAGCCTATGCCCCGAAATATCGAAAACGCGCTGAACACATCTGGGAGTCCCTTGGTTTGAAGGACTACAAGAGGTCGCACCATTACGGACTCTACTAAGCCTATGCCCCGAAATATCGAAAACGCGCTGAACACATCTGGGAGTCCCTTGGTTTGAAGGACTAGAAGAGGTCGCACCATTACGGACTCTACTAGGCTTATCCCCCGAAATATCGAAAACGCGCTGAACACATCTGGGAGTCCCTTGGTTTGAAGGACTAGAAGAGGTCGCACCATTACGGACTCTACTAAGCCTATGCCCCGAAATATCGAAAACGCGCTGAACACATCTGGGAGTCCCTTGGTTTGAAGGACTACAAGAGGTCGCACCATTACGGACTCTACTAGGCTTATCCCCCGAAATATCGAAAACGCGCTGAACACATCTGGGAGTCCCTTGGTTTGAAGGACTACAAGAGGTCGCACCATTACGGACTCTACTAAGCTTATCCCCCGAAATATCGAAAACGCGCTGAACACATCTGGGAGTCCCTTGGTTTGAAGGACTACAAGAGGTCGCACCATTACGGACTCTACTAAGCCTATGCCCCGAAATATCGAAAACGCGCTGAACACATCTGGGAGTCCCTTGGTTTGAAGGACTACAAGAGGTCGCACCATTACGGACTCTACTAAGCCTATGCCCCGAAATATCGAAAACGCGCTGAACACATCTGGGAGTCCCTTGGTTTGAAGGACTAGAAGAGGTCGTACAATTAGGAACAGTTTCGCTCTTAAGATTTGCTAAGAGCGTCTCTCTGTTTACCAATTTACACTAAAACTCTTCAACGGATATCCAACTGGCACCGCAAAGGACTTTGCAGGTGTATGTCTGGCCTTCACGGACAGCCAGTTTAACCTGACCTAATCTACTAAGATTACTTACTTACTTACTTTCATAGCCTAATCGCAGAATCTGCGAAACAACCCGCAACCTACGAGGATGATACTCTAGCATAAATCCCTGAGAGGAAATTTCAATTAATATAAAATGTGTGAGTGTGTCTAAAGGTCCTCTGAAAGAGGGACCCTTATGGACTCCTCTCTCTTCTAAAAATGAAGGCAGTACTTCAAAAAGGAGTGTGAATATGTGTATGAGCAATATTTATGGTGCATTTATGTGTGGAAGCAAAAAATATAAATATTAAATAAATATGAAAGCAAATGTTTCTAAGAAAATGTGAGCATAAGGAATGTCAGAAAAGAAACGAGAATTTAGTGTGGACATTACTTTTTGTTTAGTTGCATCTTAGTCTAAATTGTATGAGTGTATATGCGAGTGTAAGTATGATTATTCAAGCATTTGACATGGCCCTTTGGGGGGCGTGGGAAGTGGGGGACCGAAACCAAAACCAAGCCACAAAATTAAAGTTTGAACTGGTGCATAAGAACGTGAGGAGAAAGAACAAAAAACGTAAAATTTGCTTACTGTCTCATGGAACCCCAGCGACGATTCGATAGACTCTCAGGATTGCTGGAAGAGTTTAATGAAAGAGAAAACAAAAATATTGAATATAGAAATGCAAAATATTTATGACAAATGTTTGTGGGGGGAAACTTATTTCATAATTTTATGCTACAATACGAATTAAGATAAGAAATTTTACTTATGAAGAGAGGAAGAATGTAAGGAAGAATGTATTCCCCAATGCTTTATACTAACACTAGAATACGTACTAGATAAGATAGTATGGTAAAAGAGTGGTCCGGATATGCTTGTAAAATCCGAACATAACTCTCTATTCTCTTTGGTACCATTAATGAGAAACTTTCTTATGTTAATTTATCAATTTTTAGAAATTTTTGTTAATTTTTTTCTTTTTTTTTTTGCTTATTATTTACTTATTTATCGAATTTTTCTTCACCATACTTTGGACACTGTCACCACACTCTTTGGACATTCTCACCACACTCTTAGGACACTCTCACCACTCTTTGGACACTCTCACCACACTCTTTGGGCAGTCTCACCACTCTTTGGACACTCTTACCACTCTTTGGACATTCTCACCACACTCTTAGGACACTCTCACCACACTCTTTGGACACTCTCACCACACTCTTAGGACACTCTCACCACACTCTTTGGGCAGTCTCACCACTCTTTGGACACTCTTACCACTCTTTGGACACTCTCACCACACTCTTTGGACAAAAGAATCGTCTCTCTCTCTCTTGAATTAATTAAAAAACGATCAAAAAAATTCATAAAATTAACTATAAAACCACACTCAGAAAAGGAGAGAATGAGGGCAGGTAGAGAACATTCAAGGATCTAGAAAAAAACACCATATTTGAGAGAAATGGGACACCAAGTGTGCGATTTCTTCTTCTCCCCAAGGATGGGTAGTGACATAAATCATGGAGCACCGTCTCCTCCTACGAGAGAGATAGAACGAGAAAAGGAAAGAAATAGATAGAGATAGGGAGAACGAAACTGAGAGATAAAACAAGAGAACGAGATAGATAGATAGAGAGAGAGAGACAGAGATATTGAGAGGGAGATGGAGATAGAGATATGAAGAGAGAGAGAGAGAGAGACAGACAGAGAGAGATATATTGAGAGAGAGAGAGAGATAAAGGGAACGACAGATCTATAGGGAAGGCGAGATATAAAGAGAACGAGAGAAAGAATCATAATAAGAGAGATAAATGGAACGAGACAGATAAATAGATCCCGAAAAAACGATAGACAGATAAAAAAATGCGAAAAAGGTAACGAAACCAATAGAAAAAGAGAATAAAAAACAGAACAAGGAAGACAGGGAGAAATAAGGAGAATGAGTGAGATGGACAGCGATAGAAAAAGTGAGAGGAAGCAAAAGTAAGAGAGCGAGAAAGCACGATTAAGAGAGCGAGTTAGAGATAGAGATGAAAAGAGATGGAGAGAGAGATATAGGGAACGAGAGAAGTGAAGGTAACGAAAGAGATAAAGAGAACGAGATAGACAAACAGAATGAGAGAGATAAATGAGGAACGTGACAGATAAATAGATTGCGAAAGAACGATAGAGGCAGATAAAGAAAATCCGACAGAGATAACGAAAGCAAGGGAGTAAGAGAGAGAGAGAGAGATAGAGAGAGATAGAGAGAGAGAGAGTGAGAGAGAGAGAGATAGACAGAGTAATAAAGAAAAGGAGGAAAAGAGGAAAAATTAAGGAGAATGAGTTGATATGGAGAGAATAATAAAGAGAACGAGGAAGACAGGAAGAAATAAGAAAAATGAGTGATATGGAGAACGATAGAAAACGAACGAGTAAGCAAAGGAGTAAGAGAGAGAGAGAGAGAGAGAGAGAAAGAGTAATAAAAAAAGGAGGAAAAGAGGGGAAACTTAAGGAGAATGAGTTGATATGGAGAGAATAATAAAGAGAACGAGGAAGACAGGAAGAAATAAGAAAAATGAGTGATATGGAGAGCGATAAAAAACGAAAGAGTAAGCAAAAGTAATAAGCGAGAAAGCACGAGTAAAAGAGTGAGTTAGAGAGGGAGTTACAGAGCGTGAGACATAGAAAGAAATGGAAAGGAATATAGACAGAGGGAGAATAGACAGAGGGGGAATAGACAGAGGCAGAATAGACAGAGTGAGAATAGACAGAGGGAAAATAAACAAAGGGTGAAAGGACTTTCCTAAATAAAACGGTTGTACTTGAAACTAATTTGTTTCCACATATTTCTATAGAAAAAGGCAAAGAACTCTTTGAGTATATAACGTAGCAAGGAGGTTATTAGCAGGGAGATTTTTTAAAATAATGGCTGCCTCATACATATTCTCCATTTCGTCCAAACACCTCTGATTTGAACTTTGCTGCTGGTCAAAATGACCCAATGTTGAATTCCACTTAATGGAGCAGATCGGGTTTTATTCAATAGAATTAAAATAGATAGTCTATAATTATATATAATGATCCAAATAAACTTATTCTTTGAATAGGATATCTATTAAGACCATGTGGAAACAAGCAAATGCACGTCATGGCACTTCCAATAGTTTGACTGCTGAGGTCTCTTAAGGGAACATAATATGCATTCAATGCCTATGTACCAATTATATGGGACTAAAACATCAGATCAATACAAAACTTGTACCTAGAGCTATGACCATTATAAGAGATTGCAGATGGCAGCATTATGTGGTGGGTCACTGGCCTTCTCTTGAATACTTGTCTGTCACAGATTCGTTAATCTTTCTTAGAAGTCTCTCAAGATAGGAATTGATGACCATTAAGAGTGGTATGGTCAGCAATATATGGAAGTGGGTTTCCAAGAAATCGTATAATTTCTCTGTGAGACTCCAAGATACTTGATTTTCAAGCGGAAGGCTGTTTCAGTCTTCACAACTCCCTACATTTACAGATACTTCACCACTTTATATTCATACTACAGCAGAAGTACTCTATGAGATTCCCC
The DNA here is from genome assembly GCA_920105625.2 of Clusia tigrina. NCBI lineage: Eukaryota > Metazoa > Arthropoda > Insecta > Diptera > Clusiidae > Clusia > Clusia tigrina. Next base: position 200,560,904 of record OV050032.1, read on the forward strand.
ACGGTAGGTGGGATTGAGATGCAGAGATCATCACAAATAGTATATATATCATGGGATCTCCTATAATATGTTCTCTTATAGAAAGGATGAACTCACAAGTGAAGAATCGACTTCAACTTTAAAGAGACTGGATATACTAAAGGGTTAGAAGTTCATATACTTATTCATATGGTATGGGACTATATGCTATCGGACTTCACAAAGCAGGCACCGAAATATGTTACTACTCAACGCTGTGACAGGTCCAAACTATGGAGAATTTTAAAATATGTAGATATGGTATTCATGAAGGTCTGGAACTATACGAGTACTATAGTAAAATGAATGAATGAATGAATGTAACAGAGAGGGAAAATATACCTCGACCAAATTGATCTATTGTACTCCTCCTGCAAGTTCCTATTAAGGGTCCTATATTAGTCCAACAGTTCCAAGGACACTTAGCACGGACTTGGGGTTCATTGCTCTAATATCTCTGTCCCAAACATTTCTTCCTACTGCGACCTAAGGCTTCCCCCAGTTCATGAGAAGATGCTCTGGTGTTTCTTCTGCCCTCAGGCCAGTCATACCCCAGATATATCTTCCTATTGGGAGCTAATACTTACCAGTTCATTAGAAGTTTCTCTGGTGTTTCTTCTCCCCTTGGGACAGTCATACCCCAGATATATCTTCCTATTGGGAGCTAATACTTACCAGTTCATTAGAAGTTTCTCTGGTGTTTCTTCTCCCCTTGGGACAGTCATACCCCAGATATATCTTCCTATTGGGAGCTAATACTTGCCAGTTCATTACAAGTTTCTCTGGTGTTTCTTCTCCCCTTGGGACAGTCATACCCCAGATATATCTTCCTATTGGGAGCTAATACTTGCCAGTTCATTACAAGTTTCTCTGGTGTTTCTTCTCCCCTTGGGACAGTCATACCCCAGATATATCTTCCTATTGGGAGCTAATACTTGCCAGTTCATTAGAAGTTTCTCTGGTGTTTCTTCTCCCCTTGGGACAGTCATACCCCAGATATATCTTCCTATTGGGAGCTAATACTTGCCAGTTCATTACAAGTTTCTCTGGTGTTTCTTCTCCCCTTGGGACAGTCATACCCCAGATATATCTTCCTATTGGGAGGTAATACTTGCCAGTTCATTAGAAGTTTCTCTGGTGTTTCTTCTGCCCTCGGGCCAGTAACGCCTCAGATATTTCTTCCTACTAACGTCCGAAGGCTTCCCCCAGTTCATGAGAAGATGCTCTGGTGTTTCTTCTGCCTCCGTGCAGACCATACTATAGTAGAATGGTATTATTTGAATGGTACTTCAGAGAGATAAAACCGAACTTGCGAGCGACCTTCGACCTCTACAGTTGGCACCAGAGTTACAGCTCGTTACCTTGGCTGAAGCCAGAAGGCATATCTTCCGGTGACTTGTCCTAATACAGATGCACGTTGCAATTGGACAATTGAGTAAACGAGAGACCAGTGGAAGAGTGAAACCAACAAACTTGAAACAAGCCACCAGAAGAGGACCTGATTGAAGGGGAAACTAGCAAAACTATCAAATCAAATTAGGCCTTTTGTTAATAGATTAACCCTACTTAACTAAGTAATTAATTTCTTAGGAAAATAAGGGGTCTAAAAAGTTAAATCCTTGTAGTAAACTCACCTTGTAGGGGTGCGACGTAGGCTCATGCGTGCCCAGTTGTCGCGTGGTACAAGATTAAATTCATCATCGCTGGAAAAGGGAAAATGTGTCAATTTGTAAATGGGCATGGCAATCAAACAGAGGCACTTACTTGTTGGGCGTTGAGGCGCTACCATGCGGTGCCAGTTCCAATTCAACTCCAACACTGCCATTTAAGTTGCTGCTGCCGTTATTTTGGCTCAATTGCATGCCATGTAGCTCCGAATTGGTGTCACATTCGCCGTAGCCCTCATAGAACTCCACATCGGACAGTGAGGAACACTGCGATTTAGTTGGATCTGTTGGGAGGGAGGCACAAGAGAAAGGACCTTTGTACTGTCTGATGAAAGTAAGAGTAATTTTTAGCGTTCTCACCTGTACTTGATGGCGGACTCGATGGTGTTGGACTAGTGTCACCAGACGTAGCCCCGGCGTACAGGAAATTTGCATCCGCTTTGGACGTTTTAATAGTGGGCATAGGCGCCATTTTCCTCAAAGTGTCCACAAATATTTAAACGAACTGTAAAGGCGAAAAGGAAACTAATTACAATGGTTTCAAAGGACAAAGGAAAAGAAATGCCACCACTAAATTCTTCCTTTGCAAATAACTTTCACATACAATTTATTTCAAAGTTGAAGATGGAAATCTTTCAGAACAGTTCTTTGCAAGGACCTGCTCAATTTTCTATATCTTGGCACAATCCAGTGATACAAATTATTAGCATAAACGAATTTTTGTAAAAGCTTCTTTCTGAATTTAACTTAATCCCAGAAAATGTGTTCTCTCAGGGTTCTTTTTCACACCAAAGCCTCGAAAGTTGAAAGAAGGAGAAGTAAGGTCACAAGAGAGGCAAAGGACTTTATATATTTGGCTCTAAATTCACCATCGTCACACCTGAAAATCATGGGCTTATATCTTACCCACTTCGTTTTATGTATTTGCTTATCTGAAAGCCACAAGCAAAGAATGTACCCTGAAAATTCGGGCCAAACCTCGACCTACTTCAGACCACCACAACTTTCCTCAAGTAACTTCAAAGGTAGTCATTACCTGTTGATTGGCATAATGACATGCGATAAGAAAATTTAAATTACCGGTGCATAAGAAATTTTCTCACGCTCTGTGTACTTAGCATGTGTGGGCCATGGCAATGGCATGCCAGTAGGAAATATGGTCGATAGTGGCAAGTCTCGGGGATGAATATCAGAAAGTGACTTCAGACAAATTTATGACAATCCTTATCGTATCAGGAGTGACCATTCTTCTAACTAACCACCAATTTGAGTGTGTATATAATAAGCTGGAGAATTATATCACTAAGCAGAAGTACATACACTGAAAGAAATTTCCTTGTGAACGACGACATATCATCCTTTTAACGGATATTAATAAAATATATATATAAATCTTGTATATATAATACTTGCGTCATGTATATTCACAGAGATTGAGTACATTCCCCCGAAGTCTTCACTAAATTAGCCTGTAAAGAGTTAAACTGTTCTTATCTAACCCGTTTTTTTTTCAATGTAACTACCGAATTGCAATTTTTCAAGTGTATTCTTTATATATATTATGTATTTTTATCTATATATATTATATATCTTTATAGAAAAATACTAAAGTTTAAGGACCAAAGCAAAAAAAGTTGACCAATGATATCATTGAAATATGTTTGAAGACTGTATCAATCCTGCTCTCATTTCCTGGTGGGTGGTGATGGCATGGCGCAAACGAACACGAAATCCTTTTGGCAAAAGTGAAAATGAAGAACGCTTAACAAAGACAGGAGAAAATCAATAGTAATTGCGTGGACTGAAAATAGAACAATACACAATTCTAGGAAATTTGGTGTCAATGGAATGAGTGTTAATGTAGGACAGGCCATCACACTCGTGTGTCGTCTGTTACTCGCTGCACCTCCTCTCTGTTTCCTTGTGCGGTAGCGTGACAGATACTTGCAATTGAATTTAGACACCTGCTGTTTCTCCCAGATTCTGTATTTGGAATTATACTTTAATTTTAAGACAGGCTTCGATGAATAAGATTCGTAGTTCTGCTCAGATGATGGACTTCCCGACTACGTAATTATATGTTGAAAGACCTCCGGTTATGGAGAATCTCTACTTATTGGTTGCATAAGCTATTAATTGATGTTTGGAGGAAGACACTTCGAGAACAGATGGAGTTGTAAAGTGTGAAAGTGAGTCCGGTCGAAATACGTGTAATGCATTATGTGTACTCGTACTTAAGCCCTTAATACTCTACGCAGATTGTTCCAGATTGTTTCCATTGATCCTACGATGACTGTACAAGAGTAACCTTATTCCTTATCTACCATGTACGGAAGGTAAGAACTATTTATTTTATGTTGCATAAGCAGAAAGAAGCACTTTAACAACCGTCACAACCCATAACTACGCCACCAGAAGATTTGGGCTGGGGTCTCCATCCATCTTATTGAAAATATGTCTTGTAAATGGGAGCAAAAGTAATCATGAATCAGCGATATTATTAACTGTTAATGGTTGACGTTCGGTCTTGTTCTCATACCAAAACAATGGGGGGCTTTCACTCCCGGCACCATCAAATAGTCATATTATCTAGATCTCTCCAAAAGCCCCAGTACCTTCGAAGGCCGGGGAATTGTAAGACGTGGGATCTTACGCACGTAATCAAGCAATGTAAGCATTCCCTTCTCATACAACACTGTGTGTCACTACTCCCAATGAAATCGAGCAATGTACGCACTCCCTTCTCATACAACATTCTGTGTAACTACTCCCAATGAAGTCAAGCACTCCCTTCCCATACAACATTCTGTTACACTACTCCCAATAAAATCAAGCAATGTAAGCACTCCCTTCTCATACAACATTCTGTTACACTACTCCCAATGAAATCAAGCAATGTAAGCACTCCCTTCTCATACAACATTATTTTACACTACTCCCAATGAAATCGAGCAATGTAAGCACTCCCTTCTCATACAACATTCTGTTACACTACTCCCAATGAAATCGAGCAATGTAAGCACTCCCTTCTCATACAACATTCTGTGTAACTACTCCCAATGAAATCAAGCAATGTAAGCACTCCCTTCTCATACAACATTCTTTTACACTACTCCCAATGAAATCGAGCAATGTAAGCACTCCCTTCTCATACAACATTCTGTTACACTACTCCCAATGAAATCGAGCAATGTAAGCATTCCCTTCTCATACATCATTCTGTTACACTACTCCCAATGAAATCAAGCTATGTAAGCACTCCCTTCCCATACAACATTCTGTTACACTACTCCCAATGAAATCAAGCAATGTAAGCACTCCCTTCTCATACAACATTCTTTTACACTACTCCCAATGAAATCGAGCAATGTAAGCACTCCCTTCTCATACAACATTCTGTGTAACTACTCCCAATGAAATCAAGCAATGTAAGCACTCCCTTCTCATACAACATTCTTTTACACTACTCCCAATGAAATCGAGCAATGTAAGCACTCCCTTCTCATACAACATTCTGTTACACTACTCCCAATGAAATCGAGCAATGTAAGCATTCCCTTCTCATACATCATTCTGTTACACTACTCCCAATGAAATCGAGCAATGTAAGCACTCCCTTCTCATACAACATTCTGTTACACTACTCCCAATGAAATCAAGCAATGTAAGCACTCCCTTCTCATACAACATTCTTTTACACTACTCCCAATGAAATCGAGCAATGTAAGCACTCCCTTCTCATACAACATTCTGTGTAACTACTCCCAATGAAATCAAGCAATGTAAGCACTCCCTTCTCATACAACATTCTTTTACACTACTCCCAATGAAATCGAGCAATGTAAGCACTCCCTTCTCATACAACATTCTGTTACACTACTCCCAATGAAATCGAGCAATGTAAGCATTCCCTTCTCATACATCATTCTGTTACACTACTCCCAATGAAATCAAGCTATGTAAGCACTCCCTTCCCATACAACATTCTGTTACACTACTCCCAATGAAATCGAGCAATGTAAGCACTCCCTTCTCATACAAGATTCTTTTACACTACTCCCAATGAAATCGAGCAATGTAAGCACTCCCTTCTCATACAACATTCTTTTACACTACTCCCAATGAAATCGAGCAATGTAAGCACTCCCTTCTCATACAACATTCTGTGTAACTACTCCCAATGAAATCAAGCAATGTAAGCACTCCCTTCCCATACAACATTCTGTTACACTACTCCCAATGAAATCAAGCAATGTAAGCACTCCCTTCTCATACAACATTCTGTTACACTACTACCAATGAAATCGAGCAATGTAAGCATTCCCTTCTCATACATCATTCTGTTACACTACTCCCAATGAAATCGAGCAATGTAAGCATTCCCTTCTCATACAACATTCTGTGTAACTACTCCCAATGAAATCAAGCTATGTAAGCACTCCCTTCCCATACAACATTCTGTTACACTACTCCCAATGAAATCAAGCAATGTAAGCACTCCCTTCTCATACAACATTCTTTTACACTACTCCTAATGAAATCGAGCAATGTACGCACTCCCTTCTCATACAACATTCTGTTACACTACTCCCAATGAAATCGAGCAATGTAAGCACTCCCTTCTCATACAACATTCTGTTACACTACTCCCAATGAAATCAAGCAATGTAAGCATTCCCTTCTCATACATCATTCTGTTACACTACTCCCAATGAAATCGAGCAATGTAAGCATTCCCTTCTCATACAACATTCTGTTACACTACTCCCAATGAAATCGAGCAATGTAAGCATTCCCTTCTCGTACAACATTCCAATTGCTGAGGCAGTGGGAAAACAAATATGGACTTCAGGTACGACCAACAGGATAGTGCTCTCCTGTATATACTGAAAACAATATAGAATCATATTAATGTTTCCTTCCTCCGATTGCTTCCTAAACAGACAATCATTTTCGATGACTCAACAAACGTTCCATGTACTTCGAAACCAGCACCGTGGATGCTTCACCGGTTTGTTTTGTCCAACACAAACTGATTTTCTTTCTGACAAGAGCCGTGGTAGGCGTCTTCTTGGCCATAACTTTGCTGCAGAGTTGAAAGGCCAACTCTGTTCGCCCAGACTAACTGTAATGACAAACGCTGCAATACGGAGCGGAGCGCAGCAGAGAGAAATCTGAGAGGTGTCTGTCTGTCTGTTTGTCTTTTGTGTGCAGCAACTACAATTCAATATATGCAAATGGAAGAGTTACAACAGTAACAGCAACAACAGCAACACCAACAACGAAGGCAACTGCAGTGCCCAGAGCAGCAACAACAAAGAGGAAAAGCCAACAACAACCATAGAAGATGTGCATATTGAATGCCAAAGTGCTGCTGCAGTGGATGCGCTTTTGCTGTCAATTGCGGTTGTGATTGTTGTGAAGGCAGCTCTGCAGAAGGCAGAAGAAATGCCTTGGCTTGGCTTGGCTCGGCGTGGCTTGGCTTGGCTTGGCTCGGCTTGTCTTTGGCTTGGCTTGTCTTTGGCTCGGCTTGTCTTTGGCTTGGCTTGTCTTTGGCTTGGCTTGTCTCAACGTGGCTGGGCTGACTGGTTTGTTCATGGCTTCACTTTTAGAGTGGGCTTATAGAGCGCATCACAGACTTCAGCATTCCAATAACAACAACAACAATGATGAGCAGCGCAAAAATGCCATGCGAAACCTGAGAAAATCCGCTTTAACTGTAGCCACGATTTTCATTTGATTTGTGCGTTAAGAATTCTTTTTCAAATTCGAAAAAATTCTCCAAATTAAAGAGAAAACATTTTCTAAATTTTAAGTTTTTTAAATAAAATAATAAAAAAAATTTTTTAAATAAAATACTTAAAAAAATTTACTAAAATGATCCAAAAAAAATTACATTTTAAATAAAACAAGAAAAAATTCTTGAAATAAATTTTTTGAATTAACAAAAAAAGAGTCCATTTTGCCAGTTTGCGATTTTGCAATTTTGCAATTTTGCCAATTTGCCATTTTTTAGCACTTTTTTCTGGCATTGTTTTGCCGTTGTTTCGGTTGCCTGTCGACGACTGCAGTTTGTGGCACAGTTATGACAGAAACAGAAAAGTGCCACCAACTGACGCTGGGCTGGAGGAGTCTGAGTGGCAGAGAGACGCCTGAGAAAATTACACTCGAACACTTCTCACGTTGCTCAAGAATTATGCACTCACATTCCCAGCGCACAGTCCAATGGACTGTTATAGCGAAGCCGCGCGATTCCGTCCGTATTTCATAGCAGGTTGCATAACAAATTAACTTATTTTAATATATATACATATATATCTGAATAATATTTCCATATAAAAAAGAGACTTTTGAACAACTTGGCGCTTCACTACGGTTGCCGTCGCAACACTGTTTGCTTCACTTGCCGTGATTACGGCTCAGTGGCGGTGTGTGAGTATCGCCGGAATATTGGATTGCTGCATAAGCGTATCACTTCCTGCATGCATACGCCACACCAACATGCGAGCAGCGAAATGTCAGCCGCTAACTCAGTGCACTGGTTCAATAGCCCCGCTTATGGCCAAAAGCACGAGCACTCCTACCACGTCATCAAACAAGTGACGCATTACTTTGCATTGTTTTTGTTATTTCTGTAGGAAACTACATTAACTCACATCGCTCGTCTATAATTATTCCCGATATTACTATGTTTACTATTCAAATGAGGCGTAGAAAGAAGGGGAATGAATAGGCGCGCTATCTCAGTGCGACAAGTGCATAATTAGCGCTCCATCGGAGAGATTTGAGTTAGAAAGCGGAAAATACCTCGGACGGCGTACGCAAATATTTACGCTGACCAGAGTTGCCACATTTTTGGACTTTCGTGGAGAAGAGGAAGAGTACTAAATCAGTGCGAGAGAAAGAGAGAGCTAGAAATATAGAGGGAAAAATGAGAAATAGAGAAAACAAAATATATAGAGAGAGAGAAATTGATATAGAGAGTTAGATAGAGAGAAAGAGAAGGAGAAAGAGATAGAGAGAGTTACAGAGAGAGTGAGAGAGAAAGAGGGAGAAAAAGAGAGAAAGAGAAAGAGAGAGCTAGAAATATAGAGGGAAAAATGAGAAATGGAGAAAACAAAATATATAGAGAGAGAGATAGAAATTGATATAGAGAGTTAAATAGAGAGAAAGAGAAGGAGAAAGAGATAGAGAGAGTTACAGAGAGAGTGAGAGAGAAAGAGAGAGAAAGAGAGAGACAGAGAGAGAAAGAGAGAACTAGAAATATAGAGGGAAAATGAGAAATAGAGAAAACATAATATATAGAGAGAGAGAGAGATAGAAATTGATATAGAGAGTTAGATAGAGAGAAAGAGATAGAGAGAGTTACAGAGAGAGTGAGAGAGAAAAAGAGAGAAAGAGAGAGAAAGAGAGAGCTAGAAATATAGAGGGAAAAATGAGAAATAGAGAAAACAAAATACATATATAGAGAGAGAGATAGAAATTGATATAGAGAGTTAAATAGAGAGAAAGAGAAGGAGAAAGAGATAGAGAGAGTTACAGAGAGAGGGAGAGAGAAAGAGAGAGAAAGAGAGAGACAGAGAGAGAAAGAGAGAACTAGAAATATAGAGGGAAAATGAGAAATAGAGAAAACATAATATATAGAGAGAGAGAGAGATAGAAATTGATATAGAGAGTTAGATAGAGAGAAAGAGATATATATAGAGAGAGAGTGAGAGAGAAAGAGAGAGAAAAAGAGAGAAAGAGAGAGAAAGAGAGAGCTAGAAATATAGAGGGGGAAAATGAGAAATAGAGAAAACAAAATATATAGAGAGAGAGATAGAAATTGATATAGAGAGTTAAATAGAGAGAAAGAGAAGGAGAAAGAGATAGAGAGAGTTACAGAGAGAGTGAGAGAGAAAGAGAGAGAAAGAGAGAGAGAGAGAGAAAGAGAGAGAAAGAGAGAGAAAGAGAGAGAAAGAGAGAGAAAGAGAGAGCTAGAAATATAGAGGGAAAATGAGAAATAGAGAAAACATAATATATATATAGAGAGAGAGAGATAGAAATTGATATAGAGAGTTAGATAGAGAGAAAGAGAAGGAGAAAGAGATAGAGAGAGTTACAGAGAGAGTGAGAGAGAAAGAGAGAGCTAGAAATATAGAGGGAAAAATGACAAATAGAGAAAACAAAATATATAGAGAGAGAGATAGAAATTGAGATAGAGAGTTAGATAAAGAGAAAGAGAAGGAAAAAGAGATAGAGAGAGTTAGATAAAGAGAAGGAGAAAGAGATAGAGAGAGTTACAGAGAGTGTTAGAGAGAAAAAGAGAGAAAGAGAGAGCTAGAAATATAGAGGGAACGATGAGAAATAGAGAAAACAAAATATATAGAGAGAGATAGAGGGTGACATATATAGAGGGATAATTCGCGATAATAGAGGAAAAGAGAGATATGTATATAGAAAAAAATATATATAGAGAGATAGAAAGTGAGATAGAGAGATAGATAGAGAGAAAGAGAAAGAGAGAGAGATAGAGATAGAGAAACAGAGAGAGTTAGAGAGAAAAAGAGAGTAAGAGAGAGAAAGTGAGAGATAGAGAGAAAGAGAAAGAGAGAGAGAGAAAAAGAAAAAGAGAGAAAAAGGATAAGAGAAATAAATACATAGACAGAAAAAGAGAGATAGAAAGTGACATAGATAGAAAGATAAGTAGAGAATTAGAGAGAATAGAGAAAAAGAGAGAAACAGAGAGAAAAACATATATATATATACAGAGAGATAGAGAATGAGATAGACAGAGAGAATTCGAGATAATAGAGGAAAAGAGTGAAATAGAGAGAAATAGAGAAAAAACATATACACAGAGGGTAAGAGAGATAGAGAGTGCGATAGAGAGATAGATAGATAGATAGAGAGAATAGAGGAAAAGTGAGAAATAGGGAAAAAATATAGAGAGAGAGAGAGAGAGATAGAGAGTGAGATAGATAGGTAGGGGATTAGAAAGAATATAGGAAAAGAGAGAAATAGAGAAATAAATATATATACAGATAGAGATACAGGGATAGAGAGTGAGAAATAACGAGAGAATTAGAGAGAACAGAGGGAAATACTGATATAGAGAAGAAAATATATGATAGAGAGAAAGAGAGATAGAGAGTGAGATAGAAAAAGAGATAGAGAGTGAGATAGATAGAGAGAATAGAGGAAAAGAGAGAAATAAAGAGAAAAAAAATATACATAGAGAAAAATAGAGAGTGAGATAGATAGATAGGTAGAGAATTAGAGAAAATATAGAAAAAGAGAGAAATAAAAAAAATATATAATAGAGAGAATGAGAGATAGAGAGTGAGATAGAAAGAGAAATAGAAAGATAGAGAGAAAGAGAAATAGAAAGATAGAGAGAAAGAGAGAGCGAGAAATATAGAGGAAAAAAGATAACTAGAGAAAACAAAATATATAGAGAGAGATAGACAGAGAGAGAATTAGAGAGAATAGAGGAAAAGAGAGAAATAGAGACAAAAATATATATAGAGAGAAAGAGAGATAGAGAGATAGATAGAAAGAATAGAGGAAAAGAGAGAACAAACATATATACAGAGAGAGTGATATAGAGAGAAACTTAGAGAGAATATAGGAAAAGAGAGAAAAAAAATAGAGAAAAAATATATATAAAGAAAAAGAGAGATAGAGAGTGAGAAAGATAGAGAGAATAGAGGAAAAGAGAGACACATAGAGAAAAAATATATATATAGAGGGAAAGAGAGATAGAGGGTGACATATATAGAAAGAGAGAGAAAGAGAAAGATAGAAGGAGAGAGAGAAAAAGATATATAGATACAGAGCGATAGCCAGAGAAAGAGATAGAGAGAAAGAGAGAGAATTAGAGAGAATTAGATAGAGAGAAAGATATAGAGAGAAAGATCTAGATGGAAAGAGATCCAGAGAAGAAGACAATAAATAAAAGATGCAATGAGATAAATAAAGCTTGAGTGAAGGAGAGATTGAGTGAAGGAGACATTGAGTGAAATAGACAATAAGATTAAAAAACCAGTGAGATAAAGGTACATTGAGAGAAAGGGACACTGAGAGAAAGAGACAACAGAGCGAAGAGGCAATGTAATAACAGATAATAAGAAAAGATATAGAAAAAGTGAGAATAAGAAAGTGATATGGAGAGAAACATACAAGAAAGTTATAATGAGGAAAGACATAAAAATAGTGAGAATGAGGAAAGTACATATAACTGGTGAGAATAAGAAACTGATTAGAGAAAGCGACAGAAATAAAAGGGAGACAAAGAAACAACGGAACAATAAGGCAATGTAATAACAGATAATGAGAAAAGATATAGAAAAAGTGAGAATGAGAAAGTGATATTACGAGAAACATAAAAATATGATAATGAGGAAAAGACATAAAAATAGCGAGAAAGAGAAAAAATTTTAAAAATGTTGAGAACGAGAAAGTAAGAGTGAGAAAACGTTTTAAAAATGGTGAGAATGACAATATAAGAATGAGAAAGTAAGAGTAAGAACGTAAGTAGGAGAAAGTAAGAATGAGAATTTATTAATGAGAATGTCAGAATAAGAAAGTGAAGAGAGAAAGCGACAGAAATAGAAGGGAATAGGGAGAGAGAGAGAGAGAGCGATATAAAAAGACAAAATCCAAAGAGAGAAAATGAGATTAGAACATTAAAGAGATAATATTCCCAAAGATAGAATATTCCACAATGCTGAAACTTCGAAGAAATATACAAATGTGGAAAACAGACACAAATGGTCATGGTTATCCATCATCTATTACTGCTCCAGATGAACGGAAATATCCAGTCGTATACTTCTCTGATAGAGTTATTCAGTTGTACTAAATATACCGTCCAGACCATCCTGAAGATCTCATTGCTACAGAAGAACGGAAATTTCCAGTCGCATAAGAGTTATTCAGTTGTACTAAATATACGGTACAGACCATCCTGAATATCTCATTGCTACAGAAGAACGGAAATTTCCAGTCGCATACATCTCTTAAGAGTTATTCAGTTGTACTAAATATAAGGTACAGACCATCCTGAAGATCTTAGTGCTACAGAAGAACGGAAATTTCCAGTCGCATACATCTCTTAAGAGTTATTCAGTTGTACTAAATATAAGGTACAGACCATCCTGAAGATCTTAGTGCTACAGAAGAACGGAAATTTCCAGTCGCATACATCTCTTAAGAGTTATTCAGTTGTACTAAATATACGGTACAGACCATCCTGAAGATCTCATTGCTACAGAAGAACGGAAATTTCCAGTCGCATAAGAGTTATTCAGTTGTACTAAATATAAGGTACAGACCATCCTGAATATCTCATTGCTACAGAAGAACGGAAATTTCCAGTCGCATACATCTCTTAAGAGTTATTCAGTTGTACTAAATATAAGGTACAGACCATCCTGAAGATCTTAGTGCTACAGAAGAACGGAAATTTCCAGTCGCATAAGAGTTATTCAGTTGTACTAAATATACGGTACAGACCATCCTGAATATCTCATTGCTACAGAAGAACGGAAATTTCCAGTCGCATACATCTCTTAAGAGTTATTCAGTTGTACTAAATATAAGGTACAGACCATCCTGAAGATCTTAGTGCTACAGAAGAACGGAAATTTCCAGTCGCATACATCTCTTAAGAGTTATTCAGTTGTACTAAATATAAGGTACAGACCATCCTGAAGATCTTAGTGCTACAGAAGAACGGAAATTTCCAGTCGCATACATCTCTTAAGAGTTATTCAGTTGTACTAAATATACGGTACAGACCATCCTGAAGATCTCATTGCTACAGAAGAACGGAAATTTCCAGTCGCATAAGAGTTATTCAGTTGTACTAAATATAAGGTACAGACCATCCTGAATATCTCATTGCTACAGAAGAACGGAAATTTCCAGTCGCATACATCTCTTAAGAGTTATTCAGTTGTACTAAATATAAGGTACAGACCATCCTGAAGATCTCATTGCTACAGAAGAACGGAAATATCCAGTCGTATACTTCTCTGATAGAGTTATTCAGTTGTACTAAATATACGGTACAGACCATCCTGAAGATCTCATTGCTACAGAAGAACGGAAATATCCAGTCGTATACTTCTCTGATAGAGTTATTTAGTTGTACTAAATATACGGTACAGACCATCCTGAAGATCTTAGTGCTCCAGATGAACGGAAATCTCCAGTCGCATACTTCTCTGATAAGAGTTATTCAGTTGTAATAAATATACCGTCCAGACCATCCTGAAGATCTCATTGCTACAGAAGAACGGAAATATCCAGTCGTATACTTCTCTGATAGAGTTATTTAGTTGTACTAAATATACGGTACAGACCATCCTGAAGATCTCATTGCTCCAGATGAACGGAAATCTCCAGTCGCATACATCTCTGATAGAGTTATTCAATTGTAATAAATGGTATTTTTAGAAATCTCTCCCCTTATTCTTGCCAACCCCACCAACACACACGAATGACCCACACAAGAAATGAGAACTTTTTATATCTTTTTTCTGCCACTGCTCTTTCTGGTCGTTCAGTCCCCTCTAGAATTAGTGTGCGTTTCATAATTTCCCAACATGTGCCACATTGGATGTTACGAGTTGATCTTCGCATCTGCTCAGTTTGAAGAATTTCGATGATTATGACACAATCCAGCGACTGTTCCGCTGCCTCCGCCAACCCAATCAATAAACTTGAACTTGTGCACTGCTTTAAAATTCCATTTTTATTGGCTTCACTCCACGACTGCGCCTATCCTCCAGTAAACTCGTGTATGTGCAATATGCGGCGGGGCACGAGCAACCAAGAGGCCGGCTGCTGACTAAGTCTGTGCAACGCTCCTACGATGAGACCCAGTTCATCTGTTGTTATTGAATCCCCTGCGATGAGAGACGGACATGTGTGGGTGGATCGCGCATAATTGCAGAGTAATGAGTGATTTATAAATTGGAGGGCGTACGCCGAGCATATTCAAAATTGTAAATTATGTGGCACAGCGGAACTGTCGAGTAGCGCCAGAGTTGGAGACAGAAACGTAGCGATAAAGTCGAAAATTGATTGCAGAACAATTGGTACGAACAGGTGAAAGGGAGTTACTAAACATTCACCAACTGAGTTCGCGAAGCGTCAACTCGAAAGCGGGGAAACTTTAACCTGAAACTGTAACATGCCAACATGGGGTAACTATGTCGAACTTAATCTATGGAATAGATTCTTGGATGGTTCCTCCAGATTACCCTACAGAATGATTCATTAGAAGAAAGTTTGGGTATCACTCACTGTCATAGAAATTTGTGACATAGCCTAAAGATGAACCGAGTCCTCTAACACACTCATGGGATCAGTAAACTAATTGCCTAGCAGAGCTGGGACGGATCATGATCCAGACTCTGATATTACACTACTTGTACCACCCACTGGTACCGCCAAATAAACTGATCTGTGGCCCTACATTCTTGAACATTCTCGCAATCCAGAAATTGCGGAGAAGTCTTACCTCGCAAGGTTACTGCTCCCAGATTAGAGTCAAGAAGCACTAAGAGAGTCCCCCCCCCCCCAATGCACTCAGCGTATAACAGAATGATCAACCTTACCCACAAAACTCCCATGCAACATTCTTCTATGGTAGTTATCTCCATATTAGCTACCTTGGGTAGGGCTTCGACTTCGAACTCTCCATCCCACTGATTTTTAATGTCACATTTAATTGCAGAACGTGTTTTCGTATGCTTCAAAATTCAAAAAGTAACCATCCCTCGAGGAAATTTGGAAGATGGTTCTCATGGAAGGTGTAATGGAAGGTTCCAACATCATAATTTAAGAAAGGCACATTGATTTGTTTAGTTTTTACTCCCTTCCATACATCCACAATGGCGTTCCAACATGCTTTAATTATATCGAACTTAATCTATGGAATAGATTCTTGGATGGATCTTCCAGATTACCCTACAGAAGGATTCGTAAGAAGAAAGCTTGAGTATCACTAAGTATAGAATGGAGCTGAACCGAGTACCCTGGCCCACTCATTGGATCAGTAAACTAGTTTCTCAGCAGAGCAGAGACGGATGACGAACCAGGCTCTGATATTACGCTACGATAACTACTGAAACTGTGGTGAAACACTCCCACTTGTACCACCAAAGGCATAGCTCTATGATCCTACATCCTTGAACACACTCGCAATCAAGGATTCAGATGGTTAACGTCAAATATGGACTGCGTAGCTTCCAAATGATAATGCACTTTTTCTTGGCAAACCATTGTAACGCCCAAAAGTAGGCATGGGTGCTATAGGCGTGGGTGGTATAGGCATGAGTGGTATAGGCATGAGTGGTCCAGGCATGGATGGTATAGTCATGGGTGGTATAGGCATGGGTGGTATAGGCATGGGTGATATAGGCATGGCTTATATAGGCATGGCTTGTATAGGGATGGCTTGTATAGATATGGCTTGTAAAGGCATGGGTGGTATAGGCAAGGGTGGTATAGGCATGGGTGGTATAGGGATGGATGCTATAGGCATGGGTGGTACAGGCATGGGTGGTCCAGGCATGGTTGGTATAAGCATGAGTGGTATAGGAATGGCTGATATAGGCATGGGTGCTATAGGCATGGCTTGTATAGTCATGGTTTATATAGGCATGGGTGGTCCAGGCATGGATGGTATAGTCATGGGTTGGTACAGGCATGGGTGGTCCAGGCATGGGTGATATAGGCATGGCTGATATAGGCATGGGTGGTATAGGTGTGGCTGATATAGGCATGGGTGCTTTAGGCATGGGTGGTCTAGGCATGGCTGGTATACGAATGGGTGGTATAGGCATGGTTGGTACAGGCATGGGTGGTCCAGGCATAGATGGTATAGGCATGGGTAATATAGGCATGGGTGGTATAGGTGTGGCTGATATAGGCATGGGTGCTATAGGCATGGGTGGTCTAGGCATGGCTGGTATACGAATGGGTGGTATAGGCATGAGTGCTATAGGCGTGGGTGGTCTAGGCATGGTTGGTATAAGCATGAGTGGTATAGGCATGGATGGTATAGGCATGGGTGGTATAGGGATGGATGCTATAGGCAAGGGTGGTACAGGCATGGGTGGTCCAGGCATGGTTGGTATAAGCATGAGTGGTATAGGCATGGCTGATATAGGCATGGGTGCTATAGGCATGGCTTGTATAGTCATGGTTTATATAGGCATGGGTTGTCCAGGCATGGATGGTATAGTCATGGGTTGGTACAGGCATGGGTGGTCCAGGCATGGGTGATATAGGCATGGCTGATATAGGCATGGCTGATATAGGCATGGGTGCTATACGCATAGCTTGTATAGTCATGGTTTATATAGGCATGGGTGATATAGGCATGGGTGATACAGGCATGGGTGGTACAGGCATGGGTGGTATAGTCATAGTTTTGTATAGGCATGGGTGGTATAGGCAACTTAATGAACATACCTTCCCCGAATCAATTTAGCCATATCCGACAATCTGTTCTCACATTGCACCCTAGTAGAGATTTCAAATTCATTTTCACAATTGCCCAAAATGGTTGGTATATAAATCGGCCTAGAAATTCGGCCACTTTCCATATGAACCCTCCCACTTTTAAAGGGATTTTAGAAATTCAAAAATTTATATTTATTGTTACTTAGTTTTAGCAGCTCAGCTATGCAACTGGAAGAGAAAACGATGTAGAAAGCAGCATGCCGAGCCCATGTCCTGGACGGGTTTCAAACCCGAGCCCATGTCCTGGACGGGTTTCAAACCCGCGCCCTCAGGACTGAGTGACTAGCACCACGGAGAATGACTACTTTTGTTTAGTGGCATGGTCTGCTGATACTAAAGTTATGATATATGTACAACACGACTTCTTCCAAGCTCTCTCTCTCTCTCTCTGGTAAGAGAACGGCAGCTGCCTTGAAATTTCCTACTGGCATATTGATGAGACGTGGTAAGAAATATAAATTTGTTGATGCTTGGCTATAAATTTGTGCCATTAAAAACGTGCATTTCATAACAATTTCAATAAGTGTTCCTTGGCATTCTGTACACACTGCGAAGCATGCTTTTGGCGTTAGCATTTGCATTGGGAATTTGCTTACTGCGATTATGCCACATTTGTTGCATTTCAAGTGGCAACACACTCCGCAAGCGTCTCGCTCGATCCCAAATCAATAGAATTCAAATATGCCACAAGAGGAACTCAATTGGCAGCAGCAGCAGCTGTGGCAGCAGCAGTTGTGGCAGCATACACAACAAAGCAAATGACATGCGGCTCACACAGCACGCCATGTGTGCCATGTGGCAATCGAAGGCATCCCGTCTGGAGAATTCGGTGAAAATTTCAATCAACGTTGAGGCTTCTGACTCGGAACAGTGTGCTGCAGATGCACTCTACTGCTCGCACCTACCGGCGGTGGTTTCTTGTGCGCCACTGACAGGACACGGATTGTGTGGCCTGCAACAGGAGTTTAGTGATTTTCTTAGTGCATTCGCTCATAGTCTGGTGAAGCAAACATGTGTGCTGCAGGAAATGGAGACCAACTGCTGAGATACACAAGTTGGAAGGCTCACTTGATCATAAATTGTGGCACTATCCGAATATAGTATCTTTAAGGTATTGGATTTTAGGTAGTTATAATGCTTGCCTGCAAGGATCTGCCGTTATCTCTGAAAGGAGAACTGTGTATTACTCAATATACTCCTATGCAGATGTGTTGAGCAAATTAGGTAGCATGGTATACAATTGTTCTAAGTGCAGAGATCTGTGGAGAGAGTGTGGTATATAGTCGTATCTGCTGCAAATGATCTTCAGATATAGTCACATATATGGCACATATGTCTTCAGATATGGCACTTATGTACCGTCTGTTGAATGGTTTTGTGGATCCGGCAGAAAGTATTGATTCTAATGAGGAAAAAAGCCATGAATTGTATTTGAAGAATTCTCCAAGTTCTGCACACTCCAAGAAGGGATTTTGTTAAGCCACAAAATCATCACTACAACACCGCTGCTATACCCTTGAGTTGGAAACGGTTTCTTACGCTACTGAGGATGCTTAATTTTTACCAGACAGGCAGATGCTTCGACAAATCTACGAGGAAATGATGCAATGCCAGGCAGATGCTTCGACAATTCTACGAGGAAATGATGCAGTGCCAGGCAGATGCTTCGACAATTCTACGAGGAAATGATGCAATGCCAGGCAGATGCCTCGACAATTCTACGAGGAAATGATGCAGTGCCAGGCAGATGCTTCGACAATTCTACGAGGAAATGATGCAGATGCTTCGACAATTCTACGAGGAAATGATGCAGTGCCAGGCAGATGCCTCGACAATTCTACGAGGAAATGATGCAGATGCCTCGACAAATCTACGAGGAAATGATGCAGTGCCAAGCAGATGCTTCGACAATTCTACGAGGAAATGATGCAGTGCCAAGCAGATGCTTCGACAATTCTACGAGGAAAGGATGCACCAACATGTGGGACAGCAATTACTTGACGCAACATAATGTTCGGTGTTTTGTTCTTCTCAAGGAGAGACGAGCCAAACCAATACTCCCTTACTAATCTGAAATTACAGTACTTGAAATCCTCTGGATTTGATGGTGGCCTTTTTCATGATTGTGTTCTGTGTTCGCCGCATTTCATTCAGCGACTTGGACAAATTTCACGCATTCGAATTGACGACGGAATCGAAAGATGGCAATTATTTGTTCAAACCAAAGAATCCTCGACCAATTTGATCTGTTGTACTCCTCCTGCATGTACCTATTAAAGGTCTTCTATTAGTCCAACAGTTCTAAGAAAACTTAGTACTGAGTTGGTGTTCATTGTACTCCAATATCTCTGCCCCCGGGTCAGTAATGTCGCAGATGTTTCTTCCTTTCCAGAGCTTTCCAGTTCATTAGAAGATGCTCTGGTGTTTCTTCTGCTTCAGTGCAGAATCTACACGTGTTTACTGGTGAGATTCCCAGTTGCATGAGGTGGCTTCTTAAATGACAGTGGCCTGTAAGGTGACCTGCACACCATTAATGCTCTGATTACCTTACTTGTTACAAAATCCGCATGTGCTTTCCAGAGAAGTTTGGAATCTAGTATTATTCCTAGATATTTAACCTCCCCTTACAAACTAATCTCCACATTTCGGAGTTTGTTTGGATGCATATGCGGTAATTTCCTTTCCGGAGGCTCCCATAGAATGTGTTCTGATGTTTCAGAGTTGTGTCCACCGAATCTGCAGTCAGGCGTATGTTGTTAAGGTGATACCTTAGGCATCAGACTCCTACCACATACCCCACTAGAGCCCTACGACTCCTGACAGGCCTATCTGTTACGATGATACCTTAGGTATCAGAGTCTTGTCACATACCCCACTAGAGTCCTAAGACTCCTGACAGGCCTATATTTTTACGATGGTACCTTAGGCATCAGAGTTTTATCACATACCCCACTAGAGCCCCAAGACTTTCGCAGTTCAGGGCTAGTATCCTTTTGGAGCTACTTCTGTTTGGGATAAGAAATCTCTTTGAATGTCTTTGTGTGTTCCTTCTACAGAGTTAAAGCTCAATTTCACTCCAATATTATTTCTATACGAATATTTGACAAGAAAATGGATTGAGCGGAAATCTGGAGACTCGTATCTGCATTCTCAGTAGCTAATAGGCACGCAACTATGGTTAATTATGCTGATGACGATGTCTTTATAAAAACAAACGTGCTCCACGTCGTTCTAATAATTAACCAAACGTGTTTCTTGACGAGAACTACGGAGAGTTCGTAGAAAAATAAAATATTAGAAACAGATTACAGATTAATTCATATTGAGAAGCTGAAGAACACGGCTGAATGAATGCCAGAAGAGCCAATTATAGGTGGGATAAGAAAAAGCTAACGATGGAATACATATTGGAACATAAATGATTGCATACTTTTAGGATCCCATTTAAAGTTGAAATTAAGTTCAGTTACTACAAGAGTGGTGTACATAAGTCAAGACACAATCTATACGGAGAAAAAGCTGAGTCAAGAACCCCTTTCGAAGTGTAGGGAAAATTCGAGAATGTTCTAGAATGTTCTACTTCAACCATAAGAAAGGTATTTAAGCCACCACACTATTAAAGTGGAGAGGCAGTTGAATTTTTATCGTAAAAGTGTTACATGGTGCATTTTTAATCGAAATAGCAACATTTGTAATTGTGATTAAGAAGTGATAAAGTGATTAAATGAATTATTAAATAAAGTGCAAATTGTAATAAAGTAAACTTTAAGCCTAATATTAAGTGTGTAAATAGCAATTAATTAAATAAAGTTAGTTATTTTAATTTAACCAGCGATTGTTTAGGTTAGGTTAGGTAGGAGTGGCCGCCCAGTTTACCAGAAGCACACTTGAGCACACATAATGGCCCATTGTGATACCACGGTGTGGCGCCGTTCAAGCACTGACTGAGAAGTTCCCTTACTTGGCATGGTGATAGTCAGCGCAAGGAGAGCGCCAAGCGATTGTTTGATTACTACACAATCCAGTGGCGCGAATGCGAGTATAGAGAGTTAGAGTAAATTGTCAGGAGGGCAATTTCGTAACGGTATAAATTGTTAGGAGGGCAATGTCGTAACAACATATTTAGTATGAAATGAAATTTCAAATGAAATCCTCAAGGAAGCCAATTCCTGTTGAAGTAGTTCAATGGTGATAAAGTGAAGAACTTGGGATCCTCAAGTATTATGGTTTAAGGAAACCTTTGAGCATTTTCGATTGAGTGACCACATCAAAGACTCTCAGAGGATTTGTAGCTTATTAAGTGTATCACAACAGGCCCAGTTGAGAGGTCGCAGTGACTAGGTGACTAGATCCCGATCTTCTTCAATCTAATCCACTTCAACGAACATCGAATTAGAAGTCATAAATGAAGCCATTTCTAAATGTCATCAAGGCAGTCGATACGAATGCCGTACACTATCGTAATTAATAAATATATAGGGGCGTATATTTCATTGTTTACTTAAATATTTAGAATAATAAGATGTAATTTCCCAACAACAGTTGATAAAATCAATTGAAAACGCCTCCGAATTACTCACCAGATAAAATTAAATAAAATGTCAATACGTTTTATAACTTCACATGTGGACATTAATTAAGTACTCGTATATGACTTCCTATATATTTATATATTCCCTGTGCTCCCCCATTACTTTCGACACAACTGGGAAGAACACACACGAGAGTACATAATTTTCAACAAATAAGCTGCGCCCGGGCAGTGAAGTCACATACGATGCATTTACGAACTCATCAACGGAAACACTCTAGAAATGCTCGAGATGGAAGAATTAGGTCACTAGGAAAACCGAAAATTGGTAGAGAGTGAAAAGCAATTCAGTTCTGGGTGATTGGGGGAAATCACAACAGAAACCAAAACACAACAAGAATCTTGGAAAAACAAGGGGGAGAAGTAAATGAAGCCGACAGAACAATAAGAACGAAAATAATGCATTTAAAATGATGCCGATCAAAAACAATTCCAATCCGGAGCGAACAAACGTGTTGAAGGCAGCCTCGACGATTATGACTAAGACTCATGACTATGGATCCATTTGCGTACCAAAGTTACCGACTTGTATTATGCGATGAACTTCATCAATCGTGCTACGATGTCTGCCAAATTTGAAGTGGTGATGTGGGGCAATATTTTTAGAATCTAATCTATAAAGCAGCATCCTTTCAAAAAGTTTAGATAACGTGGGTAACAAACTAATTGGTCTATTCGATGGTGCCAAAGTAGCATCTTTTCCAGGCTTTTGGATCATGATTGTTTCAGAAAGTTTCTCACTTTTGGGGGAAGTAACCACGCTTCAATATGGAGTTAGAGATGATTGTTCGTAAGATAAAATAGTCCATTTGCAAGTAGGTAGGTAGATAGGTAGGTAAGTAGTTAGGTAAGTAAGTGGGTAGGCAGGCAGGTAGGTAGGTAGGCAGGTAGGTAGGTAGGTAGGTAGGTAGGTAGGTAGGTAGGTAGGTAGGTTTTTTTTACGAGGTGTAAAGCAGTCAAAAACCCTTGTAGTGTGGGGCCCTAACCCACTAAATTCACCCCGATGTCCGGCCGGATTATCCTCTCGGGACTTTACTTTTAGCTAGTAGGTAAGTAGGTAGGAGTGGCAGCTTAGTTCACCAAAAGCACACTTGAGCACACCTAATGCCAAGTTGTGATACCACGGCGTGGCGCTGTTCAAGCACTGACCAAAATTCTCTTACTTAGCGATGGTGATAGTCAGTGTAAGGACAGGCCCGGGAAAAGCACGACGCCCCCATTATGTCTCCTGATTAGTTTACGAACTTTGCTATGTCCCAAACATTGAATGATAGATGACAGCTTTGTCAGACCTGTGAGAAATGAGGCACCAAAGATGCGATTTCTTCCTTTATCCAAGGATGGGCAGTGACATAAGAGGTGGAGTACCGTATTCTCCTCCTCCTCGGAACCACAGACCCGGCAGAAATCGTTTGAGGGTAGGACCCAGTCTTTTTACTTGCTTTCCTAGTATGCGTATGCAGTGGTCGATCAAGACCGACACAGTTGTCGACAGAGAGTCGAAGAAGCTGATTGGTTCTGTGTTTGTCCAGTCTTGCCAAGTGAGTCTAGCCGTATGGAAGGATTTCTCGTCGAACCAGGACATTTGCAGGTAGCTCTGTAATCAGTTTAGGAGTGATAAGGCTCGGAGATTTGCGTGGGTTTAAATCAGTATTTCACTATACGTTTGACCTACTTAGGCTTAATTCTCAAACACTATGTATGTTTTATGTTGCAGGTTTAGGTAGTTTCAAAATTACTATCCAGATGATAAGCAAAGGCGCTACTTTTTTCGCCATCGCTTCTTGCCCAGGCATCATTTGGAGCCTTCGACTTTTTAGCAGCTTTTCACACAGAGAAGTTGGTTGCTTGTGAGCAATTTTCTTTCTGTTTTATTCTCCCAGTGAAGCTCTGAAATCTTCTTCTGCGGCCTTGAAGTATTGTTTAAGATGTGAAGACCTGTATATTTGCCATTCGCAAGAGTTTCACTGCTGATCCAACAGTATTTTTGCATAGGCTGTTCAATATTGTATTGGGGGTTGCATTTAATCCTGGTTGAACCAAAGTAGAGTTGATTTCAAGAAGTTTATCTTCAATATCTTCTACGGTTTTGAGAGACGGCTTCTGAGAAAGGTGACTACTGATATATTTCTCATATGCCAGCCAATTTGTTTTAGGATTGTTTTTTTTATGTTCTCCTGGGCACTATACATGATCAGAAGACGGATCTAAACATGGTTCCACTGTTTTATGTCCCCTCTTTTGATGTTTTTTGTAACACCAAAGTCGAGGAAGTCTGGTATTTTCCGCCCATCAGTAGGACAGTAAGTTGGCTGTCCAGATGAGCCAAATGTTGAAGATGCACTTAAAATACTTCTTAATGACTGCCCTTTTTGATATCTTATTCGGGAGCACCAGTATGTATGGTAGGTGGGTAGGTAAAGCGGTCGCCAGAGGGGCCATCATTGACCCCTTGTAATACCGCATGACACACCAGTCCCAAACCCTTTTAAATGTCCAGCCATTTAGATTTTAATGAAGCAGTTGTTGGAGCTCCTTTTCTTATATGGAATAGCTCCCAAAGAGTCCAGAAATGGTCACCCAGGAAAGTGCGCCTCCTTCTAGACAACGCTGGACACGTTCATAACAGGTGTTCAATGGACTCTTGCTCCTCCTCGTCCATGCAACTTCTGCAGAAGTCGTAAGAGGCAATCCCCAGCCTACTACCATAGCTATCCAGAGTCCAGTGTGCCGTTAGGACACTAACTACGGAACCTAACTACGGAACCTAAATAAGGAACCTAATTACGGAACCTAACTACGGAACCTAACTACGGAACCTAATTACGGAACCTAAGTACGGAACCTAACTACGGAACCTAATTACGGAACCAAACTACGGAATCTAAGTACGGAACCTAACTACGGAACCTAAGTACGGAACCTAACTACGGAACCTAATTACGGAACCAAACTACGGAATCTAAGTACGGAACCTAACTACGGAACCTAAGTACGGAACCTAACTACGGAACCTAATTACGGATCCAAACTACGGAATCTAAGTACGGAACCTAACTACGGAACCTAAGTACGGAACCTAACTACGGAACCTAATTACGGATCCAAACTACGGAATCTAAGTACGGAACCTAAGTACGGAACCTAACTAAGGAACCTAACTACGGAACCTAATTACGGAACCTAACTACGGAACCTAAATACGGAACCTAACTACGGAACCTAAGTAGGGAACCTAAGTACGGAACCTAACTACGGAACCTAATTACGGATCCAAACTACGGAATCTAAGTACGGAACCTAATTACGGAACCAAACTACGGAATCTAAGTACGGAACCTAACTACGGAACCTAAGTACGGAACCTAACTACGGAACCTAATTACGGATCCAAACTACGGAATCTAAGTACGGAACCTAACTACGGAACCTAAGTACGGAACCTAAGTACGGAACCTAACTAAGGAACCTAACTACGGAACCTAACTACGGAACCTAACTACGGAACCTAACTACGGAACCTAACTACGGAACCTAATTACGGAACCTAAGTAGGGAACCTAAGTACGGAACCTAACTACGGAACCTAATTACGGAACCAAACTACGGAATCTAAGTACGGAACCTAACTACGGAACCTAAGTACGGAACCTAACTACGGAACCTAATTACAGCACCAAACTACGGAATCTAAGTACGGAACCTAACTACGGAACCTAAGTACGGAACCTAAGTACGGAACCTAACTAAGGAACCTAACTACGGAACCTAACTACGGAACCTAACTACGGAACCTAACTACGGAAACTAACTACGGAACCTAACTACGGAACCTAATTACGGAACCAAACTACGGAATCTAAGTACGGAACCTAACTACGGAACCTAAGTACGGAACCTAACTACGGAACCTAATTACGGAACCAAACTACGGAATCTAAGTACGGAACCTAACTACGGAACCTAAGTACGGAACCTAATTACGGAACCAAACTACGGAATCTAAGTACGGAACCTAACTACGGAACCTAAGTACGGAACCTAACTACGGAACCTAATTACGGATCCAAACTACGGAATCTAAGTACGGAACCTAACTACGGAACCTAAGTACGGAACCTAAGTACGGAACCTAACTAAGGAACCTAACTACGGAACCTAACTACGGAACCTAACTACGGAACCTAAATACGGAACCTAACTACGGAACCTAATTACGGAACCTAAGTAGGGAACCTAAGTACGGAACCTAACTACGGAACCTAATTACGGATCCAAACTACGGAATCTAAGTACGGAACCTAATTACGGAACCAAACTACGGAATCTAAGTACGGAACCTAACTACGGAACCTAAGTACGGAACCTAACTACGGAACCTAATTACGGATCCAAACTACGGAATCTAAGTACGGAACCTAACTACGGAACCTAAGTACGGAACCTAAGTACGGAACCTAACTAAGGAACCTAACTACGGAACCTAACTACGGAACCTAACTACGGAACCTAACTACGGAACCTAACTACGGAACCTAATTACGGAACCTAAGTAGGGAACCTAAGTACGGAACCTAACTACGGAACCTAATTACGGAACCAAACTACGGAATCTAAGTACGGAACCTAACTACGGAACCTAAGTACGGAACCTAACTACGGAACCTAATTACAGCACCAAACTACGGAATCTAAGTACGGAACCTAACTACGGAACCTAAGTACGGAACCTAAGTACGGAACCTAACTAAGGAACCTAACTACGGAACCTAACTACGGAACCTAACTACGGAACCTAACTACGGAAACTAACTACGGAACCTAACTACGGAACCTAATTACGGAACCAAACTACGGAATCTAAGTACGGAACCTAACTACGGAACCTAAGTACGGAACCTAACTACGGAACCTAATTACGGAACCAAACTACGGAATCTAAGTACGGAACCTAACTACGGAACCTAAGTACGGAACCTAATTACGGAACCAAACTACGGAATCTAAGTACGGAACCTAAGTACGGAACCTAACTACGGAACCTAACTACGGAACCTAATTACGGAACCTAACTACGGAACCTAACTACGGAACCTAACTACGGAACCTAATTACGGAACCAAACTACGGAATCTAACTACGGAACCTAACTACGGAACCTAACTACGGAACCTAACTACGGAACCTAACTACGGAACCTAATTACGGAACCAAACTACGGAATCTAACTACGGAACCTAACTACGGAACCTAACTACGGAACCTAACTACGGAACCTAACTACGGAACCTAACTACGGAACCTAACTACGGAACCTAATTACGGAACCAAACTACGGAATCTAAGTACGGAACCTAACTACGGAACCTAAGTACGGAACCTAACTACGGAACCTAATTACGGAGCCAAACTACGGAATCTAAGTACGGAACCTAACTACGGAACCTAAGTACGGAACCTAAGTACGGAACCTAACTAAGGAACCTAACTACGGAACCTAACTACGGAACCTAACTACGGAACCTAACTACGGAACCTAACTACGGAACCCAACTACGGAACCAAACTACGGAACCTAACTACGTAACCTCACTACGGAACCAAACTACGGAACCTAGCTACGGTACCTATGCTTAGTCTATTTAGATATACAAAATCTTTTGAGCGCTTGACATTTATTTCCGGCCAAGTTTGTCCAGCTATTTTGCATCCTGTGCCCTCAGACCAGCGCCTACCCGCTGTGCTCAAGGATATTGTATTAATTAAGAGCTTACAAATGGCAATATAGGGATACCCAGGTTTGACATATCTGGTTCAATCGATATGGAAGTATGCTCACGGACAAGTTCATCCATTTACAGTTCCCTGGAATATCCCTGTGGCCGCGAACCCAGCTCAGACCAGTCTGTATACTTGGCGTTACAATTCATTACCTAAGGTAATGAAGAATTCTGATAACTCAGGGCCGATGGAGGGTTCAATGTACTGCCGGAAATGTTACTTTCTCAGTAGAAACTGATTATCACAAAATGTATACAAGACGATCAGCTGAAGACGTGTGCCCCTGGGAACGGAGAACATCCGCATGAATAAGTTGCTGGGAAGTATGTTCGCACTGCATCGCTGACACCTAAAATCCCAACCGCAGCTGCTCTGACCTATTAGCACTAAATTAAGAATGTTAAAATATGCACAAATTAGCATAAAACATTGTCTTCCAACATAAATTACTCCAATTTTTCTCAACTTTAAAAAGACATTTTGCCACAAGTTGCTCGGTTCGTTCTTTCATCTGCACGGCGTTCTATTTTTGCAGCCGTAAATTGCTCCGGAAATTTTATGCTTGTTTATGTGGAATTATAAAATTTTCAGAAGATAAAACTCTTAAAAGACAGTGTGGCAAAAAACCGCACACGCCTATTTTTAGTGGGGGAACGCCACGGGCACTGAAAGAACAGAAGCCGAGAAAAAAGAATGTGCTGCCACGGTTTCCACGCTGCTGCGGGCAGAGCGACGTGGAGAAATGTGGAAAGAAAAATCGGAGCAAATTGTTGTGTGCACATGCGTGTGTCAGTTGGTGGCAGTGTGTGTGTAAGTGTGAGTGAGTGAGTGTGTGTGTGTGTGTGTGTGTGTGTGTGTCATGTGAGTCTGTGAGAGTATGTGGCACATGCCAGTTTTTATTACCGCGGCGGAGTTTCTGCTGAGAAAAATGTCGGAAATTTTTCAATTAAATTCTTCTTGTGCAACAGTTGAAGAAAAAGACTTCAAAGACACGAAAAAAAAAATTGACTTTCATCCTCAGAAATGGTTCTATCGGGTGTACCCATTCACTCATCCCTCTCAGGTTTCATCTATGGATTATTGCTTATGGCACTCCCAAGAAAACACAAAGAGGTCTCCCCCACATTCCTTGTTATTAGGCACAATCCGAAGTTCTCCCGGACACTCTTTTCCAAGGCTACAGAGCTATGAGAACCTGCAGTTGGTATCCTCCCCACATAGGCATCGACACTCATGTGTGATAGTGGCCTTCATTGTTCATTGAAGTATCCACGAGATTGCTGGTTTCAGTTCAAAGCTGAACTATCTCGCATTAGTTCATCAAAGAGTTCGTTTGCAGAGTCAACAAATTGATCTTTCCAATGCAATTAAGACCTTGTCTAAAATGACGTAGTAGTGTCACGAATGACGCAATAGGATTAAGCTGGATCTTCAATGGAACCACTTACATACTCTTAAGTTTTCATCTGGTTTCTCCACAAGGTACTTGGCAAAAATCTGTGCTCTCTCAGGCAAACTAAAGTCCCGACAATACCAGCTCTATAATCACTTTCGGAGTCATACGTAGAGATATTATATAGTTGTACTGGAAGATATAATATAATTGTGTTTTTCGGGGACCTATAAATCGGGAAGTTTTCAAAACACAGAGTCTTCGGTTTCACAACTTAGGATATAATTATCATATAAAAATAATGTTATCATGTAAAAATTACCATATAAGAATATGGGAGACCGAGGTCAGTGGGTTAAATAAGGTTAAAAAGTTGTCAAGAACCTTGGCAAGACTCTCCTGTAGGTAATAAGCATTTCCTTTACAAAAATAAGGAACTTAACTTTCTTCTTAAGTGGTATAATATATTGTAGTGGAGTCTCAAGGAGTCTCTGGTGGTCTCTGGATGTATTTGGGGGTCTCTGGGGGGTATTTGGGTGTCTCTAGGGGTCTCTGGGGATCTCTGGGGATATCTGGGGATCTCTGGGGATCTCTGGGGATATCTGGGGATCTCTGGGGATCTCTGGGGGATATCTAGGGATC
The DNA here is from genome assembly GCA_920105625.2 of Clusia tigrina. Classification (NCBI taxonomy): domain Eukaryota; kingdom Metazoa; phylum Arthropoda; class Insecta; order Diptera; family Clusiidae; genus Clusia; species Clusia tigrina. The sequence goes on from OV050032.1 coordinate 200,590,515, forward strand.
TCTGTGGGATCTCTGAGGGTCTCTGTGGGGTCTCTGGGGGTCTCTCGGGACCTCTGGGGGTCTCTCGGGACCTCTGGGGATCTCTGGGAGTCTCTGGGGATCTCTGTGGATCTCTGGGAGTCCCTGGGGTCTGTGAGGGTTTCTGGGGATCTCTGGGGATTTCTAGGGGTCTCTGGGGGTCTCTGGGGGTATCTGGGGGTATCTGGGGGTCTTTTGGGGTCTCTGGGGGTCTGTGGGGGTCTCTCAGAATCTCTGGGGGTGTCTGGGGGGTCTTTGGGGGTCTCTGGGGATCTGCGGGGGTCTCTCGGGATCTCTGGGGATCTCTGGGGATCTCTGGGGATCTCTGGAGGTCTCTGGGGATCTCTGGGGATCTCTGGGGGATCTCTGGGGATCTCTGGGGGATCTCTGTGGATCTCTAGGAATCTCTGGGGGTCTCTGGGGATCTCTGGGGATCTCTGGGGATCTCTGGGGGATATCTAGGGATCTCTGTGGGATCTCTGGGGATCTCTGTGGGATATCTGGGGGTCTCTCGTGACCTCCGGGGATCTCTGGGAGTCTCTGGAGATCTCTGTGGATCTCTGGGAGTCCCTGGGGTCTGTGGGGGTTTCTGGGGATCTCTGGGGATTTCTAGGGGTCTCTGGGGGTCTCTGGGAGTATCTGGGGGTATCTGGGGGTATCTGGGGGTCTTTGGGGTCTCTGGGGGTCTGTGGGGGTCTCTCAGGATATCGGGGGGTCTCTGGGGGTCTTTGGGGGTTTCTGGGGATCTGCGGGGGTCTCTCGGGATCTCTGGGGATCTCTGGGGATATCTGGGGATCTCTGGGGATCTCTGGGGATCTCTGGGGATCTCTGGGGATCTCTGGGGATCTCTGGGGATCTCTGGGGATCTCTGGAGGTCTCGGGGGTTCTCTGGGGATCTCTGGGGGATCTCTGTGGATCTCTAGGAATCTCTGGGGGTCTCTGGGGATCTCTGGGGGGTCTCTGGTGATTTCGGGGGGTCTCTGGGGGTAATGTGAGTTCGAGGAATTGACGGTATTCTGAAGGAAAACATAATTCAAATAACTTAAATATAAATAAGGGAATGCAGAACAATTTGAGTTTCTAGAACTATCCGGAGATACATACCATATATAAAAAAGGGTGGATTACTACTACACTGTTAAACAGAGGTGCTTAACTCCCCATTTAGGTCCTAGAAAAAATATCATTAAAAGCAATCCTTAGAGCGGTAAATTAGATGAAAAGAAGCTGAGAGATGAATCGAAGTTGCGAAAATGCGAAATGAGGATGGTATTGGTGATGAAATGGCAATGGTGTTTCTAGTTATATAGATGATACTGGAGGTGATAGTGAAGGATATGATAGTAATGACAGTTATGACAATAATAATGGTGGTAAATATGATGGTGTTGGCGATAGTTACGATAATTATGATGGGGATAATATGATGACGATATGAATATGAAGGTAATTATACGATCTCTATGATTATGGGTATGACGATGATTATGATGATGATAGTGATGAACGTGATGTGATGGTGGTGATGAACGAGATGGTGGTGATGAACGTAGTAGTGGTGATGAACGTAGTGGTAGTGGTGGTGGTGATAGTTACAACGATGATGGTAATGATATGACTGTGATAATGATAATTATAGTTATGAAGAGGTTAATAGTGATGATAGTGACAACGATGATTGTTGGCGAGTACAGTTATGGAGATGGTGGTAGTTATAACGATGATAGTGATGATGATAGTTATGACGGTAATAGTGACGGAGATAGTGATGATGATAGTGATGAAGATAGTGATAACGGTAATAGTGATGAAGATAGTGAAGATGATAGTGATGCTGATATATATGATGATAGTGATTATGATAGTGACGATGATAGCGATGATGATAGTGATAATGATAGTGATGATGATAGTGATGAAGATAGTGATGATGATAGTGATGAAGATAGTGATGACGGTAATTGTGATGAAGATAGTTATGATGATAGTGCTGATGATAGTTATGACGGTAATAGTGATGGAGATAGTGATGATGATAGTGATGAAGATAGTGATGACGGTAATAGTGATGTAGATAGTGATTATGATAGTGATGCTGATATATATGATGATAGTGATTATGATAGTGACGATGATAGCGATGATGATAGTGATAATGATAGTGATGATGATAGTGATGAAGATAGTGATGATGATAGTGATGAAGATAGTGATGACGGTAATTGTGATGAAGATAGTTATGATGATAGTGCTGATGATAGTTATGACGATAATAGTGATGGAGATAGTGACGATAATAGTGATGAAGATAGTGATGACGGTAATAGTGATGTAGATAGTGATTATGATAGTGATGCTGATATATGTATATGATGATAGTGATTATGATAGTGACGATGATAGCGATGATGATAGTGATAATGATAGTGATGATGATAGTGATGAAGATAGTGATGATGATAGTGATGAAGATAGTGATGAAGGTAATAGTGATGAAGATAGTGATGATGATAGAGCTGATGATAGTTATGACGATAATAGTGATGGAGATAGTGATGATGATAGTGATTAAGATAGTGATAACGGTAATAGTGATGAAGATAGTGAAGATGATAGTGATGCTGATATATATGATGATAGTGATTATGATAGTGACGATGATAGCGATGATGATAGTGATTATGATAGTGATGATGATAGTGATGAAGATAGTGATGATGATAGTGATGATGATAGTGATATTGATATTGATGTTGATAGTGATGATGAAATTTATGAGGGTGATAGTGATGAAGATAGCGATGATGACGATAGTGATGTTGATAGTGATAATGATAATGATGCTGATAATGATGATGATAGCGATGATGATAATGATGATGATAGTCTTGCTGATCGTTATGACGGTAATAGTGATGAAGATAGTGATGACGGTAATAGTGATGTCGATAGTGATGCTGATAATTATGACGGTAATAGTGATGACGATAGTTATGAAGGTAAAAGTGATGATGATAGTGATGACGGTAATAGTGTTGAAGATAGTTATGACGGTTATAGTGATGATGATAGTGATGACGGTAATGATACTAACTATGATTATAATGGTAATGATGCTGATTATAGTTTTAAAGGTTATGATGCGAACTCCGCATACGAAAATATTTCCAAGCAATATCATTGTTGAAGAGAATTTAGGCATTTGGAAGAAACTGCCACGCCTACAACACCTAAAAGTTGTAGACAAAACTGACGATAATAATGGACTCTATTAGCTTTATGACGTTTTATCCAAATGCAGTGGATTACGCAAACTACTTCAAGTGTTCGTGATAGATAGAAGTAGGGTAGGCCGGGGAGCCCCCGAAGAAGGTGATCTCCAAGCACTCAGGCATTGATGCCCATTGTACTGAAGTGTTGGTGATACTCGGACGACTGAATGAATATGAAAGTCTCAAGTCTTAAAATTTCATGGTAGTACGATTTTCACAACTAAAACTGCAACTGGCGACTTACTTGTGTAAGAAAAGGTGGAGAGTGAGGGTATTCCAACTACGCCAAGGCTGTGAATAATTATCATTCAATTTCCATATTGTGCAATAAGAACGGAGCGAATAACCTCATAAAGCAACATGCAAAGTTGAGAAGCAAGCGAGTCTTGCCCCACACTTCTTCACAACCCGTGCAGTTTCTTGAACTGCATGCGAGTTTTGAACCTCGAAAAAAAGCACAGCGTACGCATACTTCGCCACCGCAACAACAACAACAACAACAACAACAGCAACATCAACATCAACCACCACACGACCACATTGAAGGTAAACCAGCTGCCGCAAATTGACATTTTCAGACGTCAGCAAACAAAGTTGTCAGACATGTCTTCTCGGCAACCCACATTTCACAAAATTCGATTAATTACAGCATCTTTAAAAATAACAAACAAACACGCACAACAACAACAACAACAACAACAACAACAACAACAATAGCAGCAGCTACAAAAAGAAAACAACATTAACTAAACAGAAATTAAAGCGACGAAATACGAACATGGAAGCAACCGTACACGAGGAAAGTGCAAGTACAGCTTGAGAGTTACTCACTCCCTGTCTCAGGCACTTGTTGCAGGCATTCTCAGCAAAATTCGGAACAAAGCTTTGTTCCAGAGGTCGAGGGCCGAAATAACTGTTTAAAGTATCCATCAACGGGATAAGTCGGCGTCCCCCTAAATACAGTTTAAAGGCCTGAAGTGATCGATCTAGTATCGTCGTCTATCAGGAGCTTCGAATCAGAGAATACAGAGAAGAGAAAGTCTTGCTCGCTGCCAGCGTCCTTAGAGGACACACCACGATTTGGAGTGGATTCACCACGATTTTGAGGCGATTCACCACGATTTTGAGGGGATTCACCACGATTTTGAGTGAATTCACCACGATTTTGAGTGAATTCACCACGATTCTGAGTGGATTCACCACGATTCTGAGTAGATACAACACGATTTTCAGTGCATTCATGTACAACGTCCGTCTGCTTATTTCGCTGCTTTGCCGTTTGACGTTTAAGTGTCTTTTCTCAGATTCCCTGCTTCGAATTGTCTCCTATAAGAGCATTTCTCAATCGTCTCACTCAGTGTGGGGAGAACGCACTTGCTGACCCCCAAAAGTATAGTACACAGAAAGAGATATCCATTCGCTCTGGAGTGAAACTTTTGAGTGCAGTTCAGTGCAGTTGAGTGAGTTCAGCCGCAGAACCCACGATTTCCCCACAAATGTAACTCAAAGTTTTCCCCTTTGATGAAGGTTAGCTAAGATAATAGACCTCTGAGATATCGAACTGCTCAAACTCAAAACGTTCACTAAGGACAAAGATTGATCTATCTTGTTGATATATAAGAGTCAAAAATTCTGTTAGAAGTTGGTCAGAGCACATATCACAGAGCTATTATGGAAAACTCGACATATCACAGAGATATTATCAAAAACTGGACATATCACAGAGCTATTATCGAAACACATAGTTAATTATTTACGTGAATATGCGTATGATTCAAACTCCGACCTCAACTCTTGAGCTATACTCAAAGGATTCACGGCCCAAGTATCAGGAGACAACGTACAAATATGCATCGCTGTACTATATGCATACATCATCATATTCATATTTTGAATCCTACAAGGTTCAGTGGGTAATACACAATGAGATGAGCATGAATTTTTGTAACCCTTCTGGCATACTCGTATGGAATATCATCTTACTCACTTCTTGAGTGCAAACGGGCTTCTGTTTTGTTGTTGTATTGATGGGAGTTCTATACAATTACTCTTTTCCTTGATGCAACACTGAAGTATTGTCAAGAACATAACCACTGATTGAATGTGCTGGCGGTAAACACGGTGGAATTGGCACTAAATCAATATTAACACGAGATTTTATCATGATGAGTAACTCGGTCACATACGCTGTCATTTAAGTCCTGGATTGGTCGAATCTTTTCATCTCCAGACACACATTAATTGAGAAAATTGTAAACGTTTTTCAAAACCCGTATTGATACTTCGAAAGACAAAGAGTAGCTTATGCTCATTGATTAGAGAAGGTCATTCAGAAACTAGGGATATTCTTCTAAGTACCTGATCTAATCAACGCTTCATAGAAATAGTGCTCGGTTACAGATATTTCTGATAAGAATCTGCACAATCTCTCCATGGACATGTAGGACACTTGGTCAAAGCCCCTATTTATACTTGTAGCTTATGCTCATTGATTAGAGAAGGTCACTCGGAAACTAGGGATGTTCTTCTAAGTACCAGATCCAATTGAAGCTTCATAGAAATGTTGCTCGGTTACAGATATTTCTGATAAGAATCTGCACAATCTCTCCGTGGACATGTAGGGCACTTGGTCAAAGCCCCTATTTATACTTGTAGCTTATGCTCATTGATTAGAGAAGGACACTCGGAAACTAGGGATGTTCTTCTAAGTACCAGATCCAATTGAAGCTTCATAGAAATGTTGCTCGGTTACAGATATTTCTGATAAGAATCTGCACAATCTCTCCATGGACATGTAGGGCACTTGGTCAAAGCCTCTATTTATACTTGTAGCTTATGCTCATTGATAAGAGAAGGTCACTCGGAAACTAGGGATATTCTTACCAGATCCAATTGAAGCTTCATAGAAATGTTGCTCGGTTACAGATATTTCTGATAAGAATCTGCACAATCTCTCCATGGACATGTAGGGCACTTGGTCAAAGCCCCTATTTATACTTGTAGCTTATGCTCATTGATTAGAGAAGGTCACTCGGAAACTAGGGATGTTCTTCTAAGTACCAGATCTAATCAACGCTTCATAGAAATGGTGCTCGGCTACAGATATTTCTGATAAGAATCTGCACAATCTCTCCGTGGATATGTAGGGCACTTGGTCAAAGCCCCTATTTATACTTGTAGCTTATGCTCATTGATAAGAGAAGGTAACTCGGAAACTAGGGATGTTCTTCTAAGTTCCTGATCCAATCAACGCTTCGTAGAAATGGTACTCGGGGACAAATATTTCCGATAATAATCAGCACAGCCTGCCCGTGGACATGTAGGGCACAGACGTATCCAAACTAGTTTTCACACAGTGGTGTTAATGGAAGTACACAATATAAAGACACAGAAAGAAACGCCGAACATGACCGCACAAACAAACAAACACACAATAGGAGCGCGGTGTTTATAGCGGAAGGGGAGATCAACTATTTTGATTGACATTTAATGGCTGTACTGAGCGAGCATACGTCGTCATCGTGTTAAGGCATTGTTTCATATGGCGGACACACAGGCCCAAAGTAATTGGGTCAAATTCGTAAATAGTTTGTGTTGGAGCACGGACGGACGGACGGACGGACGGCTTCACCACTCGTATCAATAAACGTAAATATGTACTTTTCACCAAACTGCTCACACAATTGCTTAATAATTACGCGGCTACAAAGAACGAATTCAATAAAGCAGAGAAACGATGGGAGAGAAAGGTAAGACAAGAAGAAGTAAAGTGGCCCGAAAGCTATTTCCATGAAATTGCCGAAAACAAGCGTTATTAACAGGGGACAATAATTACCCACGCTACTGGCAAATTGCACAGCAACTCTCAAGAGAACATACGTGAAAGTAAATATAAGTAGACGCTCCATTATAGTACAGAAAATCGAATACGTTGCTCAAGACGGTAGAAGTAGAGTGAGGGAGGAGCACAACAAAACAATTACCAGGAAAAAGTCTGAGGGGGAGTTGAGTGTTTCGAAAGTCCACAAGTCGAAGAGTGAGAAATCCAATACGAGTCACCTCCATTTATTGTTTCCCAAATGGACTCGTTTGTTCAATGTGTTTGTTTTCACACCGCGACAAAAGGAGTGCTTGATGTATGTGCAGGGGATTGCCTGGTAACGAATGGGCCAAAGGCAGGCACTGCTCTGCTCGACGACTCGTCTCTCTTTCGCAGTTACGCAAAACGTCACGTCGAATGGTGAAGGCGTTGAAGAAAATCCTTATGTATGTTACATAGAATCCAGTTGATGCAGCAGAGAGTAACTGCAACGCACAGCGAAGTAAACTTTGTAGCTCTTTGTGGAACAAAGTGGAAACTCTGATGGTGTAACTACAAATTGAACATAATCCACCTTGAAGTGCATAGAAATGGTGAGCCTAGTTGTATGTGTAACGGGTATGATGACTCTTCTCATCATCATCATAATTGGCGTACAACCATTTCTGATCATTGCCGCGTTATTAGCCTTCCCCAGTCGTCCCTGCTTCGCGCACGCTGGCGCCAATTGGAAACACCAAGTGCAGCCAGGTCCTCTAGAACTTGGTCCTTCCAACGTAGTGGTGGTCTCCCCCTCCTGCGTCCGCCACCCGGCGGCATCGATTCAAACACTTTTTTCGCCGGAGCACTTTCATCCATTCGCACAACATGTCACAGCCAGCGCAGCCGCTGTGTTTTAATGCGCTGAACTATATCAATGTCGGCGTACAGCTCATACAGCTCGTGGTTCCATCTGATTCGATACTCTCCGTAGACGCATATAGGACCATAGATCCTTCGAAGAATTTTTCTCTCGAACGCCCCCAAAGTTCGCTCATCGTTGTTTGTCATCGTCCTGGTTTCGGCACCATAAAGCAGGACGGGAAGGATGAGGGTCTTGTAGAGCGTAATTTTTGTTCGTCGAGAGAGGGCTCTGTTTCTCAATTGCCTACTGAGCCCAAAGTAACACCTGTTGGCAAGAGTGATTCTTCGCTTGATCTCCTTGCTGACATCATTCGTGGTGTTGATGCTGGTTCCCAGATAAACGAAGTCCTTCACAACTTCAAAGTTGTAGTCGCCAACAGTGACGTGGTGTCCAAGACGCTGAGACTCTTTGTGTGTTGACACCAAGTACTTCGTTTTGTCCTCGTTTACCGCTAAACCCACTCGCCTCGCTTCTCTCTCCAAGCCGGAAAATGCAGCACTCACGGCGCGGCTGTTATGGCCAATGATGACTCTTCTGGTGCTCCCCTTTTTAGCCCCAACATATGAGAGGTCCATATTTGATCATATTGTTCAATACCACCAAAGTTCTTCCTCAATGGCCATGTCAATAGTTGCATCGAGCATTTCTGTAACGGACAACCAACACAATCTATTGTTTTACCAGTCTCCCATCTGACTGCCGCCCAACTTCGTCCAACAGACAAGTTCATACTAACCAGATATTGATATATTATTATTACTATGTAGGAGATTTTAATGCACCGCGACCTTACGATCTATTGTGTCCCCATCAGAGGTTCAAAGTACATCTTTCAGCCCTACCTTCTGGATAAGTGTGATGACAACATTTGGCTCCAGAGGTTTCACATCACTAGCCAAGCCTTGGAAGAAGCCCAAGTATTTCAGCGGGTGTCCATGAGAGCCGGACAATCTGTCAACACATGCAAAGACGTCTCCTCTTCTTACAAACAGAATCTTCAGGAGCCGTCCATGACTTCATATTTACAGTGTCCTGTGAGTAGGCCTGTCATCATTCTAAGACTGTTCTTAGAGAGATTCGGACAGTGTGTCAGCACATGCAAAGACGTCTCCTCTTCCTACAAACAGAATCTGCAGGAGCCTTTCGAGGTGACCCCCATCCTCACCATGTGTGAGTTCAGTTTTTAGTGTCCTGTAAGTAGGCCTGTCATCATCCTAAGATTATTCTTAGAGAGATTGATGAGTGATTCGAATCTTTTTAGGTGGTATGACCCTTTGATACCCTTAAGCCTGGTATGTCAAGCCACTACTTGTGCCTAAGGTGTCCCTCATCGATCCTAAGCTGGTTGAACAGCTTGCCCGTGCCTACACCACAGAAGGGTTCTGGGCCAATAAAGGGTGTTGCCGCCCCCTTCCTTGCAAGTTCATCGGCAATCTCGTTCCCTTCTATACCAGTATGTTCTGGAACCCATAGAATAGTTACCTTGTGGCGTGAGCCAAGAGTATTGAGTTTTTTGATGCACTTCTATAGCAGTTTCGAATTTACCTGATACGAGGTAAGTGCCCCAATGGCCGCTTGGCTGTCCAATAGGATGGCAATTTTCTTGCTCTCATATCCCCTTTCAATATTGAACTGTGCACATCTCTCAATAGCGTGGATTTCCGCCTGGAAGATCCTAGTATATTTGCCTAGTGATAGTATTTGTATCTTGGACGAAATACCCCCGAGCTGGAACCCTCTTCTGTGCGAGACCCGTGGGAATGCCAGGTGATCGTAGACTGATCTAGCCTGTAGGTTTCGCTGAGACCTCTCCATGCGTTTTTGTAGCTCCACTTTGTTTTAAACAACTTAGTGAAGGTGTAGCGTGTGTTTGTGAAGGCTCTCGGTATACTGATGTCTGGAATGGCCTTTGATTTCGACCATCTGACTCCCGATGAGACTTTCAGGACCGTTTACTGCTCTCTTTATTCTATACAGAGCCCTCGTTATTCTATACAGAGCTCTCGTTATTCTACACAGAGCCCTCGTTATTCTACACAGAGTCCTCGTTATTCTACACAGAGCCCTCGTTATTCTATACAGAGCCCTCGTTATTCTACACAGAGGCCTCGTTATTCTATACAGAGCTCTCGTTATTCTACACAGAGTCCTCGTTATTCTACACAGAGCCCTCGTTATTCTACACAGAGCCCTCGTGATTCTATACAGAACCCTCGCTTTTCTATACAGAGCTCTCGTTATTCTACACAGAGCCCTCGTTATTCTATACAGAGCTCTCGTTATTCTACACAGAGCCCTCGTTATTCTATACAGAGCTCTCGTTATTCTACACAGAGCCCTCGTTATTCTATACAGAACCCTCATTATTCTACACAGAGTCCTCGTTATTCTACACAGAGCCCTCGTTATTCTATACAGAGCCCTCTTCTCTTGTGTTTCCACAAATATGTGCAGGGGTGTAAGTTCCAGTATGACGTTCAGAGCGGCTGTAGAACAGGTTCTCATAGCCCCAGTTATACAGTTTCCTTACCAGTTACCTTAGCTACTGCTTGCGCAAAGTTTAGTTGTCTTGCTTTCTAAGCCCAGAGAATCGCTCCAAAAGGGATTATTGAGCGCGTACTATCATGATGTACAACCACCGTAGGTTCTTGGGATTGCATTACCAATTTTTCCCCACGATTGATCTGCATATCATGAGAGATCTTTGCACTTTGCTGATTGTCCCATTGATGTCAGACCTCCATGATAGTTTTCCATCTATTATAGAAAGTTTATTTCCGATTACACATTGATCTCTACTCCAATGGGTCTAAGGTTTTTGAGTTTATATTTTCTCGTGAAAGGAACAACAGGTGTTTTACTTGGGTTTATCCTATTATGAGGCTACTTATATTCCACATATCAGTAAGAGTTCATGATTGGTGTATATGTGAACGATTTTTCAGGAAACATGTCACAATTCAATATGAAGGATTCTTCTTACAAACTTGTATATTCTAATTCTTACAATCGTATTCCTCGTGCAGTTTGATTAACGCTCCTTGATCACATAAACCAACTTAGAGACTAACGTTTTATAATGCTCTTCTCATATAAAGAACTCTGACGAAGTACTCATTTATGAGCGGATGTGTATCCATATGACACATACAAATATTATTTCACAGTCGTTAGTGAAAGGTCATAAACAGCTTGCAACAGGTCTTAAACAATCAGTCATAATTTAGGGCAAGTCCTGTTTGCTAACAAACTTTTTTCTGAAGAGTTCAGGAACAAACTTTGTTCTGAAGAGTTCAGGAACAAACTTTGTTCTGAAGAGTTCAGGAACAAACTTTGTTCTGAAGAGTTCAGGAACAAACTTTGTTCTGAAGAGTTCAGGAAAAAACTTTGTTCTGAAGAGTTCAGGAACAAACTTTGTTCTGAAGAGTTCAGGAACAAACATGTAATCAGTTGAAATGGATGATAAGCAGAAACCTCATAATATTTGAACAGTTGTGACTTGGAACCTGACGCTATAAGTCTTCTGTAGTGAAAGCAAAACAAGTTAAAAGTGTTAAAATGCTCCTAAACTGTGTACAAAACCAATCTAGTTGACAATTGCTGTGAAGCTCAACTGATTTGCAAGTTCTACTAAACTCGTACAGTGGCTCGAAAGCAAGCCACACAATTTCCTGCATAGGATCCCTGCTAAAACCCTCCACCAACAAAAAATGCTTCCCTTAAATTACTTAATAAGTACTTCTTCTTTGAGAGGTATTTTCAATTGATAACGGAAATTGATTTTTTTACTAACCGGAGACCCTTCAACATGATCACTTCCGCTGCAGCGACATTACGAGTAAGCCTGCACTCGCTGAGACACCTGCAGGTAATGCCGGGTGAGCACGTTTCATGTTCTCAGAAGAAAAGCAGAAATCTTTATAGAAAGCACAGCGGAGTAGCGGAGTGCCTGCAAATGAGGCAGGGAGCGGATTCGTGTCATACGAAGCGAAGTGCGGCGACAAGTGTTTAATGAAGCAGGCGTTCACTTGAGCATCCGCAGTCGAGCGTACGCACACAGTGAATGGTTATGTGGGTATTATATTCAGTGCAAATCGGAGTAGACACAAGGCGTAGAGAAGGAAGCAGCAATGTTTGAAATATGAAGCCGAAAGACAGCTGCGTCTGCGTCTACGTCTGCGTTCACGTCTGCCGATCTCACTGCATCTGCGTCTGCGTCCGGCTGCGGATCTGCCGGTGGCTCTGAGAGAATTGCATAATACGCCAACAGCACTTGAGAATCATCAACAAATATTTGAAAAGAAATTTGTTGAAATAGCAGCAGCAGCAGCAGCAGCAGCAGCAGCAGCAGAGAAGAAAAGTGCAGGAAATGCACTTTAGCTTGGGAAGAGCTGCAATCAGAACGAAGCGGAGGCGCATGTGTCTAGCGTTGCGTAAATGTGGCACACAATAAATGGAAACATGATACCTTCAAATGCTCCGGTCTCAATTTTAGTCATAAGAATGCAAAAAGAAGCGCTGCGTCAGTGCATAATAAAAGACATCCACATCAGAGGAGTAGCGAGAAGTTGATCATAACAAAACAGTTCGGTCTGCTCAACAGCTGCCTGACTCAACACATGCCTGGGGAATGTGAATTTCATGGCGGAGAACACAAATAATGATGACCCAGCAGCAATCTCACAATCACAAAAGAGTACAGAAATAATGTGGGCACCTTTGCTATCAAATCCAACGCCACTGCCGGACTCGAGCGTCCACTCAATTTGCTTCCACGTTCAGGGACTCCTCAACAACTTTGAATGAACGAAACCCAAACAGATGAACCTGCAATTATGCAGTAGGGTGTTTTTTTTTGTCAGTGATGGTCACCAGTTGGCTACGCTTCCCCCTCCAAACTGAACCAACCTGAGCCTTTCATAGAGCGTAGAAAGTTATTAGCACCAGACTGGTATAGATTATCTATACTTGCTATGAAGTGGGATCCTAGTAAACATTCCCTACTTCTAGCAAAAGCTGGTCATGTATAGAAGAGATGCTGGACCCTTACCAGTTCCTCCTCTGCAGCTGCGACAGAAATCAAGCTTATAAACTCTCATCATTCTGGCTTGATTCCCTATCAGACAATGTCCCGAGAGGGCTCCTATTAGAGTCCTCATTTGCACTCTATTCAGTCTAATGATATTCTTGTATGTACTTAGATTTAGTCTCGACCATGTTTGCCCGGCCATTTCGCAGGTAGTGGCACAAATCCATCTAAAATCTACTGACACACCTTGTCTAAAATATATTCCAATTGTCGTCACATGCATTCAAAACAGAGGCACTCTTGCAAGCGGCCTGAAGCACATGTTGGATTTCTCTGTCAATTTCCTTTCTCTGATTGTCTTATTTTGTTGTGCTACGAGTATCTTCGAGCTGAAATTGTGAAATCAAGTTCGAACCCCAGGTTCTTAACGCGCTGCGGAAGCTACATAAATATGCATTTGTGCCATTAGTTCACCTTATTTGATACCATTCCTTACACAATACTGTAGGGGCGGGCCGCTGCCCTGCGTACATGCTGCACATATATAGCACAAGCAGCGCAACAACAACAACTCACGATACAGGTGAGGCCAGGCCAAACTGCGTTGTTGTTCGGCACAAGCAGGCACTACGTGCATTAGTCGCATGGGAGGGGCTTTCTTTGCGCACATGCTCAAACATAAAACTGCATGGTGTATTATGCATGTGACTAAATAGGATAAGGGGCGGGGTAAGTATCGAACTGAGGAGCAGAAAACATAAATCATGGGTAAACATCATATATAAGGATGTCAGTCAAAAAAGACTGGACTGGAATTCACATTAATCATACAAAGTATCATAGAAATAAATCAACATAGAAATCAATATGAAAGTCAATATTGAAATCCACATGAAAATAAACCTAGAGTATAAAAAACATAGAAATTAACACAGAAATCAACATAATAAATAAGCATAGAAATAAACACAGAAAACATAGAAATTAACATAGAAATTAACAAAGAAATTAACATAATAAAAAAGCATAGGAATAAAAATATAAATAAACATAGAAAGGGTAGAAAATAACATGGAAATTAACACAGAAATCGAAATAGATATCAACATAATAAATAACCATAGAAATAAACATAAAAACATAGAAATTAACATAGAAATTAACAAAGAAATCAACATAATAAATAAGCATGGAAATAAATATATAAATAAACATAGAAAACATAGAAACGAACATAGAAACGTAGAAATTAACACAGAAATTAACACATAAATCAACATAATAAATAAACATAGAAATAAACATAGAAAGTAACATAGAAATTAGCACAGAAATCAACATAATAAATAAGCTTAGAAATAAAAATAGAAAGTAACATAGAATATAACACATAAATCAACACAATAAATAAACATAGAATATAACACATAAATCAACATAATAAATAAACATAGAAAACATAGAAATTAACATAGAATAGTAGAAATTAACACATAAATCAAAATAGAAATAAGCATAGAATTAAAAATAGAAATAAAGATAGAAAACATAGAAATTAACACATAAATCAAAATAGAAATCAACATATTAAATAAGCATAGAAATAAAATATAGCAGTAAACATAGAAATATGGAAATAAGCACATAATACTCAAACAAGCAAAAGAATCACATAGAATCACATCAAGAAAATGAATGTAGATACAAAAAAGAAATAAACATATAAACATAAAAACATAGAAATGAACATAGAAATAAATATGAAAGCAATATGGGAAAAAATACTTAAACATAGAATCGCATCAAGGAAACGAATATGCAGAACATATAGAAATAATAATAGAAGAGAGTATCGTTTAAACACTTAAGTCAACATCAAAATATACATAGAAGTACAGATAAAATATAAAATAGAATAGAACATAGAACATAGAATCAATATAATATTTAAAATAAGTATACAACCAAATGTATATACAAAAAAATAATAAATCAAAACAACATATACATGAACATAAATACATTAACTTAAACATGACATATAAAATCATACATATAAACCTTCATTAAAGACTTAAATAAATATAGAAGGGAACATAGATATATATATATATATATATATATATATATATATATATATATATATATATATATATATATATATAAACAAATAAATAACATAGAAACCACATTAATACTAATTATAATTGATTATATTATGATAATTATCATTCCAACATAACCACCAAATATAGAAACAAACATAAAGCCAAACATAATAGTAAATATTTTAATAATCGTAGAGACACACAAAGACAGCTATCGAAATCAACATAGGAAAAACATAGAATGATCATATTAGCAAAAACATGAAATGAAACTTTGAAGCAAATGCAAAGACAAAGCTATCGAAATGAACATAGGAAAAATATATAGAATGATCATATTTACAGAAACATAAAATGAAACTTTGAAACAAACTTAAAAAGAAATATCTGAAAGAACATACAAATGCATAATACATAAACAAATGCACAATACATAAACAAATGCATAATACATAAACAAATGCATAATACATAAACAAATGCGTAGTACATAAACAAATGCACAATACATAAACAAATCAAAATAAACATAAACATAAAATCGCACATAAAAATAAAACCAAACATAAATATGAAATTAAATCTGAGCTTAAAATCAACCATAAACACACATAAACGTAAGTTCAAACACAAACATGAAATCAAACATAGTAAGAAGCAAATAATGGAACATTTCAATAAACATAGAATCGAATACACACTCTAACCTAGGACTACTTGAAATACTTGAAGGATAAATATTAAAAAAGTTAACTTTTATACAGAGCACATCTAACAACATTAACTTTAAAGCAAAGGTAGAAATAAACATTAAAAATAAACATAAGAAATAAACATAAAAATAAACATAAAAAATAAACATAAAAAATAAACATAAAAAATATATACCCTTATATACTCGTACTTAAAAACTTAACTTATACGAGTATAACTGATAACATCATAATCTAATATAACTGATGAATCGAAGAGACACCTGCACGCATGGTAGCGACGCAAACATTGTGAGAAAAACAACAGATCCCCATTGTTCCATACTCCAGAAATCTGCCTTAAAAACTAAAAAATGTATACATAGTTATTGCTAAATTCTTCAGGTGAGAGAAACGTATGCGAAAAAAAATCAAAGATACGGAGAGAGTTTATATAGAAGAGAAACACTTTACTACACTGAAACCCACAATAAGATAGATTCCAGGAAGCAATCTGCAGATTTCAAAACCAACTGTAGACCTTAGTACTCGAAGGACTGCCCATAGGAAGTCTATTGTAAGAACAAGCAAGGTAACACCTAACTCCGATCCTAAACCATGACGAGTGCTTGATAGAGAGATAGTGTGTGTAGATAGATTCATTTAAGGGTGTTATACATCGAGACATGACAGATCTATTGTGATGCCGCAATTTATTGAAAAGATTAGGATATTCCCATTTATAAATCCTCTGTCAGGTTCATGTATTTTAGAGCAATCAAGTTGAGGGATCTGGTTCATAAGATAAGATAAGATTTATTTAAGGGTGTTATACACTGCGACCTGAAAGATCTAGTGTGATGCCCCTACTTATTTGAAAGATGAGGATAGTCTCATTTACAGATCTTCTGCCAGGTTAACTTCCGAAAGGAATTTATATATTTTGGAGGAATCAAGTTGAGGGATCTGGCTCATATCTAAGATATACTCTGCAAAACACCGGAGTCTTTTGTGTGCCAATAGTCCACAATCTGTGATCAGGTGCAGTGAGGTTCCGTCACTTTCTCCACAGAATCTACAAATGACATCTGAAGATAGACCCAGCTTATTCATATGATAGTTGAGTCTACAGTGTCCGCTTGAAACCCCTCTGACGATACTTGATTTACTCCGAGGCATATTCACTAACTCTTTAGTTCTTTTAGGATTAACATCTCCCAGAAGAGCTGTGGACTGTCTTCATCCCGACAGTAGTTTCCAGGTTTGGCTTCTTGTTGCATCTGCACACTTCTCCAGCAGACCTCCAATGGTGTTGGATGATAGTTAGTCCACAAAATACTGAATGTAACCAGTGTAGCCCTAATGTCAGCAAATGCCCAGTCTAGCGTAGCAAATCTGAATCTTCGAGTGTCCGTAGAGAAAACGGAAAATCTTTTCCCGCTCCTCTTCAACGCAGTGTTCCTTTGTATTGCTTGCAAGTTTGCAGTTTTGCGGTCGAATTGAACAGTTATCTCTTTGCTATGCCTATCCCAAATAACAGATTGCATTGCTATTCTTGATGGTAATCGAGACTAACAGTTGTTCCAATAAATCGGTCCAAAATGCGCTGCAGCAGAAGATTATCTTCGTACAAATTGAAATGCGATGATGGGGAAAAATGCATACGGAAAGAATCGCAAATCGCTCAAGATGGCGATGTCTAAAGGAAGGAAGCCCATTGACGGAGACGGCCAACTAAGTAATTATCTGTGACAATAGTCTGTTGCCGCGACAGCCTCATTATTTGACTGCGCTTCACAGTTAAAGTGCAGCAATTCAACGTTAAAGGCAAATTAATTTGCAGCAAAAATAAACAACCGAAAATTGGCAAGACCTTCTGAAAGAGACTTCCTTAAAGCCAGCAACGGTACAAAAACGACTTCAAACCAAGCTACGAGAGTGAGCAATCGAGCGGGTATTACCACTGCAAATGGCAGCATGAACATTCGAGCTCAAACCGCAAGCAACTAACTCCGCTGCCAACAACAGCAAACAGCAAACGGCAAACGGCACAGATAGACAGGCAGACAGTGGGACGGACGACGTTTGGACAGACACGCAGCCCCACAGAGACTGAAATGTTCAGCTCAGTCGAAACTGTTACCAATTTCATTTCAGTTAAGCGCTTTTTGCTTCAGTAGAAATTTCAGCGCTTAACGAGATATCGCCAAATGGCACGAAATCCACTCTCTGCCTGCTGCTGCCTCCGTTGCCACTACCAACGACTACGTCAAAATGCAACCTACATATCCGTGTGTGTGTGTGTGTGTGTATGCGTTGGTTATGTGACCCCAGTTGGAAATCACATGAACTGTGCCCAACTCATTTTAACCCGCTGATATATTTGTATTGTTGCAGTAGGTCCAGAGAAGCATTCGACAATATATCAACAGGTGTGAGGGTAGTAAAACTTCTGTCAGTGAAATCATCTCTCAGTGAATTCATCTGTCAGTGAACTCATCTGTCAGTGAATTCATCTGTCAATAAGTTCATCTATCAACAAAGTCATCTGTCAATTAATTCATCTGGCAGTGAATTCATCTGTCAGTGAAATCATCTGGTAGTGAATTCATCTGTCAAGAAGTTCAACTGTCAATGAATTCAACAGTCAATGAGTTGAGCTGCCAATGAATTCAACTGTGAATAAAATCATCTGTCAGTGAACTCATCTGTCAGTGAATTCATCTGTCAATAAGTTCATCTATCAATAAAGTCATCTGTCAATTAATTCATCTGGCAGTGAATTCATCTGTCAGTGAAATCATCTGGCAGTGAATTCATCTGTCAATAACTTCAACTGTCAATGAATTCAACTGTCAATGAGTTGAACTGCCAATGAATTTAACTGTCAGTAAAATCATCTGTCAGTGAATTCATCTGTCAGTGAATTCATCTGTCAATAAGTTCATCCATCAATAAATTCATCTGTCAATTAATTCATGTGGCAGTGAATTTATCTGTCAATGAATTCATCTGACAGTGAATTCATCTGTCATTGAATTCATCTGTCAGTGAACTCATCTGTCAATAAGTTCAACGGTCAATGAATTCAACAGTCAATGAGTTGAACTGCCAATGAATTCATCTGTCAATTAATTCATCTGTCAGTGAATTCATCTGTCAGTGAATTCATCTGTCAATTAATTCATCTGTCAGTGAATTTATCTGTCAATGAATTCATCTGACAGTGAATTCATCTGTCATTGAATTCAACTGTCAGTGAACTCATCTGTCAATGAATTCATCTGTCAGTGAATTCATTCGATATTTATTCTTAAATACATGCAAAAATTAATGTATTTTAGTAACTTTCCACTTTTTTCATATGAGAGCTTCAAAGAACAATTCGACAAACATTCACATTCGATTCAATAGAGTACTCCTGTACCAGGGAAATCATTACTCAATTATCACTGTGTAGTGGATTTAAAGCACTGCGACCTTTCGATCTATTGTATCCCCATCAGAGGTTCAAAGTACATCTTTCAGCCCTACCTTCTGGATAAGTGTGATGACAACATTTGGCTCCAGAGGTTTCACATCACTAGCAAAGCCTTGGAAGAAGCCCAAGTATTTCAGCGGGTGTCCATGAGAACCGGACATTCTGTCAACACATGCAAAGACGTCTCCTCTTCCTCCATACAGAATGTGCAGCAGCCGTCCGAGGTGAACCCCATCCTCACCATATGTGAGTTCATATTGACAGTGTCCTATGAGTAAGTAGGCCTGTCATAAAGAGAGATTCTGACTGTTCTTAGAGAGATTCGGACAGTGTGTCAGCACAGGCAAAGACGTCTCCTCTTCCTACAAACAGAATCTGCAGGAGCCTTTCGAGGTGACCCCCATCCTCACCATATGTGAGTTCAGTTTTAGTGTCCTGTAAGTAGGCCTGTCATCATCCTAAGATTATTCTTAGAGAGATTGATGAGTGATTCGAATCTTTTTAGGTGGTATGACCCTTTGATACCCTTAAGCCTGGTATGTCAAGCCACTACTTGTGCCTAAGGTGTCCCTCATCGATCCTAAGCTGGTTGAACAGCTTGCCCGTGCCTACACCACAGAAGGGTTCTGGGCCAATAAAGGGTGTTGCCGCCCCCTTCCTTGCAAGTTCATCGGCAATCTCGTTCCCTTCTATACCAGTATGTTCTGGAACCCATAGAATAGTTACCTTGTGGCGTGAGCCAAGAGTATTGAGTTTTTTGATGCACTTCTATAGCAGTTTCGAATTTACCTGATACGAGGTAAGTGCCCCAATGGCCGCTTGGCTGTCCAATAGGATGGCAATTTTTTCATTACTCAAAGGTGAAGTATTCATGGACCTATTATAATAGCAAAGGATGTTAAAACACACAAAAATACTGATACTATAGCAACAACACCCTGAAGAATACAAATATGTACAGTACTGAAATGGATCAAGTCAATTTCTGAAATTGAGTGATTCAACTGATGACAATCAGATGAAAAACAGCATTCCTTCAGTCTCTGAAATTTTGTAATTCCATTATGGAAATGTGTTAATACAATTTCTAGATTGAAGTAATTCCATTTCCAGACATTCAGAAAACGAACATCGAAGAACTCAATTGGCAATATTTCGTAATATACTCTTATGTGCAATTATTTACTGAAATGCGTTAGTCCCGATGGTGGTCTTATTATACTAAAAATTCAGTTCCAACTTTAAATTAGTAATATCATCAGGGTACACACATACATAATGTCTAATATTGGGTACTTCAGTTGCTTAAAATTCAATTATTTTCTCAGCAATTCAATCTGTAAATAAGTAAAATAAGCATTTGTTAACTTATACTAAAATTCAGCTGAAATGGAAAAAAATTTTCAAAACTCAGTGGACCAGAGACGCTTATTCCGTCCGTCTATCCATCCATCCGTCTGTCCTTCCATCCGTCTGTCCATCCGTCTGTCCATCCGTCTGTCCATCCGTCTGTCCATCCGTCTGTCCATCCGTCTGTCCATCCGTCTGTCCATCCGTCTGTCCATCCGTCTATCCATCCGTCTGTCCATCCGTCTGTCCATCCGTCTGTCCGTCTGTCCATTCGTCCCTCCATCCGTCCATCCGTCCATCCATCCGTCCATCCGTCCGTCCATCCGTCTGTCCATCCGTCTGTCCATCCGTCTGTCAATCCGTCCAACCGTCCGTCCTTCCATCCGTCCATCCGTCCGTCCGCCGGTCCATCCGTCCGTCCGCCGGTCCATCCATCCGTCCATCCGTCCATCCGTCCGTCCATCCGTCTGTCCATCCATTCATCCATCCGTCTGTCCGTCCTTCCATCCGTCCGTCCGCTCGTCCATCCTTCCATCCATCCGTCTGTCCGCCCGCCCGTCCATCCATCCATCTGTCCATCCGTCCAACCGTCCGTCCTTCCATCCGCCCATCCGTCCATCCGTCCGTCCATCCGTCTGTCCATCCATTCATCCATCCGTCTGTCCGTCCTTCCATCCGTCCGTCCGCTCGTCCATCCTTCCATCCATCCGTCTGTCCGTCCGTCCGTCCATCCGTCTGTCCATCCGTCCAACGGTCCGTCCTTCCATCCGTCCGTCCGCCGGTCCATCCATCCGTCCATCCGTCCATCCGTCCGTCCATCCGTCCATCCGTCCGTCCGCCCGTCCGCCCGTCCATCCGTCCATGCATCCGCCTGTCCGTCCATCCGTCCATCCATCCGTGTGTCCGTCTGTCCATCCGTCTGTCCATCCATCCATCCGTCTGTCCGTCCGTTCATGTATCAATACCGCAATATATTTCCGCAACATTTGTATTGATTTTAGTATCTTTGTCCACAACACTCCACCACCGTCGTTGACATTTCCTACTGGGGGTGTGTGACAGAGATCACTTTACCACAAATTCGCAGTGATTTTTGCAAATCGTCGTTTTTTATTGAATTGTTTTCTTTTTAATATATTTCTATATAGTTATTTTGTCTGAAATCATGCTCATTTTTTTGTGTGTGTTTATTTGTATATTTTATTGCTTTTGCTTGAAATGGCGGAGTCAGTGTTGCAGGTCGTACGTTGTTTGTCAGTGTTGTATTTCGTATTTTGTTTGTTGTTGGGGTATTGAATTACCTTCGATTTGTGTGCGAGTGCATCTGTGGCCGTGTGTTGTTGTCGTGTTGTATGAATCTGGATCATTTTCAATTTCCAATGAAACTTTCAATTACAGATTGTATTTTATGTACCGTTACTTGCAAATAACAACAGCCACAACCAATTTTATTCGAATAATTGTTACTGTCAACGACACAAGGCGTGATTGAGAAGTTTGCGAAGTAAATAAATCATATACAAAATAAACTATAAACTATAAAACATCGGAATCTCTTCACAGATATACATATATACAAATTCACATATTTATACATATTCACAGATATATACTCGTATGTATACATATATATAAATATGTGTAGCGGTAATTGTGGAAAATGTATTTGCTTCGCAAGAGGGTGAGGAAACAGTCCAACAAACCCGGAATCTGGAACCTGAGAAGAGTCTTGTACAATTATTCCAACATCAAAATTATTATTTTTAGTTCTCTTGATCATTGTTTGGTTTGGTAAGCATGCCAGTCGACTGGTGGGTACCCTATTATGACTTTTGTAGGAGCTGTCAAGATATCGAGGAAGAGGAAACTGTGACGCACCTCCGCTTTTCCGCGCTTGTATACGCATTTCTTGACAATATTGCGGGGGTTTCCCGAAGGAAGCTAACGAAAGTGTCTACTTTTATCAAATCGACAGGACGGTTTAAGGGGGATCCGAAGGTTTAGGGAAAAAGCTCTAGTGGTGTCACAATGGGCCTTGAACAGCCCTAAGTGAGTCTAGGGACAGCCCTTCAAACCAACCTAACCTAGTCCACTTGCAGTAGTGAAACAGCGTAACTTCTACTCTAGCATATCCGCAACTATGGTAGGTAAGGCGGCCACCCGAAAAGGGCGCCCTTAGGCCAACATTGACCCTTTGTGATCCGCTACTATTACCTAATCCATTTATTTCTAGGAATTTCTACGGTTATGGGAAACTTAAGATTGCACAATAGGTCCTTATGGGCCGCGGTTCTAGTACCCCCTGGAATAAATATGATAGCTTCCACAAAATCCTATTTCGTATCCAAGTTTGTTTACAATTCGAAGAGCACCGATGATTTGCGGGTTGAAAAGGCTGGGGATTTATGGACTCCTATGCAACCTCAGATTACTAAGAACACATCGATACCGATTTTATATATGCATATGTTTTTTTATAATGTATTTTCTTCTTTTATATAACTATTACGAATATGTTCATAATTTTGACCCAGAATAGACGTATTGAACGGAGTCGGTTTGCACATGAACCTTGCGATTTTACATGTGGAACTACTCCACCTTTCTTCCACCTTTCTCATCATGTCATCTTCAATGCGGCTATTGAACATTTGTAGAGGCATCAGTACGTTACTTACTTCCTCATTTGGTAGTAAGATTCCGCTTTTTGCAATGACATCCGCACTCCCGCTTCCTTCTATGTTCTTATGCCCTGGCACCCAGTAGATATGTAGCTTCCAGTTGGTGGCCAGTCTATCCATTGCTGCCTTGCATTGCAGAACATTTCTGTAACAATATCTCCTTTATTATATACCCAACCAAGACAATTTTGACATGTTTGCTTCAACACCAAGCTTCCTGCTACACATCTCTCTTCTTCCATCCTCCACTTCTTTGAAGAAAAACTACTCGTATGCCTCAAAGAATAGTAAGCAAGGTTGTTGATTGTGGTATATTATAATTGACTGTTTTCTAAATTCGAACATTTAGCTGAAACAATAGAGGGAATATCTGTACTTTCCAGATTCCAGCATTCCACACTGACTATACATTGTACTGGCAGCCCAGTCTACGTTAACACAGCCACTTATCAAACACCGCTCACGCAAAACGTTTATATTAATTTCATTTATGCATGACTAAACGCTTTCTTTACAACATGTTCATGTAATATAAAAAAACATGCCATTGAAATTACAATAAAATAAAACAGTTTCGTGGACATTTCATGTAAAAATTTCAGATTACTGAAAGAAGAGTTCGGCACGTCCCCCCAGTGTGTAGGCCACGCCAGATGGCCACAATGCTGGCAAGCAGAGGTTTGCAAATTCGATAGTTGCGAGAAGAGGAGAGCTGGGAATCGAAGTAAAAGTAGTTTTTCCAGCAGCTGAAGAAGCCAAAAAAATGCCCAACAAAATGCAGCCACCTTCAATTTAAGAGGAACATTCAAATGCCTGCAAGTCAAGCGGATGAATTGAACGAGAAGGTACTACCATACCGATTCAAGCAGATAGGTCAAACCTCGGTATTCCTATTCGGCAGGAAAACTCTTAATTAATACAATATCCTTGAGCACAGCGGGTAGGCGCTGGTCTGAGGGCACAGGATGCAAAATAGCTGGACAAACCTGGCCGGAAATAAATGTCAAGCGCTCAAAAGATTTTGTATATCTAAATAGACTAAGTATAGGTTCCGTACTTAGATTCCGTAGTTAGATTCAGTAGTTATGTTCCGTACTTAGATTCCGTAGTTAGATTCCGTAGTTAGGTTCCTTAGTTAGGTTCCGTAGTTAGGTTCCGTAGTTAGGTTCCGTAGTTAGGTTCCATAGTTGGGTTCCGTAGTTAGGTTCCGGAGTTCGGTTCCGTACTTAGAGTCCGTAGTTAGGTTCCGTAGTTAGATTCCGTACTTAGAGTCCGTAGTTAGGCTCCGTAGTTAGGTGCCGTAGTTAGGTTCCGTACTTAGAGTCCGTAGTTAGGCTCCGTAGTTAGGTTCCGTAGTTAGGTTCCGTAGTTAGGTTTCGTAGTTAGTGTCTTAACGAAACACTCGCCCGTGGGTACTCACGGTAGTAGGCTGGCGATTGCCTCTAACGGCTTCTACAAGAGTTGCATGGACGAGGAGGAGCAACGGTCCATTGAACACCTATTATACACTTGTCCAGCATTGTCTAGAAGGAGGCGCACTTTCCTGGGTGACCACTTTCTGGACTCTTTGGGAGATATTCCAAATAAGAAGTTAAGCTCCATCAATTGCTTCATTAAAAGCTCCATATGGCGGGACCTTTAAAAGGGTTTGGGATTGGTGTGTCATGCGGTATCACAAGGGGTCAATGAAGTGCGCCCTTCTGTTATGCCTTGGGAATAACTACTCCAAGCAACTAAAAAATAATTAAAATTCATTAAAATATGTATTCACACGTAACACTTTACTAGTAGTACGAGTATACGGAGAAGTATGTGCAGTAGTGTCAGTGTAGGTGTAAAGAACATGGAATCTGGTTGTTACAATGGGAATGAGAAAGAAGTCTACATGCCGAAGAAACCATGCCTATGCTTATTATGGGTTCTTAGTGTGTGAAAAACAGACATTGAGACTGAAAGAAGTAGTTATTATAAATTTTGGAACATAAGCAAAAAACGATTCTTTCGGTTCCAGTTCCGATTCCATTAAACAATGGTGTTGATCAAGGAATGCAGTTGAATAATACTCACATTCCCTTGAGGTAAACAATATGCCTATATCTACCTGTACTGCTAGCTGAAAAGCAAATTTCTATGGCAAAATCTCCCAAATGCCATGCCTACCACCCGGACAAGCAATTCAAATACTCCTATAGATAATAACAAATAGTTTGTATATAAAGACCAAACCAATCAATTGAAGTTTCTCCAGTTAA
Source organism: Clusia tigrina (assembly GCA_920105625.2). NCBI lineage: Eukaryota > Metazoa > Arthropoda > Insecta > Diptera > Clusiidae > Clusia > Clusia tigrina. The sequence continues at coordinate 200,616,122 of OV050032.1, forward strand.
TATCAAAATTGTTCTGAAGAATATTCAAGCACAACAAAAAAAATCCCCCAATCAAATCAAATAGATCGCCCGTGCTGAAGCTGGAATGCTTTCGTAGCCTAATCACAGCATCTACGAAGCAACCCACTATTGGGTTACAGCCAAACTTAACAGCCTGGCGCGTCTGCTTTGCGCGTGTCTGCTCCAATCCGTTATACTAAGCGTGGTTAGGGTTTCCTCGACTTGATCCTTCTATCGGAGGCATGGTCGTCCTTCAGCGGCTTCCGCTTCATACAACTATTTTGCTGGAGATTCTTCGTTCATACGCACGACATGCCCAAGCCAGCGCAGACGTTGTATAGTGATGTGTCTGACTATGTCAATATCTGGAATTCAGTCTTCACATAAAGGACCTTACTTGTATGGAATTGTGAAATAACTGAGCTGACTGCTTCCCATCTCGAAAAGGAAAACAATAAATAAGTAACTATAGTGTCAAAGTGAATCGTATTTACATATATTTGACGATGGCTCTCCTTATCGACATGGTTGTTTACATATATATCAGCTGAGTCACAGACTTAGCCAGCGCCATCTGTGAGTTCGATCATACAACAATGGTCTCGTCCCATTTGCATATCGTTGGTGGGACAAAATAATGTGTGCCTGGTATAAAGGATTTCTACTCTCGCACGTTATCAAGGCATACTGTCGCCTCTCACTCATTCTCACATATTTAGCTTTTATACGCACTTATAGTGTAATTATACAGTGGGGTCCAAAATTCTTCTGGAATATCTGAATATCTAGACTTAGAGCACTGTAGTAGTTGCACTCAGATAATTTCTTGTAGACCGGTGTTACACGGCAATCATTTTACCAGTTACTTGGCAGCAAATCAGAAGAATTATATTGTGCAAAACTAAAAGTCGTGCGTCAAATGTGTCCCCCGAATTGTTAGTGCGCCAAGGACAGCGTCAGGAAAGTAGAAGACAAGCTCATTTACTGAGCGCCAATATGCCAAAAAGAGAGGGAAGTAAAAACAGAAATAAGCTCGCGTCGAAGACTGAATCAAACTACTTTTGGTATTAAAACATTCAATTAAACAGGCAAAAAGTTTGGAGCACAGCTTTGCAAATTGCTAGTTAATTATATAATAAAAATTTTAAAAAAATTCATATATTTACATAATTATAATTAATGTAAAAATATGTACTCACAATTTTCTTGTGAAGCGTAATTAAGGGTTGGCAACACTGACGTCGTATTCCAGGTAAGATGATCAATTCCGCAAGAGCAACCAGTTTACTAAAGTTGAGTGGGCTGTGGCTTTTTTTCAATATAATGCGTTTTTGACACACAATTTTTTTTTACTTAATCAATAATTCTTAAAAATTTAAACTTGCTTTTCAAATGATTTGTTTTGATTTTTATTGTTGGTGAATTAATTAAAAATTTCTTCTTTAAAACTCTGCTTTACCTCAATGCATAGGCGCGCAATGTACACAAAACAAACACACACACATACATATATATACTTATACACACGTTTGCAGGCCCGCACGAACGAATACAAATCCGAACTGGTAAGATGATCGTGTCTGAAGGGAAACAGGTAGTTTTGTGTTGTTGTTGTTGTTGTTTTTGTTGCTGCTGCTGATGATGTTGCTTATGTCTACTACTGTTGTTGTTGTTTTTGTTGTTTCTTTTACTATTATTGCTGTTGTTGTTGGTTATACTACACTGATTTACTTTTTCTTTTTTACCTGAAAAATTTTACATTGTTGTTTTTTGTTAAAATAGACTTTTCTTGAATTTGCGTTTTAATCCTTTTATATTTAATCACTATTTAATTATTATGCAAAATTTATTATTGTTATATTAATTTTGTTATTTTCGAATTTAAATACAGACAATGCAAAAATATGGCTTGAACAGGCACAGGTGAAAAATGTTTGGCTGGCAAATTTTTGGAATTTGGGAATGAGTGATTTTGAATTTACTTTGTTTGGTATTGTTAAAATTGTTGTTTTTTAACTTTACTGCTACATTTCTTGTTATTATTTTATTTAGTTTCGTTTAAATATATTTCAAACACTTTATTTAAGATGTTTCTCTTTAAATTTGCGGTCTTCCTTTGCGTGTGTAACGTTGGTAACACGTTCTGTATTGTCTGGTTTTCGGTCAAGAAATTTCATTAAAAGGAAACAAAAATTAAATCAAAAATAAATGCTCACATAGTAAGTTAAGAAACTATACAAACGCTTTGAAACAACGACACAAACTGAACTCAACAAATCTTCGTAGCGCGATGCAGAGCGAGCATTGGTATTCGTTCAATGCCATCCCAGTAGCGAAGCTAATGAGTGCTGCTGAGAAATTAAAGAACAGCGATTGATGTGCGCATACAAAAATATCTTGGTCCTTACTTAGTATTAAAATATCGTTATTGAATTGAATTTTGAAGCGCTGAAAACCTCAGTAGCTAGTGCCCAAATCAGTAGTTTATATATAAAATTTATTTTATATAAAATTTATTCTATAAATACACTGTTAATAATAATAGTAATAATGAATTTATGCCATAACAGATGCAAGTGATAGCGATACTGGGCAATTGTTCGCTAAGTATCCTATGTATTTTTCGCTTAAGCTGTGTCATTTCCTCATTTAATCGCATTCTGTTGTCGATATCTAAAAAACATAGCTAGCATGCCACGATCAATAAATTGTAATCAATGTTGAAGATTTGATACGTATGCAGACATTGTGATAGGAGAGCAAAAAAGCAACAACAATGACACTTGGAAATTATTCGCTATGTATCCTACGTATTTTTCGCTTATGCTGTGTCATTACCTCATTTAATCGCTTCTGGTTGGCGATATCTAAAGACCATACCTAACATGTCACTATCAACGAAGTATATGAACTAATTGTAATCAATGTCGAAGATTTGATACGTATGCAGACTTTGTGATAGGAGAGCAAAAAAACAACAACAGTGACGAAGTCAGCAGTAAACAGCAATTGCAAGAGCAATAGCAACAAACAAATTAAGTAACCCGAAGTCGCTTGTACACACTTAACGTGTATAATTCCATCCATCATAGTTCAATGCATGCTAGTGATAACCATGGTGTTTACCGTAAAGTGCATATATATATATTTTTTTAAATGGGTGTAGAATTGATTTATTCGGGAAAATATTTATTTTCAACGCGTTACATGTAAAAAAATTATATCTAATACAACTTTGAGAATGGTCTGAAGAAATATGTTTTATACAATATTGTTTATTTTTATTTCAAATAATCAGTATCAAAAACGAGCATAGCCAGAAACTCACTACTTACCAGAGTATACCGAGTAAAGAAAACGTCAAACGGCAAAGCGGCGAAATAAAGCAGACGGACGTTGTACATGAATCCACTGAAAATCGTGTTGAATCCTCTCAGAATCATGGTGAATCCACTCCAAATCGTGGTGTGTCCGCTACGGATGCTGGCAGCGAAAAAGAGTTTATTTTCTCTGCTACTTACTATCTTCCTATGGTACAGTCCAATAAATTCGCTACTGGGTATGTTTTTGTTTGTTTTATACGTTTAGCAATGCACTCCCGCGCATCTATGCTTCGAGTGAGAGAGCAAATGCAACCACAAACAATTTCGGCAACAATGTATGACAATATATTGCAACAGAAAGAGGCGTGGCGGGATTTTAACTTATGTTTCGTGTACACTATATTAATATCTGAACCTAATTGTAAAGTCTTTCATTCAACATGTTGTACAACATACTATACCTTGGATGATGTAATTAGTACAGAGTGTTTATGGAGAAGGTACCATCAATAATTTTGAAAAAGCCAAATTTAATTCACAATAAAATACTCGTATATTTGCATGCATATTTTTGGAACTTTTATTGCGTCAATCAAAAAACTTCGTCTGGTAATGAATTGTGAATAACCACACGCACTCTTTCTCTCTTGCTCTCGCACTTGCTCTTACACACAATGCAACTTGCTCTTGCACTGCAATATGATTGCTTATTAATATGCACTTGAAAAATATTTGAGGGTGATTTTATATGAAATAATAATCACAGGCATTTTCGATGCTTAGCGCAACCGATTGACACATTGTCCTGATATATGATGTACAATATTTGCACTTTAGATACGGATATGAGGTAGAAAACACACAGATTCTGTAAATTGAATTGACAAAATTTTTAGTTTTATCATACCGACTTGTTTAGCTCCATCAAATCTGTATTCTGTAGTGAGAATTGGGCACTATTCGATCTGATGCACCTTTATAGTTCTCAAAGTACTTACTTGCACCTTTATAGTTCTCAAAGTACTTACTGTATTCTTGATGAAAATCTTCAGAAACACTACGAGACTCTCAAAATATGGGAAATTATCCTATATAATTTTCTGGTGGAAATTTTTCTTATTTATCAAAATAACATTTTCGCAAAAAGAAAAAAATTCTAAGTAAATATGAGCAAAAGAAATTCCTGGTATCTCCACTTTGAGCAAATATAAATAGACTAATATCATAAGGGCAAGAAGTGGATATCCCTGGCAGCTAGTGCTAGATTGGTTAAAATTTATAATTGTAATTAAATTTAATAATAAACAAATTAGGGGCACAAACCAAACAATAAAAACCTGCGGTGTATTTTTTTATATACATTAATTACATTATTGTATGACCTATGGACGGAGAAGCATCTGTGTATCGAATTTTCATAACATAATAACATGAAGAACTACAATGTAGCTAGTTCTTATATAGTAGTATATGGGACCTGCTGTCCCATGCGGTATCACAAAGGGTCAATGTTGGCCTAAGTGCGCCCTTTTCGGGTGGCCGCTTTATCTACCTACCTACCTATATAGTAGTATAGTTATTAATAATTATATTTCTATTTATAAATAAATAAATTAATTAAATTATTATATTTTTATAATGAGTTTAAGGTCCAATGAAAAATTTGTTATATATCAAAATAAAATTTGTTTGTCTTTATTTAAATGTTCCAATAATTCGGTTTCCTCCAATTAATAATATTTGCATTAATATTATTATTATAATTTGTACAAAAATAAATTTGTGTACAACATAAATAAATACTAGTTTTACAACTAGAAGAAAATTGTATAAATTAAAGTTTCGTCTCTCTTGCATACCAACACCCTTCAAGGGTTAACTTTTCATAGAATTGTAGAAGTTTCAACTTTTGTAAATTTTTGTTTTGATATAGAATTTAGCAAAAATGTGTATCGTGGAATATGTTATCCCTGCATCGCCTTCTCTACACTTCAATGAATTAGCAAATCAGCTAACTAAAAACTTTCAGTGTATTGTGGCTCTCATTTGTAAGAGAACCACAGGAGAACGCGTTTGCGCTTTGGAGCTGCCGGTCAATAACAAACAAATTTGTACGTTACAAAAGGTAAGGAATTTTGTGAGTTTGCCGGTAAAATGCAATTCAACAATTTAAAAAACAACAAAAACACCCTCTGGAAACTCTCGCATTACACCGTGCCCAGTAGGCAAGGAAACCATTGTAACTGGCAGGAGCAGTTCAAATAAAAGTGGAGAAAAGTTGACCAACCCAGTCAAATACACCACGATTGCCTCTACTGCTTACTGTAATAAAGTTGGCAGGGGCTATAGTAAATATAATGTGACAAGTTCAATAGAATTTGTTTCTATGATAGGTCACGTTCCACCAATATAGCAGAAAGTAATATTATAACGCCTTTTTATGGAAAATCTCCTTCCATGCTAGCAAAAAGTTAAATTATAACTCCTTTTAATGGAAAATCTCCTTCGGTGGGCAAATCGATTTTGAAACATATTTCTTGGGATTATTTATTGGAGCATTATTACTGTCACTTAGATCAATGTAATGGAACAGACCCAGATCAGCGAACGAGCGTTAATACTTTTGGGGAACTGTTTCTGTTAAGTGGAATCCGCACTTTATTTTCCTCACTTTCTTAAGCTGGTCATACACGACAGGTATGCTGTGCGATCGGTTTGAAAGTGATTCACCACACGACAAACTGATTGTTCAAACTTCATTTTATTCTTGAGCGTCGTGGCGGCAACATGAATGCGCAAAACGCAGATGATGCAGTCGTACATGTAGTTCTTTATTTTTGCGCGAAAAAAATATGAGAGAAAAAAACGTGTTTGGATAAAAGAGTAGTTACATGAAAGAAATAAACGTTCTCATATCCTTTTGCTGATTTTCTACTTTCATTGTCTTTTTTCATGTCATTTTTAATTTTCAACTTTCAATTTCAATACTTGCGTTTATGTGTACTCCATAGATTTTTAATCTATGGTGTACTCTCTGACGTCTTCAACCAAAATGCGCAAATGTTTGACAACAACGCCATATACCAGAGAATACAGATAAATTACTCTTGTTTTGAGCACACTTACGCATGTGCAAAATTGTAATAGTGTGCACGATTTTCTTCAGAATTCTGGTTAACCAATGATAAACCAACCTATCCATATAGGCAACGTTTAAGTGTCCCGTCTCTATGGTATCTGCCATATACGACAAACATGTTTGCAAACGGATCAGCAAAAATTGAAAATTTTCAAAAAGCTACGATCGGTTTGACTACAACGTCACAGACGAGAAGAACACCCTCCAACACAAACTAATCGCACAAACATGTTTGTCGTGTATGGCAACCTTTAGCCATACGAACGGTCATGCCTCTGGTGTGTACATACTATTGATGAGCGATCCGGTTATTTAAGAAGAACGCCGTTATCGGTGAACGTTCTTTTTCGATAACCGTTCGGGAAGGACTCTCGTGATAACGATTTCGTTAATTGAAGAAATTGGTTTTCGTTGGGGAACGGCGTTCTCAATGTGAAGTATGCAAACGATAAATGCGAAAGCTCCACTTACAAATAAAGAGTTCACAAAATCCAAAGATAAAGGTAGGACCAAAAGAGACGAGACGTAACGATAGCGAGTGGACGAACGTCTGCACTTGTTACGTCGATTTTGACATTTAACCCAAAATGTGACGCTATCAAACGCATCGATAGATGGCTTTTTACATAAATTCCGAACTCATCCCTCACAGCGGCGATTAAATTGTAGATAAATTCCGCCATTTTAATTTTAAATTTTTTTTCAAAATAACAATCGTGTCAACAAAGTAGCTGCTGTGACGAGTAGCAGACGTTTGCAGTTCGGTTCTTACGGAACCGATCGTCACGTCTAAATGTTTCGTTCAGTTTCGATCAAATACGTACGGCCATTTTGGCTATTAACATTGATTCACATATGCTTGAACTTACTGGTTACGTTTCGGCTCGTCTATTTTGGTTAGCCCTTAACACGTGACGCGGTCGTCAAAAAGTATGCAAGTTGCAAACACGAGAAAAGTATATAAAGAGAGAACATTTATAATGGTTATGAAAGAACTAGACAAGTAAGCAAATGTACTTACATATATTGAAATAAGTGAAATCAAAGAACGTATATTAAGCCGCTCCTATATGTCTACATTATCTGAAGTCAAATAATTTAGATGCATCAGTGAAAAATATGTGTTTGGGTCACATGAACACCGATTCACGGGAAAACAGAGTTTTGATTTTCCATTATCGGTGTCCATGTCACCCAAACACATATTTTTCACTGATACATCTACATTATTTGACGTCAAATGTTTGACCGTCTAAGGCCGGCTTAATATACGTTCTTTTCACTGATACACATCCACATTATTTGACGTCAAATGTTTGATCGTTTAAGGCCGTCCTTTGATTTCACATATTTCACTAAAATAAGTGATTGCCGTCAAATGATTGACCGTCTAAGGTCCCCTTGGAAAGAACGGTTACGACGTTACTGGTAACTTTTCAATAACCGTGATAACCGGTACGGAAATATCGCTCATCACTAGTGTATGCCACTATGTGTGTAAGCTAACAATACTGTTATTGGCCAGAACCCATATCAGAGTTTTAGCCGCCTTTATTAGTAAAGGTGGGAGGTCAAGGTTCAATTAGGACCGTCGAGCCACTAATGATGATGATGATGAATTAGTAAAGGAAATGCGCGTGGGTCATCCCCATACCAAGGAAATCAGAGCAACAAACGAAAATAGACTATTGTGAATGGTATAAAATATGGACAAATGGCCAGAATACGCTATTAACTGCTTAGAACAGAAAGTTAGCATAATTAATGATTTGACACAAAATCCATTGTAGTCATTTCTTGGGAGGGAGCAGCTTTACACACTTCTCTAGGCATTTCTCACGTCATTATAACTATTCTATTGGATTGGACAGTGTAATCGAATGCCTGGTTAATTTTGTATTCAGTAACTGATTGCCTATTGCTGGCCACCTTCCACTAGCGAAGGAGCTAGCGGATGTTCAAGCAGAGGGTGGCAATAGTAAATTCATCAGTCGCCGTAGTAAATTCACCAGTCGCCGTAGTAAATTCACCAGTCGAGCGCATGTAGCAGAGATAGCAGCGGAACTAGTGTTGGTTACCAAGTTACCGGCGAATCGCCTGGGGATTGACCAGTCCCATATACTAGAGGGTACTTACTACACTTAATCTTAGTTAGCTTTGTTTAAACAATTTGTTAAAATTTGTATTTTCTTATTTATTCCTTTATTATACACATCAATTTTATTAATTTTATTTTATGTCATTTATTATCGTAAATTAATGCTGTTGATGTACTTGAAGAGATCATAGAGATCATACGTACAATCCCATAAAATAAATAAATATAAAATAAATTTAATAAATATATTATATAACCAATCGATTATTATTATCAACATCGCACCATAATGAACTATCCGTGCAAGCGTTTAGGAGAATGAGTACAAGGAAGACGCATTTTGAAACCAGGCCCTGGGGAGAATACGAACCCGCGACTCCACGACTAGCATGCTTACCACAAGACCACGGAGGCCGACTCAGGTTGAATTAGGGAATCATTTGTTAACTAAACGAAACCCCAGGTAGGGCAGCCGCATCACCAATAAACCAGTGTCAGCCACCAGTTGGGTCCATTGTGAGAAGTCATACAAAACCCCAGCTTTACACAAAAATCTTCCAAGTCGACTTATACTGGGCATATTCGAGTTGCAATATGTACTAACAATTATACATAGAACACTATATACACATATACTATATATAATTTTAGTTAAGGCACTTAATTAGTAGTGCCATCTAGCCAAGCGTACCAAGGTAGGTTAGCCAGCCGCATCACCAAGAAAACAGTGATGCCACTTAGACCATCAGTTGGGTCTGTTGTGAGCCATGCGTAAGAAGGACTCGTGCAAAATGTATGGCTAGAAATAATCAAATCACCTCTTCTCTAAGTTGAGTGGTTTACACATATTTACATATTTGTTTGCTTATAATATATTTATACATATGTAAAGATAGTTAGAATCCACAGCAGAACCAAGTGGATATATGCACAGTGGGCATTGTCGGACAATTTTTTCGATAAGTAATAAGAATATATGTACCCACAGGAGATGCATGTTTTCGGTCTTGGTCAGCCAAGCATTCCTCTAATAATTGCATGTAAAATTTCTGTTTGTCTGCCGATATATACTACCTCATAATTGTCAGAGTCTTGACCCAAGTGGTAGGCCTCCAACACACCTCTCAGCTAGTTGTGGGTTATGAGGTGTGGCAATCTCTCCCTTTCCGTCGGCAGAGTTGGTGATTGGATGACAATGACATGCAAAGCACAATATATGAGAGCTTAGATCATCACTTGAATCGTTCCGCTGTGGATGGAAATTAAAGTTGGAATTTATTTCAAGAAAATTTATTGTTTCGCATCTCTTGAACATAAAAAGTAGCATGCATGCGCGCTTGTCATGCGTGTTAAATATTTCTGAAATAGAGAATTGCTTTAAGCAAAAAAATTTTCCAAAAATAAAAAAAAATATGTCCAAAACATACGAAATGAAAGAATTAACTACTATGAATTTGGCTGAAAGTAAGCGGCGCGAGCAGTTCGCCTAAACGAGAGCTTCCTTTGTTTGTTTGTCCACATCTGAGTCTGACACTTTCGGCACAAGCGGTGGTGCGTCCTTTTTGTGTGCGGCTGTTGTGCCAGTCGTTGACACCGTTGCTGTCGCATTGATGCTGCTGCTGCTGGTGGCAGTTTCCTTTTTGTACGCCGATGCCATCGTCGATGTGGTATCCTTTTTATTGAACAGTGTTGACGGCGTTCCCACTGCATCCTTTTTATTAGCAAACGCTGTGGATGCTGCTGTTGTTAGGGTTTCTTTTTTGAAAATCGTTGGCATTTCCTTCTTGTATGCTGATTGTGGTATTGGCATATCCTTTCGAAATGCGGCTGGTGCTGATGGCGTTTCTTTTCTGTACGGTGCCTGTAATATTGATGCTGTTGACTGTGGCGGTGGTAGCTGCGATGACGGCGGTGGTGGTGGAGGTGGTGGCATTATTGTCGATGTTGCGCTGGTTTCATTTTTTAAATTGAATGGTATGTCCATTAAATCGATCTTCGGCTCTGTCTTCGACTCTCGCTCATTTTTCGTGATTGTTTTGAACTCCACTTTCACTTCTTTTCGCTGCTTCTCAATGCGCATTTTTTGTGTTGGCACTTCGGGCTTATATTCCTTCACCGGCTTTTCAATGGACTTTGGAAACTCTCTCACTACGCCCTTCAGCTCCGGTATTTTGGAGTCGTCCTTCACAGCTATTATGGGTATATGCTGTGCGCCCAGACCCACCTTGCGTCGGACCTCGATCATCGTTTGCTCCGCCGTTTGACGTGCCTTCTCAGCGCCAATATCCAGCAAATAGATCAGCTCATTGCGATTGCTCAAGTAGTTATTCACTTTATTGCGTATCGGTTTGATGTGCTCGATAAGGGCGTCGGCAACGCGCAGCTTATACTTGCCCGTATCAATGGATTTGGCCTCCTCCACGATTTTTGTGACGGGTCTGCCAGTAATGAGGGAATGTATGGCAATCAGATTGCTAACGCCCAAGCGCGATTCCGGCGAATATTTAACATCGGATGAGAAATCAGTCACAGCCTTTTTGATCTTTTCCACTATTTCTTCGGGTTCATCCATTAGGTTTATGGTAGCTTTTGCGTCACCATCCGATTTTGACATTTTCTTGGTGGGCTCGCGTAGCGAACGTATACGCGCCGCTTCCTTATTTTCCAAAATGGCATGACAAATAGGAAAAGTGCCACCGAACTTCGAGTTAAACGTTTTTGCCAAGTGCTGGGCGAGTTGAATGTGCTGAAGTTGATCTTCACCTACAGGAATGTGGGTGGCTCTGCAAATTGAAGTGATTTATGCATGTAATGTCAGCTGGTATATTTTATATATACTTATATAACTAATAATATATATATATATATATATATATATATATACATATATAACTAATAATATATATATATATATATATATATATATATATATATATATATATATACATATATAACTAATAATATATATATATATATATATATATATATATATATATATATATATATATACATATATAACTAATAATATATATATATATATATATATATATATATATATATATATATATATATATATATACACATATATAACTAATATAACTTTCAAAGACAAATTTGTGTGATTCAATAATGGCGAGGCTTAACAATCAAAATACAATGAACAGCTTCTTAAACTGGCGTACAATAAAATGCACAATGTCAAGGATATAAGGAGTAACAATTCTATAATAAAAATATGAGTTTATAAATGATCATAAGGCAAAAGGTATAAAATGTGGACGCTTAGCCAAATACAGATGGCAAGTAAGTGCCTCATACATACATATATACTAATAATTTGAAGGATACTTGTCGCAGTCACTCCTTTTCGCCACGTACATGAGTTAAGTCGAACAATTAAGCAGCGATATTGGCGATGTTAGCAATAAGTCCACTCTCAAGTACCCTCTGCTTTTCATTTATATACATATTGTAGATTATATAAGTCTGTTCTATACACAACACACTCCCTTGATAAATATATATATATGTATGTTTACATATATATACTTATCTATGTATATTTACGTATGTATATTTATATATTGTACATATTTTCCATAAACCCAACATTTTGTTGCGAAACATTTGTGTATTTATCGTTGCCCACTCAGTTACTTACTTGTACAGCATTATATCTGCCGCTTGTAGCACGGGATATATGTATAAACCTAATGGCACATCTTTCACCAAACGCGTCTTCTCCTTAAACTGAGGCAGGTGACCCAAACGCGCCATTGTGCACAAGCAACTTAAAATCCAACACAGTTCGTTATGCTCACACACCGCGGACTGCACGAATAGTGTTGACAAATTGGGATCGACGCCACAGGCTAATAAGGTAGCCGCCATACGGAACGTATTCTCACGTAGTAAAGCCGGTTCCTGCCCAATAAAAGGATACATCCTTTGAACGTGACTAAGATGCTCATATTTGCAGCTAAAATCTTTCAATTTACCTGTGGCAGGGTTATGGAGTGCATATCAACTATGCAATAAGTCACATCCTCTTTGTTGTTCTGCAAATCAATCCATTTTCGCACGGCACCCAAATAGTTTCCCACATGCAATGAGCCAGTTGGTTGGATGCCAGAGAAAATCTTACGGGGCCACTTTTTGTTCTAGAAAGCACAAAAACAAAGGTCATAAGAAACGTGTGGTTTTGTTTCTGTTATGTCATCATATCGATTCGTCTGGAATAGGCCACAACTCACATCCTCCTCGGACTCCGTTGTGCTTAAAAAAGACCGCACCGAGGTAACTTTGTTACGTTTCTGTGTCAAATATTGGTTCCTGCCGTTCAACGCTGTATGCCGTGTGACACGCATCGAAAACTCTCTCAACGAATGCATTTTAGCTCAATATTATTTAATAAATTTAATTAACTTATATTTTTGGTCGATTAGCTAGTTGCTTATAAGAATTTTAATTTCTTCAACAAAATTTTCAAAGGCAATAATATTTCTATAAAATTTTACGAGAGACTGTCACAAAATGCAAAACAGCTGTTTCAGACTTAAAAAAGCAATCCCTTCATAATAAAAATTTTCTATAGCATAATTTTAGGGTGAAAGTTGGCATGGCAATAGACAACAGCTGTTTTTGATCAAAACAGCAATTTCTCACGTAGCATAATTTTATGGTGAAATACTGCCATCCAGGTGAAACCAGACATTTTTGGTGATATTTTGTTTAAATAAAAGGAAAAAATTTAAATTGGTAAAGTAAGTAAAATGAGTTATATATATAACATATAGAAATAAATCGACAAATAACAGCGAGTGACCAGGAATTCCCACCTGCATGTACTAAACGGTACGGAAGGGAGTATTTATCCAATTATAGGAAATCAGTGAAGTAAATATATCCTTGAACAAAGCAGTGGGCATAATGCTCAATAAACTGAATGGACACATAAAAACTGTCTCCATGATTCTTGAACTTAGCCATATTGCCAGAGTTAACTCCAATTACAAAAGCGTTGTAATAACGACCAAAGTCTAAAAAGTTGCTGACTTCTATAAAAACTATTCGTAAAGGTTTTTTAGAGTCTAGATTTCAACATATTTTATTGTTTTGCAAATTTTGTTGTTTCCATGATAATGCGGTGAACCGCATAAGCTGGCTTATACTCTTAGATCTGTGCTGCCAATTCCAACATATGGTTTGTGCATAGAATAAACCATTTTTCATGTAAAAATATCAATATCAAACGAACTTGTTCTCAGTGCTGCCAACTTTCTAGAAAGCAGGGATTTAGCGCCTTCGTGGTTCTAGCAAGCAAGTAGTATGTAAATAGTTGAGGCGACGTTGTAAACTCACAGGACTAAAATATTTAAATATTTTAATTTTTTAACCAATTAAAACGCAGAAGGTCCTTACACAATTAATAGAATCAGCTAGAATCCCGACGCCCAGCGTTTCCGTCATCAGTTCTTGAACCTCACAACTATTTTACTCACAATTTGTTGTTGTTTTGCGTTCACCTCGTTCGATTCGCCAGCTTTAACTCGTTATATATCGATTTGTAAAGCATTACAACGACAAAACTTAACGAGTTGGTATTGATTCCCTTACAGGAATTCGGGAATTAAAACTGAGCTGTTGAGTGTTTATTTTGTGGTTTGTGCATAGAATTAAACTGGTTTCACATACAAATCACCAATATTGACCAAACATTTGTTGCCAGTGCTGCCAACTTTCTATAAAGCATAGACTTATGTAACTGCATGTTCGACACATTCATTGTAATGTTGGCTTCCCCTGCAGGATGCACCGGTGTCAGGATGGCTTTTGCTGTAAATAACTAGAACTCTTTTTTTATTTTATGTATTTCGAATACAATTTTTATTTCAGAATTTTTGTTTGTTTTCTTTTTGTTTTTTATTTTGTAATTAGCAAAAGTTTCCTTCGTTCGTAAATCATTATGGGGGAGTACATCTCTTGCTGTGATGATGCAAACGATCTCATTTACACCTTTCGTAAATTCTATGCAATAAGAAGTTGAGATCCTCGAAAGGCTACGATTGGAAGGCAGCGTCCACTGGGCCATTTCTGGCTCTTCTAACCAACTTCCTGCCAAAATTTACAATTTACTAAGAACAAAAAAAAAAAAAAAAAAAAGAACCATGGCGCTTAATATAATAAAATTAATTTTAAATTAAAAGTTGATTGGTTTTCCGAAGGCAGCAGCAACGTTAGCTTCTCGTAGAGCTTCAGCGCAGGTCTGCAAATAGAGCAAAGAGAAAATTAAAGAGAATTAGCAGGGAATTTCACGTAATCAGTTGATGGATTACAAAGGAGACCGAGTCTAAAATAATGCTATAAGTGAGGGAAGGAAGGGAAGGGGACTATTTGACATCTTCTAAACTTCAACCGAAACGAAAATGAAATGCCAGCAAATATTGGAAGATGCTTGTTTACAATTCGGTGTTCATACTAATTTGCTACAATTTGTTCACGAAATCACGTTTGATTTTCTTAAGCCGTACACTATATGTCTTCGGGGTCACATGAGAGCGGACGTCACAGTCAGCGTAAAAAGTCGCTAGATTGCTCGACCGGCTGGTTTTCGGCCGAGGCTACTCTCTCCGCCTTCGTTTCTACTGGGACTGGATTGCTCGGTGTTACAACAGACGAACAGTTTTTATGGATGTTCCCCCGGCGTCAAGATCACATTTTATGTTTTACTAAAAAGCATAAGGACGTCATGAGAACTTAGTAGCAAAACAAACTAGCGCTCTAGAACTAAAATCTATCATTCGTAGTTGATTTGAAGTCTCTTACAGGATTGATACTGCTGCAAACGTGGGTATTGTGGAAAAAACTCACGACTCACTTGCCCTCCTCAAGACTTAATAATTATATATAGATATATACAGAAACCGTAGCATGCGCTGCGTAGTATTTCCATTAAACAGCTTAATTCGTATACTTACAGGATGAGCGTGGCAAACGCGTGCAACATCCTCAGAGGCAGCACCATATTCCATCGCCAAAACGGCTTCATTGATAAGTTCGCCAGCAGACTTCATATATAAAATTATCAATCAATTAATATCAAATCAAAAACTTTGCTATATGTTTACTCACTGGACCAATAATGTGAGTTCCCAGCACTCTGTCTGTTTGTTTATCGGCCAAAACCTTCACGAAGCCATCAGTTTCATTGTTAGTTTTGGCACGCGAGTTGGCCAGGAATGGAAATTTACCAATTTTGTAGTCGACCCCTTCTTGTTTGAGAGCCTCTTCTGATTTGCCCACCCAAGCGACTTCAGGGTGTGTGTAGACCACACTGGGCACGCAATTATAATCGATATGTACATGGCCACCATTTATGCCCTCTACACAAATGATGCCCTCATCTTCGGCTTTGTGTGCCAGCATTGGACCATGTATGCAATCGCCAATGGCGTAGATATTGGGCACGATCGTTTGAAAGTGACCATTGACTGGCACACGACCCTTATCGTCCTTTACAATGCCTACAGTTTCGAGACCCAAACCCTCAGTATAAGGGCGGCGACCAATGCACACTAACAGAGTGTCGCAGCTCAGTTCCTCTTTCGCTCCCGTTTTAACATCCTCGACGGAAACAGTGACACTGTTGCCACTACGAGTTGCTCCAGTTACCTTGGTGTTCAGTTTGAACTTCATACCTTGCTTGACAAGTATCTTTTGGAAGGCCTTGGATACTTCAGCATCAATACCAACACCACCGATGCTGTCCATGAATTCAACGGCAATCACTTCGGAACCCAAGCGTGACCACACGGAACCCAGCTCCAAGCCAATCACACCGGCTCCAATAACTAACATTTTCTGTGGCACCTGCTTCAGGGACAGCGCACCAGTGCTGGAGACAATGACTTCCTCATCAATCTACGTAGTGGAAACATTGAAATTTGCATAATTAATGTCGTGCGAACTATTTTCAATATATCTTTGACACACCCACCTGTATACCTGGAAATGGTGTCACCTCAGAACCTGTAGCGATCATTATATTTTTCGCCTTAACCGTTTGCACGCTACCATCGGTGGCCTTAACTTGCACTTCATTGGGATTGACAATTGTGCCGACACCAGTTAACTGGGTAATTTTGTTCTTCTTGAAGAGCTGAGCAATACCGCCGGTGAGCGCCTTCACAGCATTCGTTTTCTGCCCCATCAGCTTATCCAAATCCAAGGAAACATTGCCACAGATAATGCCACGGTTATTCAAATCTCCGGAATGCGCCAGGTGGTAGTAGTGCGAATTATTCAGTAGCGCTTTCGATGGTATGCAACCAACATTGAGGCAAGTGCCACCGAGAGTGGGATCCTTTTCAACACTGACCGTCTGCACAGCAGTCAAATAAAATATTTTTATATCAACTCATTAACTAATAAAAATAAATATGCGATTTACCTTCATGCCCATTTGTGCGGCTTTAATTGCAGCCACATAACCACCGGGTCCAGAGCCGATTACTACCAAATCGGCATCGTGTGTGCTGGAATAACAGCGGCCATTAATAGCTCCAAGTATAGCGTCATTGTTGCGCAGAGGAGTCTGTAAGAGTTGCATATAATAATAAAATATGAGAAGGGGAAGAAGAATCGGAAGAAAGGCAAGTTCTGAAGCTGTAAGAAAAGTGGCTGTGCTGAAGGGATTAAACTAAATCCGGAAGGGATTAAACTAAACCCTGAAGGGATTAAACTAAATCCGGAAGGGATTAAACTAAATCCTGAAGGGATTAAACTAAATCCGGAAGGGATTAAACTAAATCATTTAGTATACAATTGTAAATTACAAACTAATATTTCGGCACGTTGTCTTAAAATGAAATGATTACTTAAAATCAAATTAGTTTACAGCTTTTTAAATTAGAGCATAAATATAAAAGTGTGAGTGAAGGAGTGAAGTGCATAAGACACATCATTCCATATTAAACAAATGAGCAGAAGAACGAAATCGATATCGTTGCTTTACATTATTTTCAAAGGACCTCCAACAAGCAATAGAACTGCAGTTTTTGTCTGGCAACTGGCTGCAAGTAAAGTAAATATGTTATGTCCATAAAGGATAACGTCCCTACTTGTATGACAGGAGCTCATCACACATCGAGTAAGCTAAACCCATTCGCAAATCAATCAAATTATATGTTTTCCCCGCATTTGTCGGACACCCAAGGCGGCTCAACCGCAGTAATAACACAATGAAATGCTCTTCTAATCTATTTTGTTGCTTTTAGACCGGTAATGAAAAAGCTATCACGCGGATTCCACGGCGTTATCAGGGAGTTACAGCTGACAAAGGGAAGTAGCAACACAAAAAAATCATATTCTATTTAGAATTGTGGACTGACAAAGCTTATCAATTTCTTCAAGTACGCAAAGCGAAAATCAAAGGCATAAAAAAACATTAAATTTCTATAATGCTGTATCAGGCATTCCCAACCTTCAACATTTCATTTGTAGATATCGCCCACAGCCAATTTCTATTTGTCATGGGAAATGTTCTCCAGCAAAAGCGATCGTTGGTATTTCAATTTCTCATCCAATTGGTTGTCACCATCTTCAAGTAAGAGAATTTTAGTCTAGTGATGTAGAGACACTGATCATGAACTTGGTAAAGACTCTTCTGATGAACTTGGTAAATACTCTTCTGATGAACTTGGTAAAGACTCTGATGATGAACTTGGTAAAGACTCTTCTGATGAACTTGGTAAAGACTCTTCTGATGAACTTGGTAGACTCTGATGATGAACTTGGTAAAGACTCTGATGATGAACTTGGTAGAGACACTGATGATGAACTTGGTAAGGCTCTGTTTTTGAACACAATCGAAAACGTCTCTCTACACTCTAAGCTAGATAATTCGACACTATGAATATACAATTTCAGTTGGAAACCCCTTCCCAATACATGGAGTAGCTCTGTCGAAAAAACCAGCCCACATTCTGGTCTACTAACACGCATTGGTTCCCTATCAATATTGCAAGTGCGATTTATCACTTCAATATAATAACTGTCTACACTCAGAATTGAATACAACTAATTTTTTTAATTTGCTTATGTGTCAGCTTCGTCTTGAACTGAACTCACACGCCTGTCCTCTCTGTTAGGTGCATACGAAATCACCTGATAGGGCTTTGAACTTGTAAAGGCTTTTTCCTGTTTGGCACGGTGAACAACTAATTGAAAACAGGTCACACGACTTGCAAGTAGTATTGTGTCGGAGGACACTTTTATAACAAAAAAAAAAAAAAAAAAACCAGATAATTATTGGCGAGGCGGCGCACTTAAGAAATCGATCAGATCAAAAAAAGTAAAGTTGGCAAATTTATGGCATAACAATTGATTTGTAAAATGACTGCATGGTTGGTTTCACATGAAAGTAGTCAAGCATTATTCAATTAATGGCGACCTTTCGATTCCAGGCAAAATCGTCGCTGTCAGTTCTGCTTCCCCACAATAGGTTAGTTTGTGCATATTGCATAACCATTAAAGTCCGTAATGAATATGGTAGGTGCGTGTACGTTGGATGTCTGATATTTCGGCAAACAGAAAACTTACTGCTTTCTCGTTATAATCTTGAGATTAATGATATATCAATTGCTGTTCGATTTGCTCACCTTGATAACCGCTGATATGGCTTTACGTAGTGTGCACTGCATTTTGTTAAATTCCTTTCTTTGCAAGAAATTATTTTAAAACTACGAATTTGGCACACACAAAATCCCACACACACACAATTTCTGACAGATGGATCAGAAATGAGCAATGTTAGTTAAGAATACAGTGAAAATGAAACAGAAACGAAACGAATTGGCCATGGAACAACGCACGGAAAATGTTGACATTCCGTTCAATCTCAGTCTCAAGATGGCGATAAAGCCAAAATCTTGTGTGTGAGGTTTTACAACAAACTTTTGATATTTGATATTTATATTAAAATGACGATAGAATTACTAAATATAAACAATTGTGTGGCGCGCAAAAACATTAGTAGTAAAATATAACAAAAAACGAGGCTAGTGAAGAACGATTAAAATTTGCAAGAAAAAATTGCGTTGTAAGAAGAGTGGTGGCAGTGTGGCAAGCATATTGGGCATTGCTCAAGTCAGACTGTCGGTTGTTCGCTGAAAGACAGGGCTGAAGTCAAATTCAGCAACAAATTTATAATATACATCAATAAAATACAACAACAACAATAGCAGCAACAACAATAATATTAGCTGCAACTACAACAGCAGCAGCAAAAAATGCTTTGAGCATAAAACTCGAAAGGGGTGGGCGGAAAGAGGGGATGCGTTTTAAACAATTTTAGAGAAATTCGAAAATCACGATTTTTATAGAAATTTTAAATTTAGGCAATTTTTAAAGAAAGTCGGAAAGCCGGAGTGCAGAAAAGGCAAAAATCATTGCTGGCTTAGCACAGCATGATGAACAATTATGGCAATATGATGATGGGCGATCAATTTCGCAAAATGGAATCTACATACTCGCCTAAATCGTCGCCACATGGTGGACGCTCCCCTGTGGTGTCCCGACAGGACTCTTCTGGTACTTTGAAGACAACTATATCGCTGGGAAAAACACCCACAATTATACAAACGGGACCTTTCTACTCGATGAAAGAACCGCCAGGTTTGTGATTGTAACGATTTTTTATAAATATTTTGTATTGCTTGGTTTAAACAGGCAAAGGAGAACTTACTGGTGACAAAGATTTGATGACCGAATATGGGTTGCATCACACTTTAACCAAATTCAAAGATAAAAAAGTTAAGGAATCATTGGCTTCGTTTTTACCAAACTTGCCGGGAATCTACGATAGCATGAGTAACATGGTAAGTGGTCCAGTACAGAAGTTAACACTGATTTTCTACGAATAAAGTGCACGTTGACAATTGATAAGGCTTCCAAAAGCAATTGTTGAACATTTTCAAATAAGTAAACCTAAAACTAAAGGCAACAAGTGTATTATTGTAAAGTTGTGTGCAGCCGCAAAGGGCCTTGAACAGGCCTGAGTGAGTCTAAGGACAGCCCTTCAACCAGCCTAACCGAAATTTATATGCGTACACAGATGAAAATTCAGGTCAATACATTATGTGTTATATCGGAGCAAACTATTTCTCACACATAAATACAATTGGCGCGACACAGTTTTAACATAAACAAAAAGGAAATGTGCGGACACTTGTCGTAGAGAAAAGCTGATTGCTTGTTGTCCTGACCTACGTTAGTTTAATTCCTATTCTTACTTGCTTTGCAGGAAAACAGCACACTGCGCAGCATTATTGAAAAACCACCTATCGGTGGCAGAGACTTGGTACATTTAAGTGCCCTACAATTGACCGGATTCCGTTTGCATACAGGGGCTGTAAGTTTTTCATATCATTTGAACGTGGCGCCTTCAACAGTGTTCTTTTTCTTATTTTAAAGTTACCTGAACAATTTCGCACTTTTAATACGCAACCTGCGCGTAAGCACAAAAACAAACATAAAAGACATAAACACAAAGACGGTGCCGTACCCCAGGAAACTTCACTAATGGGTAAGTTAATATGGACATATTTCATCTGCACAGCTTAAATATAATAATAATTGGGAAAAAAAACCATACAGATTCAACCGGGTTGGAGACCTACGAGAAGAAACACAAAAAGCAAAAACGGCACGAAGACGATAAAGAGCGCAAAAAGCGTAAAAAGGAAAAGAAGCGCAAAAAGAAGAGCCATAGTCCGGAACTATCGTCTGGCGGTGGCGGCGGCGGCGGCGGCCTTGGTGGAGTTGGTGCTCTCACCGTATCTTTGGTTAATTCAATGCAGCCATCGCAGTTGCAGCTGCAGCAGGTACAACAACAGCTACAACAATTGCCCACAACAAACATGCTGCAACAGCAGCAACAACAGTTTCAGCTGCAACAACAACATCAGCAGCAGCAACAACAACAACAACAGCAATTGCTGCAATCAAGCTCTCTGCTGGGTGGTAATGGCGGGGGTGGGCTCAGCGCTGTCCTGGGCGGCGCAATGTCGAATATGAACAGTGCTGCGGCAGCTGCTGGTGTCGGCGGCGGCGGCGGTGTTATTGGACCTGGCGGATTGTTGATGTCACAGCAGACGCCGCTATTTTAGTTACTAAACAGATGGTTCACAGCAATGAACTTTAAAATGCATACGTAGAAACAAAAACAAGCAAAGCAAATTAACTCGGCAATTCGATATAACACAAAATTGCACTTTTTAAATGTAGTCTTAATTTAACAATTGTGTCTTTTAGCTCCATAACGTACCAAGTACACCGTGCTAATTTTTAATTATTCCTTTGATTGGTAAAAGGCATCGCTCCGTGTTAGTTTCTAATTGTTCTTTGTTATTATTCTGGGTTCTTTTGCCCTGAAACTGTGTTTAAAGTTTTTATTAATAGCCTAATTTAAAGCAAATAGCACTTGGCACATTTTGGAACTATACGACACAATCAGCAGGCGTAGTTTCAATTAAAAATAATTTTTTTTTACCCTTTTTAGTTTTATTCTCTTTCCAAGTTTAGTCTATGCATGCATATAATTGCTTCACCACATCTGTGTGTGCAGATTTGCAGTGGGACTGCCTCACACGAGTGTCCAACTACAAATCCCCATGCTGCAAGGTGGTCTGGCGCGGTACACATCAATTCTAGTTTAATAGCGTTTTCATTAGTTTCTACACGTAATTAGTTAAGCTTAAATAATAATAAACACCTGCATGGAACATTTTCTTTATGGAAAGCGAGCGAATTAGCTTTTTAATCTATAATGGCTTAATTACACTTAATGAAATGAAATTTTAGTTTTAGTGTCGTGTATAATGCTCTAAATGTGTTTTCAGGAAAGAAAAACAAAAACAAAAAGCATTCATTGGGCGCGAAAAGTGGGTCTTTTTGTGTTTTGTCTTTTTTTCGCATTCAAACTGTACAACAAAGTAAATTTACTAGAAATAGTTTGTTCAAAATAAATTATTTTACTTCAAACTTAAGTTAGTATTAAAAGAAACAACTAAAAAGATACTGGTAATGCTTTCATTATGTTAGTTAATTAATTTTATTTAAAATTTAACAAATTTTATGTAAAGGCAATCGAGTAAGGAGCAATAAAGAAATATTTATTATAATGTGCATTCTTACAAAAGCAAACGCTTACTTTCGGTACATAAGTATATATATTTATATAAGTAATATAGCATAAAAATCAGAAATTATCCTTTCCCTGCGTAGTCGACGAAATGAGCTTGGAAAAGCACATTAGCCCCAACAACCCTGACGACAACTTTCAGAGCTGGTACTTATAATTGTTTATTTCTATACTATAAATTAATTATTTATTTATATATTTTTGCAGACGCTGTGCTTGCGCCTTTGTCATTATTGCCCGTCATTCTCGGTGCTAACTTCTTATCTCAGTTTTTGTTTTAATGCTTCAAATTAGTAGAATCAAGGAATAATCTAAGGACACCAATGTCTGTCCCCGAAAGTGCAATGATCCAACATTTATTATTAGCTGTGCTCAATTGTCCGACAACTTACATTTTCATTTTTTGTCAAACAACTGCTGAGATGGTGGGGATGAGGAGGAGAACTTGATAGGAGACAACTTGCATTCTCATTTTTTGTCAAACAACTGCTGAGATGGTGGGGATGAGGAGGAGAACTTGATAGGAGACAACTTGCATTCTCATTTTTTGTCAAACAACTGCTGAGATGGTGGGGATGAGGAGGAGAGCTTGATAGGAGACAAGTTGCATTCTCATTTTTTGTCAAACAACTGCTGAGATGGTGGGGATGAGGAGGATAGCTTGATAGGAGAAAATCTAGAGACTTGCTTGGCCTGTCGAGAAAAGCTATCTCTAAGGTCGTGACTTGTATAAGCGGTCATTGGCTATTCGGCAGGCATGACCTCAGATTGGGAGTATTATCTCATGAATACTGCAGAAGTTGTGGGGATGAAGAGGAGGAGGAGGCTGTGGAACACCTCTTCTGTAGGTGCCTGGCTCTAGCTAGAAGCGGAGCGTACTTTATAGGCAAATACGCTATCGAATTTCTTACGGAAGTGTCTGGCCCGAAGGTCAAACAAATCCTGAGCTTTATTACGGCTTCCAAATGGTTTAACTAGTAAAGTAGAGGTGCGGTGCTACATGGTGGTATCGCAATGAGTAAGCTGGCCTGTAGACTGGCTGCCACGATAATCTAACATAACTGCTAAGATGGCTTATTTTCGTTAATGTGGAAAATTAATTTTAAACGCCTCTTCGTTTGTTCACTGCGTCACCATGTTCTTCAACCCTGTTACTATTCAACTGGCTACGGTTCTGTATGCTCAATTTACCACCGAAATTGTCAATGTAAGTGGAGTATATTTGGAACACTGATCTCAATTTACATTGTATTAGCCTTTGATATAGGGAACCATATTCATATCCGGACACGGGAACCGCTGCGTATATTTGAAGATTACCTCAGAATTAGTAACGAACGCAGTAGCAAAAAAAAAAAATTAAATTATGAACTTTACATAAATTTAGTTAAATATAAATTACAATACTTGAATACCCTTAATCACCTGTTTAAGGACTTATCTGTGCTCCACACGGTGCGACACTGGTATCCCTAGAAGACTCATATAACTTTGCAGCATAACGCCGATTGATCATTGAGAAGGATATCTACGGAGATATTTGATACCAAAACTGGTTTCAGGATAGTTGGTTACTCATGTGGTTTAACCAACCTGATTCTGGAGCCGCAAAACTCGGAACACAATGGCACACTTAACCACAGAATGGTGTTTCACTATCAATGATCTTAGTATGTGGTCAATAAGCGCAACATTCTCCAAACCAGAAATAGAATAGCTTAAATTTCAGTATGAACAAACACAGAATTGAATATTTGTCAACAAACGAAGAGTGCGTGTATAGAACATCATGTCGCTGGTGGTAGTTACAATATCCAGGCTAGAAAATAGATATATGTTAGTATCAGCATCAGCAAATTACAAAATTGCCAACGGAGACAACTCTTGGCAACAGGTGGTACTTCAGGCATTCCGTCAAGGGATCAAAATAAAACTCTATCACGGAGAAATTAAAATGCGTAGGTCAATAAAATATGTATCAGAAATTAATATTAATAACATTACCACAACTAAACAATAAAAGCGCGCCTGCAGCAGGTGGGAACTCCGCAACTCAAAACCAACGCGAATTTGAGTGAGTTTTTTAAAGACTCAAAGCCTCGTAGCTCAATGAGTCACTCATCGTGCTCGGTCAGTTGCAGGCGCCAAAGCATGAAGCCTGGTGAAAGCTAAATAAATTGTTAGCGCAAGTGTAATGAGGTTGGTAAAGGTCATCACGGTATAGCGGTGTGGAAAAACAAATCTGTTAAGTGAATAATAAATTTTATACCGACGATACGGAAGAGGCCAGTGTACATAAGATGGGAGTATTAGCCGTTCACAGCTTCGAATTTATAATATCTCGCCCCAAGTAGAGCCATAGTTTTGGAACCAAGTAAATTTCAAATATTTAGCGGAAAATACAGTTATTCATTTTATTTTTCCTTTATTTATTTCATATGCCCTATGAAGGAAAGACAGAGACAAATATACTATCGTAATGTTCTTGTCGCTCATATCAAGTGCCTTTGATAGCAAATTTGTCTCTGTTCCCCCATTCACCATTTACATGACTTGTTTTGGATCCACTTCAAAGTGTCTGTCACTTAACATTCTGTGCTTAGAATCGATGAGACCCATTTTTATCATTATAGTGGAAGTGACATTTAAAATTTATTAACCTTAAGTTATTACCTATGAATATATATTAATTTTTTTTTTTTTTAATTCTCACGTCATCACCATTATGCACTGTTTTTTAACCAAATGCATATATACTAATTTCATCACTGGGTGCGTTTCTTCTTCATTTCGTTCGTTAGGAATGTGCGGAATATATTTTCTTACCACGCTTAAGTGCGGTACACATCGAACATGATTGACAAGTGTGCTTAAATAAAGTGCGGTACACATTATCGAACTTGAATGACAGTTCTGCTTAAATACAGTACGGTACACATCGAACATGATTGAGTTTTGTTTAAATTACGCTTGCTTAAGTGTGTGACCGCTCTTCTTCGTCAGTCAACCACAAGCATTTTTGTGGTTGAGGGACTGTTAGCGGCCATATTGTTTTTTGACTGCTAGTGTGTACTGAAAAGCGTCATTCCAACAAAATATTTCCAGAGTGAACATTGATGCGGATGATTTTTTGAAAGAATTCATATGTTGTTATCAAATGCAACGTTATCTCTGGGACATAACCACACCAGAGTAAATAATGCGCGATAAAAAAACAAAATATACAAAAAAAAAATTGTTCTTTTGAAGACATTAAAAAGAAATAAACACAATTAGGTTATTCTACAGAAGAGAATTAAAATGAATAACTATAATTTTCACCTAAATAGTTTTTGAAGTCCATGGGCTAATTTCTTTTAAAATATTCACATATTCTATCATAGTTCCATTTGCTCCTTTTTTTACGGTTATAGTTTTCTTCAGCTAGCGCGATACTTAATAATGCGATCCCAATTTTTCATGTTTAATTGTCAAATTTCCCAACTTGACTGACGGTTTAAACTTCGATCTTGAATGATAGTTCGGCCACTAAGAGCTCTTTTTCAAAACTGATGAATTTTTGACTGTCAAGCATATTCGATAATGTGTAAATCACTTAAGCCAAAGTTTAAGTTAAAAGTCATGCGTGTTTAGGGCTTCACACTTCCGGCAATATTGAACACTAGCTATTTTGGTAGTGTACGCTAGTGCAGCAAATATATACAGCTGTTTTTTGCAAGTTTTCGGTTAAAATTGAAAAGTTCAAATATGAAACTGCAGCAATTTATGCTTTTACAGTTAAATGAAGAAAATGATTTCATTTTTTGGGAACCAGGAATAGCTGGGGCAATCGAAAACAGTATAAAATAATGATTCAGTTATTAATTGGCTAAAGTTAATATACATATTACAAATGTCTGCATATCCCAAGGACAATGTTTCCACCATCGACTAACACTACGGGAAAACGCTACATTGGTGGATTGTCATATAAAGCTCCTTATAGCTCTATATTAAGAATAAATCCCAAATCACTGCTTAACAAATCTTCGCATATTTCGTTTAATAAAATTGTCCTTCCTTCCATTTTAATAGTTTGCGTTACATTACATTTTTCCGTTCCATGAAATTTATGAACTAATCTCTTCGTTCGTACACTGGCATCAATAAAGGCCCGTATACAATAACGCGACAGCGAGACGAAGTCTCGGACGATATCTCGTTTTGCACTGCCTCGCATTCTAATATATAATAAACAAAGTGCCAGCCATATTTACACAAAAGCAGAAGTGCTAAAAAACCATTAAAAACTATATGTTTTGAAAGTTTTTCTTAAATAGCATAAACGGGGAGCCATAAACAGCAAAACAGAACTAAACAAATAGGCATTACAAAATAGTTGATTACTTTGACACATTGTCTCGAACGAGAGTGCGAGCAATTTCTAATTTTTTAGAAATGCCTTGTCTCGCTGTATCGCATCAGGCATTATTGTATATTGGCACATATCATACTTTGGTACAAATTCTTTTTGACATCTCGTCCGAATCTCGGTCTAGCTCTCGTGTTATTATATATGTGCCTTAAGTGGCTGCACTGCACTGAACTGTTACAATATTTTAGTGCACTTAACGAACAGACCTAATGTAGTCACATTTTTTCCAATAGCTACGAAACTAGCTTAGGCTGCATTGAGTTCTAGCACAGTTTGAAAGCCGTTGTACTTGCTGATATATGACTTTAGTTACGCAAGGTCAAACCGCAAGACTGCCATATACAGATTTTCTTTCTTAAATATTCATATGTAGTTTTCAGTGCAGATTGCAATATATTATTTATATTAACACGTTTTTTCAACATTTTTTTGTTAAATATTTGTATAATACTTTAGTTTTACTTACAACGTATAGTTGCATATTAAATTCGGCAGCATGGCAACATTGGGTTATAGTTATATTGAAAACAGGTAGAAACCAATAAGAAGTGTAACTGCGCAAACAAAAATATGGATTCTCCTATCTTGAAGTCCTGCAAGCTCGTAGTTATGTCATATAATTTAAAATTATATTATTAATCATTATTAAAAATTAAATTAAATACAATCTTTCTGGATGAAGCAAATTTGACCATGGTGTTTGGTGTAGCAACTATAGCAGCGTAATATTTACCATTTCAAGTCCATCCTAGATTTTACCAGATTTTAAACTAATTGGATTTGTTATTCTCTTTGAAATTGTCACATTTGAAGCACACAACTCTAATTGCTGGGTGTGTGCTGTGTGACAGACTTTTATTAGTTGTTCTTAGTAATGGGGTGGATTTTTAAAAAAATCAAGTAGATGCATTCAACACATGCTTATCTACATTTAAAGTATTGCAACACCCTGCCAACAAATTTTCTCACTTTTTTTCTGTTGAAAATGGCACTCAGAAGGCTTTCACTGCTTGTTACACAAACACAAATTCGTTTCGTTGGTTTGTGCTGCGTTTATATAATCTAAGCCTAATAAGAACTGTGTAGTGCCGCTTCTACCTGCTCTTCACTTTGTCATGAGTTACTCGTTTGCGCTCTCGCTTACTCCCAATTATTATATTACGCGAAGTTCTGTTAATTCATTCATCAAGGTTTGCACGTTCCTGAACGTTCCTGCGCGCTGCTGCTCTAGTGAAGTACGATTTATGTATGTGATAAGGGGAAAAAGATTTTCTAGAAAAACAAGTGTAAATTTCCACAATAGTTGTATAAAAAAAAAAGGAATACATTTTCCTTGATAAGCCATGAAAACACAGTAAAAATTCACAAAGCAGTAAATTTTCAATACAATTTTTAGCTAAAAAAGTCCTCAGGCACTTTGTATAAAAAATTCACAAGTTTCTTCATTTATAATTACCTTGGTTTGCATTTCCAGAGGCTTCTACCGTGCCTGCTTGGCCGACAGTGGTGCAACATGTACGCACAATCCGGCACCAATTTGTTGGACCAGCCGCCAGAGAAGGTGGCGAAATGGCTGAACTCATTCGATACCGTCATCACGGACTGCGATGGTGGGTAGAAATCTGCAGCACGCAATTGCGTAATGAGCTACAAAATTCCTTTCACAATTGTGCATGACTACACTTGCTTTAATGCCATTCAATCGCCATTCACCACTCATAATCACTCCATACTCCGCTGCCTCATCAATCATAGTGCCCAATCATAGCTCATTTAAAAAAATGTATGTTATGATTTGGTGCATGAGCCTGAGAATTACAGATTACACGACCATATTTCCACTTGCATTTGCAGGTGTGCTTTGGGTGTATCAGAACGTTCTGCCAGGTGCCGCGGAAACAATAAGTCGCTTCCAGGAGATCGGGAAGAAGGTCTACTTTTGCACAAATAACTCTACCAAAACGCGTGAAGACCTGCGGAACAAGGCTAAGAGTATGGGTTTCAACATTGCCGTGAATGAGATCATTTCGACAGCATTCGCCACAGCCGCTTACCTGAAGAGCATCAACTTCAATAAGAAGGCGTACGTGATAGGGACGGAGGGCATTACCAAAGAATTGGATGCGCTTGGTATAGACCATACTCCCGTCGGTCCGGATGTGATGCAAGGCACGCTGGTGGAATACCTCTCGCAGCACTATCAAACACAGGAAGATGTTGGCGCCGTCATTGTTGGCTTCGATGAGCATTTCAGTTTTCCCAAAATGACCAAAGCTGCTTCGTATCTAAAAAATCCGGAGTGCATCTTTTTGGCCACCAACACGGACGAACGGTTTCCGATGCCTAATATGGTGATACCTGGCACGGGCAGTTTTGTGCGCGCCGTTGCCACATGCTCCCAGCGTGAGCCACTGGTGATGGGAAAACCGAATCCGAGCATTTGTGATTATTTAATTAAGGATAAATTGATAATACCCGAGCGCACATTGATGATAGGCGACCGGTATGTATGTTCGTTCACTATTTTATGTTATCCACAAAGCACCATTGATCACGAAAGATGCATTGACGGTACTATATTGCGCCTCACCATGCAAGAGAGTTCAGGGCAAACGCTTCAGGGCACAAGAGTTTGAATACCTTTTTTCACTTCAAAGTCAGGAAGTTTGGAATCGAAGGTGCACGAATCTAATGGTACAAAATTAGAAAACCTAAGACTAGGTGGCGACGCTAGTTAGCTGGGGTAGTCCCGAAGAAGAGGCTGACAAGTGTATGTTTGCTTTGGAACATATCTGTCCCATTGGCATGTAGTTTCTGCCCCATTGGCATGTAGTTTCTGCCCCATTGGCATGTAGTTTCTGCCCCATTGGCATGTAGTTTCTGTCCCATTGGCATGTAGTTTCTGCCCCATTGGCATGTAGTTTCTGCCCCATTGGCATGCATGCTATGGCTAAGTCACAGAATTAGCAGCGCCATTATTTGGTACCATTCAATTTATAGTTTAACTTTCTTTATAAGAATATATGAATGAAAACTTTCCTTACAGAGAGACGTGCAACCTGGTTTTAGAGCCAATATATAAGAGAAAGTGGCCTATATCTGTATGACCTGTAATCTAGTGTTAAACTCCAATGTTATCAACAACACCAGCGCAAAGAGATGGACTAACCCGGGAGAATTTCCATATCCAAAGAATTTGTATCACTTGATTACCACGCAGTATTTAACTCCCTGCATCGCATGCTCAGAAAGTCAGGGTCTTCCATATATCATTTTGCATAATCTCTGGCTTGAGGGTCAAAGTGTTGCAATTTTCCATTAACTATGGAAAAGCTCGACACTCACCCGCCCGTCCACGTAGCAAGCTCTTGCGAAACCCTTTCACAGATGGGCACTGGTGTCCATTTACCTTCTTCAGAAGCCATAACGAGCAAGAAATCCAATCGGGCCCAATTCACATCCAATTGCTTTCACCAGCAAGTTGATGTGCTAATGGGATTTTGATGATTCTCTCATTGCGTAGGGCCTTCGAGAGCGTTCACGAGTACCTAGGAAGCTTTTGGCTTGTGCGTTGCTGTAAATTGACATTTCCTTTAAGTGAGTAAATGCGCCACTTTTCAACCCTTGCCAACCCTTGCCCGTATGCCAATGGATGCTAGGTTATAGCTGTCGGAAGTGCCTTTAGAGTTGCACCTTGAATACTGATTAGTCTAGATTGAAATATGAACTTGATGCTAAAATGAATCGACTATAATTTGTGTGTGTCTTCCCCACAGCTGCAACACGGACATACTGCTTGGCTACAATTGTGGATTTCAGACGTTGCTGGTGGGCACCGGCATACATAAGTACTCCGATGTCAGGGAGTGGATGAACTCGAATGATGAAGAATTGAAGAAGTTAGTGCCCGACGTCTATTTGCCCACACTGGGCAGTTTGCTGCAGTTCATGGGTGCCGAGGCTGCGAAGTGCCAAGACGTAGAAATGCAATAACGATACTATTTCGAAACAATATTTTTAGTGGCTTTAAAATTTTACTTCCCAACCAAAAACACAAATATTACTACTATACTTTTTTTAGTTAATACTGTGATTTACTTTATACTAACAACAACAACAACAACAATAATGACAAATTAGAAATGCTTGAGTTAAAAACACAAAATAAAACAACTGTTGAATTCTTATAATACTTGAGACTTCTGCAATGTCAACTAGACGGGGTAGCAACCTTCCTGTGGGTGTGGACAGAAGCGAGGTTGGAATACCAATTGCCATCTGTAAACTGATGTTGAAGGACAGCGTCGTGCATGAGGCAAAAAGGTATTGGGCAGGTGAAGGCACTTGCTTCACGACTAGGCTAATGTGGCCGGAGTTTGATAGGAGAAAATCTAGAGACTTGCTTGGCCTGTCGAGAGAAGCTATCTCTAAGGTCGTGACTTGTATAAGCGGTCATTGGCTATTCGGCAGGCATGACCTCAGATTGGGAGTATTATCTCATGAATACTGCAGAAGTTGTGGGGATGAAGAGGAGGAGGAGACTGTGGAACATCTCTTTTGTAGTTGCCCGGCGCTAGCTAAAAGCGGAGCGTACTTTTTAGGCAAATACGCTATCGAATTTCCTACGGAAGTGTCCGGCCCGAAGGTCAAACAAATCCTGAGCTTTATTACGGCTTCAAAATGGCTTGACGAGCAAAGTAGAGGTGCGGTGCTACGCGGTGGTATCGCAATGGACTGAGTGAGTTGGTCTGTAGACTGACTGCCACGATAACCAAACCTAACCTATAATGTTCACTAAGGAGGTCTTGTACAGTTAGTTCCATAGTGCCTAATATATTATTATTATTATTATCTCTTACGCCATAATTAATTATGAGTGCAAGGTGTTGGGGGAATGAGTACTAGCTACTCGCTTTCGACTCGAGGAGAAAAAGATTTTATAGAAAGAAGCATTTTGGAGACCAAGCCCGTGGCAGGATTTGAACCTGAGTGCCTAATATATGTTTTTAATTTGTATATAGCCGAATAATGTCAACTAAGGAGGTCTTATAGAGTCACCTCCGGATGGCCTCAACTAATATTTATTTTCAAAGAGCCAAATAATGTCAACTGAGGAGATCTTGTAGAGCTTGTTCCGTAGGGCTTCAAATGCATAGTTCTTCATGCTGGAATGTTTTTGATAGTTCTGGTTACGATTTGCAATGTTCAGCCGTATAGTGGTGGTATCTAATTTTTATTCAAAATTTGCCATGATATACTCACTACTACGTCCTCGCAAAGACCAGATCTCGTAGTAAGAACAGAATGGCTTCATACAAACGGCTCAATAGATGTACACGTCGAAGCGGTCGCTTTGAAGTTCGAGTTGAATAAGGAAACCCGAGTTCGGATTCGGGCAAAGGGCTCAAAAATTTTGGATAGTTCCTAAGTTCTAAACATGTATTAATGGAGGGCGTGGCTCTCAAAATGTCTCGTCCATTTTTTGTTTTGTGTTTTATACGAGCACTGTAAATCTTTGTGAGAAATTTCGTTGATCCCCACAAATGATTTTTGGCTAATTGTGGGCATGGCACTGGTAATAACCTACCCATATTTTGGATGCACACTAGTGCGGACCCAAAGTATACTGCTAGCATTCAAATATCATCATTAGACGGACAGATAGGGTCATTATAAGTGGCATATTTTTTGTTTGGTATTTAATGTTGGTGCCCGCAACCTTTCTGTGAAATTTCGTTGATAAATCTTCTATAGGAAGCAAGTAATGATTTTTGGCTAGTTGTGGGCGTGGCAGTGGTAGTGTGATCTCCATATACACACAGTTATATGGACCCAATGTACATTTTTATTTCCATATCATCAATACGAGCACAGGTAGGCTTATTTTAATTTTAGTCCTGAAAGTTTCTTGTATAGAATGTGGGCGTAACCTTTCTCTGATGAACCCCAGTTTGCAGTTGGTTTTATAATGCTCACATGATGCTTCTCAAAAAATTTCCTCCATAAATCTCTAAAAGATGTTAAGTTATGAATATATGTTAATAATGGGCGTGAAAGTAAATACATACCGCCCACATTTTGTATAACCCACATCTAAATAAATTCCAAAGAGCCATCAATTAGATCGAAGTTATAGTCATTTTAAAAAAGGTGAAAAAAATTCCTTGTATGGGTGGTGGGCGTAGTCTTTGTCAAAATCGGCTTATATAGCAATCTGCTGCTGTGTTTTGATCCGGATTATACTTTTACAGAGTTTCTTTAAAATATCTCTAACGGTATGGAAAGAAGTGACCACAGACAGATGGACGAACAAAATCAAAATTGCTCAGAAAGTGATGATCACCTGCATTTACTTATGTTCATACCTGCCACGCCTCCTGCTGGTAGTTGAAAATCCACTCAAAGGCACAAACTTAGTATAGGGCATGGGTCGCCAAACTTCTTTGAACATCGACCCCTATACAATTTTTCGAAATCTCCATCGACCCCCATAAAAGTAATTTTCTGTTAATTAAAGCAAACTTTGTATTTTTTTCCGAAAATCGCAAAATCCCCCGGCTCAGATCGACCTCCGCTTTTGTTAAATAGACCCCTGAGGGTCTATATATACCACTTTGGCGACCTCTGGTATAGGGTATAAAAAATATTGCTCTCATTAATGGAAGATGGCGTCAGTCCAAATTATAGGTAAGTCTAATAAATAAACTGTCACGCCCATTATTCCGTAGAATTCTGCAAGATGAACAAAAAGTTCTTACAATGTATTGGGTGTGGTTATTAAGTTATATGCATCCAATATAGTCATCAGATAATATATGTACATATCTCAATTTGTGTAGTTTGATAAATAGACACACTGAGGGACATCATCAGGATTCCTTACTGATTGTTTGTGTCATTATAATTCATTGTTTAAGGTTTTGTATACTTGTGCACAGGTCTGGATATTTGTTATTTAAAGTTCCGCTTTCTGGCAGTCCTGGCATCTAAATCTACTACAAGCCGGGACTGTATATATTACCCATATCACTGCATATATTGCATGCATCACTGTTCTTATAAAGTTCCTACAGAATTTCTCGGCAAACCCCACGTCGTTCGTAAATTCTCTTCCAGCGTGAGATTCATCTTGATATGTGTATCTATGAATATCCTGAGAAACTCCAACTGAATTCGACATACCCTGCATCGAACCCAAACACACCGAATCAAAAAGATGTAGGGTATAACAGCTTAAGAGAGCGAACCAACACACACAACATGCACGTACACAGCACTTGAAGAGATCTTTATTCACAGTTACTTTCCGCTGTGGTTGTTGCCTCTCGTGCTTCTGTGAGCTGGTTAAATCAAAATCGTCAAAAAGCTTACCAAAAATCGCCTTTGTGATCTCTCGCTCTGCGGCTGTCGGTGCGGCTTGCGTCTTTGGCTTTATAGAACAGTTTCGGCTTTGTACGTGCGGTGTGTGGACCTTCGTGGAGTCGTTTTATTGATTTGAGTTTTATTTTTGTGTGCGAAAATTGTGATTGTGCAAAAAGGAAAATTTTTGCGAAAATTGTACTAAAACACTTTTAAGAAATGCTTAAAAATCGCTTCACAAATTTACTCGATTTGTCTATAGGAGAAGTACGAAGCTGGATGAACACATTCGACACGGTGCTGGTTGATTGCGATGGTGTGTAGCGAACTTGCATATGTGTGCTTAGTCATTCCATGCATATAAACATAAACCCCAAGCGGAAAGCTAAATGCGGTATCCGAAAGTTTACGTCTTTTGTGTGCACATGACAATGAAACGGTCTGAGTTGGTGAAAAGGAGAGAAGACGCCCCAAATTCCCTTGTCTACAGTTCAACAATAATTGTGCTGCTTTTCTCTCTAAAAATCCACAACCTTTCACATTTTGCACATTTCGTACTTGTTATTGATCTTGCTTTGCAGAAAATAACTAAATGTACAAAATCAGTTGATTCTGATGCTTAAATTGTTTGACAAAATTATATTTTCTCGATTTGTTTTGTAAAATTATGTTCATACAGTTTTGACTTGCAGTCACCACCATGGAGTTGAGCGTGAAAATATGTGATAATCAAGTATGTGATTCGAAGTGTGGGTAACGAGGAATCATTGCTAGAAAGGTACTCGTAAACTGCTATGAAATTCAATAAAAAATCAGCGATGCTTGGATTATGGACGATTTCTATAATAATCTCCTCTTTAATGACTCAAATTTCGATAACTGAGAATAGTAATTGTACGCTAGTTATTGGGGAAATAGTTCCATTCTAGAAAAATAAGTTGTCACGTACAAACTATATATGTACCTACCCTAGTTCTCATTTCAATACGCGCTCATATACCCGTCGAAAATTGTAAAAGCGTTTTTGGGATATTTGGGTTAATTTGCGATACAATTAATTTATATAAGGCGTATTCGATTCACAACTCTAACGAAGATAGGACAGACTTTCGTATGGAAAAAGTTATCGAGTAAGTTATACTCGGATGAAATGAGCGAGTTTTTCTATCCTCGATAGAAAGTGCTTCCAAATTGAAAATTGCTTGAAAACCAATGAGATGAAAAATTACCCATGAGAATTTCCCTGGGACATTTTATATTTCGGCGTTTTTTTGGAAACAGTGCTGCCAAGTTACTACCACTACCACTTACTCGTTTGCTGTTCTATTCGCACAACTCGATAGAAGTTACGAATCTTATGAGTGAGTTGATTACAGAACTTATTTTAAATTATTTCGGTAGGTACACAAAATTTCCTTCTAAAAATCTCATATTTGACGCAGAAGTCAGAAAGTTGTCCAATTATTGCTAAGAAATATAATATAAAACAATTATAGTATGTATAAACAAATTTTGGAATGCAATTGTTCCGGTAGAAATGTACAAAAATTGCTTTAAATTTTCATGATTTGATATAATGTTGATGGAACTTAATACAAATTGGGCCGCCCTCTGTGGTCTAGTGGTAAGCATGCTAGACTCACAATCAGAGGGCCACAGGTTCAAATCCTGCCCGGTCTATTAGTCTTAAAAAGGCTTCTTTCTAAAAAGTCTAGCTAGTGCTCATTCTCAGTAGCTAGTGCTCATTCTCAGTAGCTAGTACTCATTCTCAGTAGATAGTGCTCGTTCTCAGTAGCTAGTGCTCATTCTCAGTAGCTAGTGCTCATTCTCAGTGGCTAGTACTCATTCTCAGTAGCTAGTACTCAATCCAGAACCCCTTGCAGTCATAATTAATTATGGTGTAAGATACAATAATAATAAAAATTTAACGCAATATTAATTACTCCCAACCATATTTTAGCAGAATTAACTTTCATTTCAATTTTGAGATGGTTTTAGCGGGTTTCAAAGTTTGTTATATTACGGGCAAAACTGCAACTTCTTCAAATTAGTCTGGTCTAGCATTAGAAAAAGAAATTACAATTACAAAAATGAGACGATACGAGTCAATAGTAAAAGAGTTGGGTGAATTCTTCAGTGGACTTCCATCGATGAAGTTCTCACAAGCAATGTTTCCTCCAATTTTTTTCTCTGACAAAATTATATGGGAGCAAACATTCTCAAAATGTAAGTAAAAGGCGCAAATAGGGGGGCGGGTCCTGTGCCTGTTTGGATTTTTTCCATTTTTTAGACGCATGATGTAAAAAATGGTGATGCCCAGAATACAATAATTTCGAAAAATTAGTACCCGCTCAGCTTAGAGAGAACTTTGCTCATAACCTGTGAAATTTCCGACTGGGTTATATCGTCGTTGGTAACTACTTTACCTGCTTGTGTGTGTACGGGCGTGAGAGCAAAGAGCCCGAAAGTAAAAGTGGAAAGCTTTTATTGACTTGTGTACTCAGTAATCCCCATTATAAAATGCTCGTGCTTTGTGTGCTTGTGAAATCCTAAATGATATGCAGAATTAGCGGGTGGCTCTGTTTGGTTCACAACAACTGTCAAGTGCATCTGTTGTTTATTCTAAGATAATTATTTATGTGTATGTGTGTATGTCGATACCGGAGGGTGCTGGTCATAGAACTGTCTACGGTCTTATCGTAAATAAAAGCTCTCCATAAATTTGGCTGATCATTACTTGAGACTCATAGAAGACCCTTCAGCCTTCTGAAACAAATCACCCGGCAAATATTGTCACGCCCACTATTAACCATGCATAACTGAGGATCAAAAACAAGGAGGAGTGTATTCTAAGGCGATCACCCTCGGTTCTAAGCATATAAATAATAGGTCAACCGCATCGCCCACCTTTTCGCCATATGGTGCAATACTGCAAAGAGTAACAATCAGAATCAGGTTATATGCTTGTGGTCATTTTCGTCCCATTGCTTGGGGATAAGTTAGGATATTGCCCAAGAGCGCATCGTAGTCGGTCTCACCGCTTACGAGTAGACTAGTTTTGTGTGAACTTCATTCGATAGAACTAAGAAAGTAAAAGTACGAGTATCTAAATCCATTCTTGTTTACTTCTCCTTCCATTAGGTACCCTGTGGCAGGACTATGTCCCCATTGCTGGCGCACCGGCCACAGTAAATAAACTGAAATCGCTCGGTAAGCGTGTTCTCTTCGTCACCAACAATGGCACCAAAACTCGCCGTGAACTGTGGCAGCTCGCTGTGTCGCTGGGCTTTGAAATCGCCGAAACGGACATTATAGCGCCCACGCATTCCATTGCCGAATACTTGAAGAACCTGAAATTTGAGAAGGACGTCTATTTGATTGGAGGCACAGCCATGCAAGTGGAACTAGAAGCCGTGGGCATTAAGAGTTTCGGCATTGGACCGGATACTTTGCAGGGCTCTCTCGGTGATTATGTAGCGCAGGAGCTGGCCAATCAGCAGTGGCAGTCAGTTGGCGCTGTAGTGGTCTCCTTTGACGAGCACTTCACCTTTTGCAAAATGATGAAAGCCTCCAATTGCTTGGGCCAGAATCCGGATTGTTTATTTATCACCACGAACGTCGATGCGGTAAGCAAATATCCCCAATATCACATTCCGGGCACGGGCTCCATTGTAAAGGCGATCGAAACTTGCGTGGACCGCGAGGCCCTGCAACTGGGCAAGCCGAATCCCTTGATTTGCGAGAGCCTACTGCGAGAGGGTGTTCTGGTGCCCGAACGAACGCTGATGATAGGCGATTGGTAAGTGGAGTGCACATTCCTCATAACATCACTATAGAAATTCTCGTCTCCAATTTACACGCTTGCAGCTGCAAAATTGATGTGGTCTTTGGCAAAAATTGCGGCTTCCAAACCATGCTCGTGGGTACTGGCAATTACCAATTGAAGGACATTGAGGAAATGATGGAGGATTTCGAAAAACACAAGCAAAATATACCGGATGCCTTCCTACCACAAATCGGCTACTTACTGCCATTCATATATTAATATAAGTTTGTATTAGGTTGAACCGATCTGGTAAAGCCTAAATTTATAAGGCTTTCCCAGATCGGTTCGACCAGTTCTGAATTATGTAATAAAAGATGGGACCATCTTTGCAATTGGACCCTCTTAAAATCTGGAACTATTTAATCATATATTGGAACTGTTCTGTCAAATTGGGCGCTATATTTGTACAAGTAACATTTAAGATAGTTCCCCAAATATTCCAGTTTAAGCACAATTTCAACAATTCCGAATATTCGCGTAGAATTTACGACCTTTTTTTGAATGTCCTCGGCAATTTATCGGTCACAAATTTACTTAATATGGAACCAGTTCTGGCGAGAGTTTCTTCGGGAAATCTCACTTAAGCACTAAAGAGGTCATTCTGATACCATAACAAACCAGCGCGACTCCTCCATCTACCGCGAGAGGAACCATTGTGACTACGATAAAAATCGCGCTATATTTCTAATCCTTATGGATGACAATTCGATCAGACCTTTGAGGAAGGGTGAGTCTAGGAATTTATGTCTTCTTCTAGCTAGCGAGGGACACTGACACATGAAATGGAGAGCAGACTCTTCCTCTGCTTGAGAGCCGCTGCTGCGATAAAAGTCATTGAATAGGAGCCCTAGTCCTTCGGCATGCTCACCAATCAAGCAGTTTCCCCTCGAGATATCGCTGTGCTGATGTGGTTTCTGTTGAGGTGGAATCGGTGACCAGTTCGCCTCTTGTTCATAGCAGTCCAATTCTGTCAGGTGCGCGCTACTAACCAGGATCGTTTAGCTTCCTCCGGGTGATGTTGGTTGACCTCCATATTACGGAAGTTAAGGGTACACTACGGTGAAAAAGGTGGGTGTTGCAATAAGTGAAGTGCCCAATCTGGCCAATTCTTCGTCCCATTGTCGAAACACCCAGTAGAGATGGCATTGTGAATTTCTTGCCACCTGGTCGACGGATACGCGGCAGTCCAGAACAAACTTTGATGTGGTAAACGCATTAGCAAGGGAGTTCATTGCTGCCAGGCTATCGGAGTAAGTGCCAGATAGATGATTGATATATAGTCATCATCTCTGCGCGAACGACACTGCCATGATCAGGCAGACAGAAGGATAGTTTCAGTCCCAGTTCGCTAGAGAAGAGTTTATAAAGTGTGGGACCATTATAAAGGGACAGAATTTATAAAGTCATCTGCAGCATTAGTTCTCTAATACATTCCATTATATAGAACAATCGGAGTAAAGCTGAACTCGTATACTTTTGGAACTTCTTTAGGTTAGCTTAGACTGGTTGGATCGTGCTCCATGTCTGGTTACGTTCTTAGCGAATTCAGATGACTGCACATTTAGGACTCCCGGAAGTCGACATCATTGAATAGGGACTGGTTTAGCTAGCCATATAAGTTGCGCTCTTCCGAAGGTTAAAACTTCTTCTAGTCCCCCAAACCAGGTTGTCACCAAGTATTTTAAGCGTGCTCTTACGATCGTTGGCAAAAACATGGAGATGGTCCAAGGTTTCCTTGGAGGCACAGCCATCACTGCTTGTAGACATAATTTTTTGGATAAACAAAAATGATCATAATTGAAGAAACTATTGAAAATTCGTAACAATTCTAAAAAATTGTTCCAGTTAAAAAATAATATCAGTAGAATTGGTAAAACTGACTCCCAAAACTATGCTCAAATAAGTGAAATACTTAATAGCAACAAAGAAAAATCAAACTTATAAATGTGAACATAATTTCTTAGCATACATTTGTGCGTGCAATAAAAATTCAATTTTAATCATCGGCGAGTTGCATTTCAGAGACCTTCAAATACGGTTTAAAAAACTACCAACAAAATCCAAGTATGCTAGCAAAAGCATATGAAAATCCTTCTGCTGTGCTGCATATTCGTTTAGCTGAAGTGTCCTTTTCCTATTGAACGGCGGCAGCAGATAGACGGCACATCTCATTAGTATGTAGTTCTCGTATATTTGAATGAGTGCTCCGCGAAAATATTGAAACGTGATTGCATATCAGTGAAACGAGATAGCATACTTTTAGGATCCCATCTGGAGTTTGCGAATGAGTGCACCACCCTGTGTGTCTATTAGCCAAGACACAATCTATTCGAATAAATCTTCTTCCGTTGTAGAGATGGTGGTGTAAGAATGTTCTCCAAAATGAAAACTTCCTTTGAGGTGTATTTAAAAATTCTAGAAAGATCCAGAAACTTCTCGAGTATTGTAGAAGTTTTTACCTCAACCATTCGAAGCTATAAAAAACAGAAGACTGTGCAAAGTCGAGACATTCGAACAGAGATCGTAACAGTGTGTACATCGAGCATTATAATCGAAGCAGCAGTATCTGTAATTGTTATTTTGCAAAGTGATGAAATTCATTATGAAATAAAGTGATCAATTGAATTGTGAAATAAAGTACAAATTGTAAAGAAATAAACTTTAAGCCTAATGTTAAATGTGTAAATAGCAATAATTGAATAATGTTAGTTATTTTAATTTAACCAGCGATTGTTTGATTACTACACAATCCAGTGGTACGCGTCCGAGTACAGAGAGTTAGAGTAAATTGTCAAGAGGGCAATTTCGTAACAGAATAAATTGTCAAGTGGGCAATTTCGTAACAATATTGAACATTTCATTTAGATGTTTACACATACGCAGGATATGTTGGCTTTTCGATCGCAGTATTCATTAATGTGACTTCAGCGGACTTCTCCTTTATTTGTCAGAGAAGAATTTTGCATTTCCATGAACGATAATTACACAAAAACAATCAGTTTATTCACTGTGCACCAGTCACGAATCTGAAGTGTCATTCTGAGTGGGTCTCCTTTTGCATGTGCTACGCTTCGAATGTGTTTGTTATCCTTTTCAAGCCTACTCACGCAGCATTACTGACCAAATTTCTATTAAGATACCTGAAATATTATTTATTAGAATAATTTTAATATATCTATGAGAATACCAGTATATAAATAAGATATAGTGCCGATTTCCGTTGTATTTACAATTGCACTTTGGCGACTTCATCAATTTCGACACTAATTTCTTTCAAAGCCTGGCAACGCTGTTGATATCCTGTTCATGCATTCACAATGGCGGAATAGCAGTAAAGGCGTGAAACGTCAACAGCACGGATATTCAGGATATCTCGAAGTGCTTCGTGCTCGTACATAAATAAATAACAATATTAAGATTATAGTTAACAAATTAACAAACTTTAAGTTTATACTTGATTCGTTAAGGAAATGTTAAAACATGAAACGAAATGCATCAGAAACAAATACAAAGAAAAAATCGATAATTCTGAGGGATGAATTAAAGTGAAAGGGAAAGTAGAGAAGGGGGCACATACTCACAAACTGCTCATAAGTCGACTGGGTGGAAAGTGGCGCGAAGCAGTTGGCTACAAAGCTGCTCGGAAGGGTACTCAGGAACTGTGTCGGAAGGGTACCCAGGAACTGGCTTGGAAGGGTACTCAGGAACTGACTCGAAAGGGTATTGAGGAACTGGCTCGAAAGGGTATGCAACGATGTCCTAAAGGTATAGTGACCCTTATCTAAATTTCGTCGCTATGAGAAGACCTGAATTACTTATTGATGGCCGACCACGAACCCAGTGAAGTATATTTGTTAGGTCCTTTTCAGGATACCAGTTTGTGTGCTACTCATGCGAAACGTGCCCTGACTTCCAACTAGCGAAACGTATTCGTGGTCAAGGAACTTCAACAGAGTAGGACTCCCTGCTGTGCGACTCACACACAACGAAGGAATGACAACAACGAAGGAATAACAACAACGGTTCTTTTCAGAACCCAAACAGCTTCCATAAAGAGAACAAAAATGAATACTTATCTCCGAAAGTACTGATAATAAACAACTAACTTACTCAATTCCATTCAAAAATTACTTTTAATGTTTCAATAAAATTATTCAATACCAATTCAAATACATTTCCGTTTCGATTCACTTCCAATCCATGTATTTAGCGACCGCTTTGGTGCCTTCGCTCACGGCGTACTTGCCCAACTCGCCAGGCACCACAATCCGAACTGCAGTTTGGATGTGGCGACTGGTGAGGGTCGACCGGTGGCTGTAGTGCGCCAAGCGAGACGCTTCCGTTGCAATACGTTCAAAGGTGTCGTTCAGAAAACTGTTCATGAGGGTCATTGCCTTCGAGGAAATGCCAGTGTCAGGGTGCAGTTGCTTCA
The DNA here is from genome assembly GCA_920105625.2 of Clusia tigrina. NCBI lineage: Eukaryota > Metazoa > Arthropoda > Insecta > Diptera > Clusiidae > Clusia > Clusia tigrina. Next base: position 200,658,913 of record OV050032.1, read on the forward strand.
GCACTTCATAGATGTGGACGGCGTAGTTCTCCCTCCTCTTGCGCTTCCTCTTCCTATCCACTCTGGCGAGGTTCTTTTTGGCCTTGCCAGCCTTCTCGGCACCTTGCTCATTCGTTTCGGAAGACATTCTCCAATCTTCTCGATCTGAACTAGTTAAGAACAATTGAAATAAAATTTAAATCTAAATTTGTCAGTTATCAACTCACTCACCGCGCAGTTCCTGCCACTATCAGGATGCTTTTGCAGTTGGATTTGTGAACAATATGACGACGGTGACGGAAAAATCTGAGTGTAAGATGCTGAGAAGAGAAAAGTGTGGATAAAAGGATTCTGGTGGAAAAAGGGACAACAAATTTCAAAGTGATTTGTGGAATGGCAAAATATCGTTTTGCGCTCCTTTATTCTGCACTGAATAATCACCTTTTAGTTTCTTATGCGGGAATACCACAAATTGCGACTGAATTATTCCTTTTCACTTAATAAATGTCCAGTGTTGCCAGACTGCCTCGAATTCAATGTGTTCACGAAATTCTCCCGCATGATACATATAAAAGGGTGGCTACACTTATGAATATGTATGTTTATATGTATATGTACATATGTGTGCATGGATATGTCATATGCATGTGTATATGTATATGTATGTGTACATGGATATGTCATATGTATGTGTATATGTATATATATTATTATATATATTGTTACGAAATTGCCCACTTGACAATTTATTCTGTTACGAGATTGCCCTCTTGACAATTTACTCTAACTCTCTGTACTCGGACTCGTACCACTGGATTGTGTAGTAATCAAACAATCGCTGGTTAAATTAAAATAACTAACATTATTCAATTATTGCTATTTACACATTTAACATTAGGCTTAAAGTTTATTTCTTTACAATTTGTACTTTATTTCACAATTCAATTGATCACTTTATTTCATAATGAATTTCATCACTTTGCAAAATAACAATTACAGATACTGCTGCTTCGATTATAATGCTCGATGTACACACTGTTACGATCTCTGTTCGAATGTCTCGACTTTGCACAGTCTTGTGCTTTTTATAGTTTCGAATGGTTGAGGTGGAAACTTCTACAATACAGTAGAAATTTCTCGATCTTTCTAGAACTTGATATACACCTCAAAGGAAGCTTTCATTATTTTACACCACCGACAGGGTGTTCTTAAGTAAACTTTTATTCGAATAGTTCGCATCTTGACTCACAGGGGGCACTCATTCTCCAGATGGGATCCTAAAAGTATGCAATCCCTTTTCACTGAGCTATCACGTTTCATGAATTTCATCACTTTGCAAAATAACAATTACAGATACTGCTGCTTCGATTATAATGCTCGATGTACACACTGTTACGATCTCTGTTCGAATGTCTCGACTTTGCACAGGCTTGTGCTTTTTATAGTTTCGAATGGTTGAGGTGGAAACTTCTACAATACAGTAGAAATTTCTCGATCTTTCTAGAACTTGATATACACCTCAATGGAAGCTTTAATTATTTTACACCACCGACAGGGTGTTCTTAAGTAACCTTTTATTCGAATAGTTCGCATCTTAACTCACAGGGGGCACTCATTCTCCAGATGGGATCCTAAAAGTATGCAATCCCTTTTCACTGAGCTATCACGTTTCAATATTTTTGATTGAATTTGCTCATATTTCAATTCTGCAAAAAGGAAGAAAAATTGAATAAATTCAGCCGCCAATGGATTGTTTAAAAAAGGACTAACAGTTTAAGGACATTTTTAGTATTTTGTGTAGTCCTTTCCCTAATACTGCAAACGTACACAACTGAATATCCCAATTCCTCAATTGTTCCTCATATGACTTCCATTGGCGATGAGCAGTGCTACCCCTGGTACAACATTCAAACAACTGAAGCAGTCAATTCAATGGAAATGTATGGAATTCTGTGTTCTTCTCGGCTACAGCCTTGGCAATGACTGAGTATTTCTCAGCGGTCTTTGGCTGTATTTTAACACCGTCTCCGTTTACGCGAACATAGCCCTGGATTCATTTAGAGCAATTTTTTGAAACAATTCTTTTATTGGAAGAATATTTCTCACGCCCGAAACAAAAATGGGCGGTGGTTTGGGTTCTCTTCGGACTTCGGTTGTTACATCTTGGTGCAGCTCTTCTAACTCTAGAGAAGCGAATCTGTTGGAGCTGTTTATAGAAGGCGCTGCGAGTCAGTAGTAATCAAGTTTGGATTGCTTTGGAGTGGGTACGCGATGCTGCGCCTGGGCTAGATATGTTCCCCTTTGAGCTAGATGCTCTTTCACATGGTTCGGAGGACTCCGTGTCGGATCTTGCAACCTTAAGGTCTGTTGAGGTCACCCCACTAGTGATATTTTCAACTCGATTTATCTCGCTTTTGTTGTTTGCTGGTCCCGGCGTAGTGCGCTGATCACAACCAGAATTTGTGACGCTTCACCATATTTGGGCTACCTTGGCGGAGCGGATAACACACATCCCACTAAGTGTAGAGGAGTCTTAAGCATTAACAACCTTAGTACAGACACAAACCACCTACAGTTAGTCTTTGAGATGACAAAGTAACAGGGTACAGAAATGGCAGTGAGGCTGCTGCACTAAAGCAGATGATGTCGTTCACTCATACGGTATATTCGGTTGCAAATCCGACTATTTAATAGAAAATATCAATATTCTGAAAATGAAATTAATGCACTTATTTCAGTTAAAAAATGTAGACCCAATTGCCTAGCACCGTTCCACTTTTATGGGATGAATTTTCTATGACAGAAAGTTAATAAACAACAAAGCTCTTGACTTTTGAATACAAATATCCTCATTCGCAATAGAAATTCTGCTTCCTCTGTTAATCAAGAGCCAATCTTTATAATATATGTTTCTGCTTGAACTGAACGTGCATGCACCGTGAACGTTTTGAGCTACAAGCGAGAGATCCTGGGCTCGAAATATCCCATTCGACTTCGAACACTTTGTAGTGTGGGAACCTTATTTACTATGTATATACACACAAAAAGGCGAGTTCTTATAAGATTTGATATTTAAAAGAAAGCTTTTGCCTATAAAATAGTCATATGTCAGTCACTGCAAGTTTTTCGTGCGTTTTCGCTTCAGAGCAAATTCAGTTTCCAAATTTTAGTTCCCCAGTTTAACTGCACTTCCAACAGTTTTCCGCCACGTGATTTCACGGTCCAAGGCTCGCTCAAAACTAAACAGATTATATTTCTATCGACATTGTATCTTTTTCGTCTTGCAACCATGTCAACTAATCCTCCGCAGCTACAGCCAGAGACAGCGGCCGAGGATGAGGCTGCTAAAATGCGATATGTGTATTGCCTGTTTATAGAGGCTGAGGAGCTAATTGCGGTGGGTTTTACCGCGATGATTGCCCAGCTGAATGATCTACTCAGATCACCGATGTTCAATCAGAAAATTTTCGACGCTGTTCACAAGGACATGAATATGCTGATAAAAGGCAATCACGTGCCAGACGTGTTGCCCCCCCACGATTGGATGTACAAGATGATCGCAGTGGTGAGGCCGATGGCTCTCAAAATGGCCGAGGACACTCTTCTGCTGAAGGCATGGCTTTTCGTGTTGACACAGAATACGAGTTTGGAGGACACGGCCAGCGTGGAATTGCAATACGACATACGCAAACTCGTCTGCTGGGCAGCAGCATTGGCAGAATTCCAATTAGATAAGCTGGACGAATATATCTCTGAGCGCTCGGAGATCCTTCAAGACAATATGAAAAATTCGCGCAAGCCTCGCCTCTGTCGGTGCGTGAGGGATTTCGATATCAGGGTGTATCATGCCCTGACCGAGATGGTGGGCGAGATGCAGGATAACTACAATATTTTGAATGATTTCATCCGCAAAAATATGCAGCATCTCCAGAACCCATCCTCCAGCGCCAGGCTGTCGACCTATTCCCCTCCCCTCCCACAAACCTGAATGTTCTGTAACTATTTCTCAATCAAACTAAATTGTAAAATAAAAAATGTGTCATTTTCATTCTCGTGTTTTCTTACGCCGAAGCGGGCTTCCCTCTCGGAAGCGCCAACTTTTTTTAGACACCGACAGAGGTCGCTTTCGAGTAGTTCCCAGGGTAATGCGCTAGCATCTAGTGTGTGGTGGCCCTGGAGCCGTGTAACCACAAAACCCGCCAATTCAGACAAAGCGTTTCTATGCGAACGTTTATTTACACCGATTACACTTGATTCTAGGATATCCTCGCAAATCTTATTAACTAAATACTCTTGAAAGAAAAAGACTCCTTAGTAGCGACTGCGGCTCATTAGGCGCGAAAAGCTTCTAGGTTGACGACGGGAATTTGGGGACTGTCGCAGCGCACGGCTTGGTTGCTGTGGAGAGAAAAACAAAAATGAATGAGAAAAACACAAGAAAATCGCCTCCACTCCGTCACCCACTCCGTCGGCCCGGCATTCGGAACAAAAACTTTCGCACCAACTTGCTCCATACAAAAGTAGAGGAGGAAAGAGGAAAAAATTACCGGAAGCTTTCATTCAGGATCCGGCCATCTACTCAATTTTCTAACCCACCCACTCTGGTTCTGTTAATGTCTCTTACCCGGGAAAATCTTCTCGCACAAACGCCGCGGGCGGCACCTCCATCAGCGTTAAATGGTCCGCATTGTCGCAGATGAGTCGCGCCATGGTTGCCTTGCGTATCTCGTGCAGCTGGTCGAGGGTGAATGCACCCGGGTTGATGGCGCTGTTGTATTCATAGAAGTAGCGATCGCCGAGCTTGAAGCGTGTGAACTGGTCCGCAATGATTTCGGCGAAGGTTATGCCCACAATGCCATCGTCAACGGACTTCTCCAGCAAGCCACCCACCCACAAATCGATGTCATCGGGACTGCGGTACACTTCCGAGAGCTTGTGGCCGATCTGCAAAGACAGCAAATTTTCACATTCACTTTAGACACTCAGCGAGAAGTGATGGTGACCAAGTTTCCCGTTTTCCGATCAAGTCTTACCTCGTTTGGCAGCTGACTGAAACTGAGTAGCTTCCTGTGACCCATCAGCTCCAAGTAGTCGTTGTAGCCGCGCAGTCCTTGATCCCTGCCTCGCTGTATGTTCACTGCTGCCAAGTCCAAGCCGAACGGGTTGTGGCCCCGGAACAAGAAACGACTCAACTATTCCAAACAACACAAAATTCGGTACTACAAAATTCAACAGCGCAACAACAAAACACCATCAAAAACACTTACGCCGTGTGTTATGGAACTGTCCACCTTCTGCATTGGCTGCGTGACCATGGTTTGCAACATGTCGTCGTAGAACGTGCGCTGCCGCATGAGAGACGGATTGAACATCACGTCTGGTATGCTAATCACCTCCCCCCCAGCATTACTAGCGCCCCGATGGATGTGGTACTGGCCGTAAACACTCGAATGGCCCATGCGAAAAGCGGCGCCGGAGAACTCATTCGTAAGGGCCGGATTCACTTCTTTGTTGTACTCACTGGAATGGCCGTGGTGTTGCGGCACGAGACGGAAACGCTTCATCTGGGTAGGACCCACGACCTCTGGTAGGTACTCGTTGTAGACGATGTGCTGTATTTCGGCAATCACGATGCGACGCGCCTCCTGGAAGAGCATTTCGTCCGAGTGGTTGGGGTTGAGGTGTGCCAGAGTCTCCGCGATGCGGTTGTGTTCGCGAGCGAAAATAATGTGCACGACAATGAGGGAGATGATCTGGTTGGTGCGACCGTCCCCTGTGAGGATTTACGGGATATGCGTGGTAGGAGAGAACAGTACTGGAACCGTAAAATTTCCACTCACCTGACTGAAAGCAAGACTTGCCCGGCTCATCGCTCTCGCATGCCTTCTGGTCGGTCGTCAGTGGCAACAGGTCGCGTCCAAAGTCTTTGAACATGCGCAGCTTTCCACCGCGGAAAGTGCGCAGACCGCGCATCGTGTCCACATTCGAGCCGTACACAGGCGACGCGTCCAGAAAGTGGGTTACCTTGCTGCGCTGCTTACCGTACCCCACTTTGCAGTCGCTGTTCGGGGCCAAGGACAGCCGCACGAAGTTCATGCATCGGACACTGAACGTGCCGTAGAAATCGTCGCTAGGGTCCACATCTATGGGCATGCAAGCGAAATGACGATTCTCTATCGGCAGCGGAGCCCCTCCGTCAGGGGTGCAGCACTGAACCAGTTCTCCGCTCTCTGCGGTAAACAAACAAATTTACTTTATTAGTTGGTCTGTAGACTCCACCTGCCACTTCAGTGCTCATACCCAGTCGCACCGATGCCGTTTGCGAGACATCGTGCGCAACAAACTGGCCGAACTGCATCAACAGCAGATTATTCTTGGGATGAGGCCTGTTCACGTCCAGCAGCAGTCTACGCGAGACCTCGCGGGCACTCATTAACGGCTCACCATTTGCCGAGTGTATGCGCGCCGTCCAAACACCGTCCTCGTATGCGGGAGGCAACAAGCGCTCCATCGGCTGACCAGCAGCCCCCCAGTGCGAGCGGTGAGGTAGTGGATTGTTACAGGAACCATCGGAGGAGCGAAAGCGCGCTCTGGGATTGCGACAGGGGTGCGGTTGGGAGCAGTGGTGAGCCAAGGGCGTCTCCGTGAAGTCTCCTTGTATGTTGTTGGTGATAATGTCGTCCAGGGGGATCTGCTGTCTGTAAGAAAGACACAATTATGGTAAATGAAATGCGGATGACATCGAGTAGGCCAGTTAGAGTGGGTGAGTGAGGTTTCTAAGGCCTTCCAACGCCACATCTGGAGCAGATATCAACACATAAATTGCTGCGGCTTATTCCACTCCGTTCCCTAACATGGTGTTGAGTTCAATATTCAATGCAAAGCAACCACTATAAACATCTGAGAACATGGCAATCCACTATGATGACTAAAGAAAATAAGCAGTTGATTGTCAAACGTATCCACTCATTCACAGCTCACCCAATTGACTAAGAATAACAATTTAATTTATTACAATTCTCTGACTCACTTCTTGGTGAACATTTGCGTTGTGATAACCTGCTCCATGGCTGAATTCGAGATCTGGAAATTTTGAATGTCCTCCAGCGGCGACGAGTGGAATACCATGCCGTGCATGAAGTCGGGGTGTCCACGTTGCACTGGCATCATGGCAATTTCGTGCATCAGGTGCTCGAATTTCCTGCGAGCCGCCTCGATTATACTCATAGGCAGGAATGTGGCCCCTGCCATGCGTTCCTTGTTCTTACGCAAAGCTAAAAATAAAATGAAAAGGGTAAAACTTTAAGTCGCCTTGGCATGAGCTTGTCTACTTACCAGTGTGATTCTGTCCCGTGACACAGCAGAAGCCGAACTTACCTCCTGGCAAGTCACATACCTGCGGCTTGTCGTGGTCCTTCATGCGCACGTGCGCCGGACACTGAATCTGAGGCACACAGCGAATATTGCTGGGACAGGGATCGCATTTATGCAGTAAACCGGAAGTGGGCTGTTTCACATTATCTGCAAAGGAACGATGCAATGGGTCAGTTATAAATACTTCTTCACACCTTCAGGTCATTTAGTCTGCACTACAGAATAGAAGAGCCATCAACCTCTAAGTAATTAACACGACTTTACTCACCGTTGTCGTCCTCTTCTTCGAGCGGCTCCTCTAAGGTGGGCGTCGGCTGCGTCTGCTCTATTTGATTCGGCGCTGCTGTTGTCTCCTCCTTGACTGGCTGCGTCTGCGGCGGCTTCTTCTTCACTGTAAATCCGTCCACCCCGCCGCATACCAAATGCAAGAACAGGCACACTATCAGGACGACTTTTCCGACTCGTAGCGATTTCCTCCTCGCTTCACTCGTCATTTTCCCAGTTGGGTGCGTCATCAAAGCCAAAAATTTAAACTCAACACAGAATTACAAAGGGATTACTTAAACATAAAAATCAAATATCCACTTAAGCAAAAAATACAGTTCCAATTGGAAGCGACAAATCGGCTTCAATTAAACGGAAAAACTCAAAACGCAAGCAACTCTGAAAGCAACGCTAAAATATTCGTTTTGCCCTCAGCAGTGAACCAAAAAATTAAAAGGCAACGGAATTACGTTCACACATACACAAACACACACGCATGCGGTCACTGAGCAGTCATACTTAACGGGACTTTGCAGCAATTCGAACGAAATCACGCAGTGTTGCATTTTCCAAAGACAAAATGAGCCCATTTTTTGCCCTTTTAGTCTATTGAGAAAATGCATGAACAAAAATTAACTTTTGATCGAATTGTTGAATGAAAATTGAAATAAAGGAAACTTAACTTAAAAATAAACTCAGAAAAATACCCAATATTATAAAGAGTTATAATAAGTAAATTATCAATTATAACCCAATTTTTTACTAAGATATTTATTTTGTAATTAATCAAATTTCATTTATTAAATTAGGTCCTAATTGAAATAAAAAGAACTTTACTTATAAATAAATTTATAATAAAATACCTAATATTAAGGAGAGATAAATATAATAAGTAAAGCTAGTTTTCCACTGTTAATACAAATTTTTAAGTAAATATATAAAAATAAAATAACTAAGTAAAGAATCATTGTAAACCAAACTTTTTACATGAATGCTTAAATTGTAATTAATCAAATTTGATTTTTTAAATTGTGTCCTAATTTTAATGGAACAACAATTTAAAACTTAAATTTGGGTAACTAACAAGTCAACGTGAATAATGACATTTTTGTAGAGCAATCAATCCACTTCTGATTTAAAATTTTGTTTAAAACACAAAATTTGCTACAAATCGTACGCTAAAGAGATACCCTTATAACGGAGCAACGAAATTGCATCGGTAACTAATTTCTCCATCATCGATAAATTGTTGTATTTAAATAATTTTTTTGGGTGCAGTAATCATCAGGTAGAAACCCATCACAGCACTGCTCAAATGTAGAACCATGTTAAAGCACTAAACACTCATGACTTTTAACTTAAAGTTTGCGTAAGTAAAACTTTTGTTTTCATTCAACGAGTACTCATGTCTTTGATTTCTTGAACATATTAATCAGCTGTTTTTCAACTTTCGTTGACTTTTCGTAGCGTATCTAATTTCAATAGGTTGGCAAGTCACGAAAGTTTTTGTACAACCATGCAGCGCTGCGCCTCATATGTTTGGTCGCAACAGCCGATTGAAGGGAGTCAAATTTTAAGTTAAAAGTCATGAGTGTTTAAGGCCTAAAAGCTGTTTGATGAATGCCAAAGGTTAAGTTCAAATGTCATGAGCTTAACAGCTGATTGATGAAGTTCAAGTTTAAGTTCAAATGTCGTAATTCAAAGATATTAAGAAACTTTTGTTAAATGAGTGCACTCATCCTTACTCGCGTAACAGCCTTTGAGTGAAAATCAAAAATTTTAATTTTTTAATTTGACGAGTTGGTAATTTGATCGTGTGTGGTTGTTATTGACGAGCTATTCCTCAGTTGTGTTGTGACTGTGAAGTACTGAACAAGTCCACGGGTGAGAAAAAATCGCTATCACTCGTTCTTTTCACATTCTATAATACCGGCGTACAATAATAGAAGCAAATAAAAATTCAACATATGCGATATTGCTCGAATTTTATCCGTATGTAATATCCCGAAATTGAGAATTTCAAAAATTAAGAAAAGTAAATAAATTTTTTACTGAACTTGGATGAGTTAATTTATTATTTATTTATTTATTGTTAATTTTAATTATAATTACAAATTATTAATGAAAGATAAGCACTAGCTGCCAGGGCTACCGGTATATGCGTTAATTTAATGAGTGGAGAGGTAAGCGTCAAGCCCACACGTATACTTGACGTGATATTTCAATCGCGCCCTGGGCACTTTCCTCAGAGTTGCGCTACAAGGTATGCTTGCATTTACGCCCATGTCTGATGTGGGCACAATGACAGTTAACAGCAAACAACAACAAATAACAAAGACGGTGAGGCTAGTTGGGAGTTTAGATTTATATTTGAATTTTCCAATATGTTGGCATAAATTGTAAATTAATTGCACTCAAATTATAGTAGTGAAGAAAAGGGGGAATGGAGACATCAAATAAAATTAAATTGCCTTTTTTAAATGGCTCTGATAACGTCTTCAACGGCATTGAGGCAATGCGATCAGTTGCTCTATCGCGTCATTAACTCCAAATGCAACTTGGTCTGAGCTGTGGGTTCAGCTAACACTCTCGTTTTGTCGACCGTTGACTGCTGTAAGTAATAATGTTACTCGTAAGAGCACTTTGTAAGATAGCTTATATAGCTGCCGGTGGAGCTGACTAAGAGCCGTCTGTGATTACTGCTGGAGCAGGATGTTGCTGTGCTCCTATCAAATCAACAGTTGCTGTTAACCACACCCATGATAAGTAGTAAGGAGGAGTGATAAATACTGAATTGGCATAGGCATTGAAAGAGCGCAGCTGTGCGACATGGAACTCAATGTGGACAGGCTTTGGGTAGGACCATGCTAACAGCATTTAAGGAAGACTGAGTCCTAACGTGTTGTGTATGGAAGTCAACGAAAATGCCTTCCACCGCTTACATATGTGTACTTGTTTAAGGAAATTCATTTACACCTGTCCGCAGTATTGCAGGGAATTGGTGATAATATCCTTTTCGACCCAGGTGTGCTCTGTTGGAAATACAATACACTCATCAGAAATTCCACGGAAATAACAGTTCAGTCTTTATTTTAGATATTATGCTTTTAAGATTTATTCTCTTCCCACAGTGGATAATGACGTAGAAGCACCGCCGCAACAATTCGCTGAAATATTGAGTCATTCATGACTTTTGGTTGCGGGGCTTCGTTTACCTTTCCGCCTGCGGTGAATTTTGGACTGATATTCTCGTTTATTTGGGCGAATCCTCTACCATGTGGCGCTCATAGTCATACTGTTCAAACAGGCATCCGTGCAAGCTCAGAGCCTGACCCTAAGAAGGTGTGTGTAGGTGTGATTTGCGTTTTCCATATGTTCTTGCAGGATGTCAATGCGTAGATGCCTGGGTCGTTGTGCAATTACAATCAGTGTGTTGGGAGAGTAGGGAGGAACATAATAAATGTGCAGAAAACGCCTATAAAGTTGACGATGTGGAAGGCTGTGGTTGAAGAACAAATTAAGTAAAGTGAGGAGAAAAAAATGACTAAAAGGAGGATTATAATGCCTAAATTTCTTCCAGTCCAATCTAACACGAACACAGTAATGAGATGAAGTAATAATGAAGTGTAATAATGAAGTGCAGTAATAATGAAGTGCAAGTTTCTCTGTTACTCTTAATCGCGACACCACAGCAAGGACACGGATTACGTTCAACAATATGCTAGGGTGTGTTTCATTCTCCTGGGGAGTATAAAATAGTATGAAATTCATTCCAAGGTGCAAGTGAACTGCCCACAAATAATAATGAATCGTGCACCCTAACAAGTGGAAGACCAAATGGATTGGTCCACACGTCAGTTGGTTGCCATTTCCCCATTGTGTTCACACTACTACAATGATCATTAGTAAACTAAGCATCCATAAAATATATTAAAGCGGAGGAAGAAAGCAAACTCACCACCAGCAGTCATAAAAATCGGCGATATATGCGGCTCTGGGAAGTTTACAATATGGAATCCTGCTACTATCTTTAATGGTGTTGTACGGAAACCATATTTCTTATGGAACAGGTTAAAGTCTTCACATTTTTTATTTAATTCATTTCTAAATGCGTCTATTTTAATTTTTAGCCACTTGCGTCATGAAGGAATAAAAATCGGGGACTCGAAAGTACTCAAAGGAGACTTTATTTACCACTCACATTATAAACTGGAAACTATGGAACTATCACGATGATGTTAAGCTTTCTGTTCTGTTCTGTGAATTGATCCGCTTGGATTAGTTCAAGTAAAATATTTCCAGGTATATGGAAGCGTTGTTAGGACCATCGCAGATTTACTTTATTACTAACGCCACAAGACTTGTTGTCTTTCACACCCTTTGGTTTTACTTGTAAAAAAGTTTACGCCGACTCGGCCGACGTTTCGGCACTTTTTTCACTACACAAACACATTCAGCTGCATGCATAGTTTGCCGCTTTAGTTTTTTTTTGTCGACTCGGCACATATTTATTATTAAAATGCTGCACGGCTTGTTTCTTTTGCCGACTCGTTGCACCGCCACATGGCTAGTCTTTTTTTGTGGCCGACTCGGCACACGTTTATTATTCAATCGCCGCTATACCCGTTTTTTCCGTACTGCTTTGTGTTGATGTTTATGTGAAAAATCACACCCAGCTTATTTTCAGTGGTGGTGCCATGTCAAAGACACATGCGTTTCATTTATTTAATGCACTAGCAAAATGTGGAAGGAATATTTTCCTTTAAATAGTGTACATCGCACTTTAAACATGACGCCGTCTGTCAGCAGCTGTGTGAGTGTCGTTGATGTAGTTTATGCCGGGTCGGCGAAAATTGCTGTGAGTGTCAGAGCCCTTTTTGTCTCATATCGGGGATCAATGTAAAAATTACAATTAAAATAACTATTAACTGAAATTTCAAGAAGACTTTTATGCACATTAAAGTAAGAGATGAGCATGGACAAAGCACGAACAAAATAAAAGCCAGATCACATTTAAAATTTGGAGTTTAAACTGAGATCAGTCGAGATAGCTCCAACTCAACTCGCATTGCGCGGCATATTTGGTGCAGATTCTGTGGTAAGGAGCTTCAAAGGCTCGTTGGTAGTTGCAAAAATATTGTTCTAACATTAACAACAATTTACTTTCATTTACCAACAGATTCGCACTGGATAACGTTTCACGTCCATAGAGCAGAGTAGCAAACCGATAAGTATTGCCCGGCAGTGGCGCTGTCCTTGCGCTGACTATTACCATCCTAAGTAAGAGAACTTTTTAAGTCAGTGCTTGAACGGCGCCACACCGTGGTATCACAATGGGCCATTAGGTGTGCTCAAGTGTGATTATGGCAAAATAGGTGGCCACTCCTACCTACCTACCTCCCCGGCCAGCAGTATTCTAATCCAATGAGGATTTGCACTGACTAAAATACAAAGTGAATTTGTCATCTGGGTTCCACTCACTGCGCTTACTGAGAATGTTGCTGTAAGCACATGATTCGCGTTGGATTTCAAGGGAGATTGCAAAATAAACCACAACATTTTTCTTTTTGGTTTATAATCTGTTTTTATTTCACTTTTGTTTGTTTTCAATAAATTATTTTTATTTGATTATAATTTTAAGTAATAATTATGAATATGTAATTAATTATTGTCGATAAGTACGTGTCAAGCTTGTTGGCCGATTGATAAGTGTCCGCATGTGGAAGGATAAACGACAACAACAACAACAATAACAACAAATTGAATAATATACGCATGCATACATGGAGTAGATAAGTAGTGGCCAAAGCGGATACTTGACAATCGCCGCGCCCACGTGGTCTATGAAATACGTGCTCTATATAAGGAGATAACGAGAGAAGGAGATAGTTATTGGAAACAAGATATAAGTACAGGCACAGATCATCAGAGCACCCGGGGGGAGGTCGAAAGGTATTGGCGTATGAAGCCCCTGTTGGGGTCTAAGCCACTTGCTGGCGTGTGGACTCCTGTTAGTATGCGAGCCCTTTGCTGGAGTAGTAACCCCCGGTTGGTATGTGGTGACCCTCTGTTGGTGTGTGGACCCTTGTTAGTGTGGTGACCTCCTGTTGGTGTGTGGACCCCCTGTTATTGTGTGGACCCCCTGTTATTGTGTGGACCCCCTGTTATTGTGTGGACCCTCTGTTATTGCGTGGACCCCCTGTTATTGCGTGGACCCCCTGTTATTGCGTGGACCCCCTGTTATTGTGTGGACCCCCTGTTGGCCTGTGAAACCCTTTGTTGGTGTGTGGAACCCTTGTTAGTGAGTGGAGCTCCTGATGGCAAGTGAACCTCCTGTTAGTGTGTAAGCCCACTGTTGGTATAGTAACCCCCTGCTGGTGTAGTAGCCCCCTGTTGGTGTAGTACCCCCCTGTTAGTGTAGTAACTTCCAGTTGGTGTGTGGATCCCCTCTTATAGTGTGGAAACCCCACGTGATGAAACCCTCAGAGTTATCAAAATTTCACACAATTATTTGATGGCGTTTATGCCATCAATGGTAAAATTCCCCTTCAAAATATATTAAGGAGGGCCTGTGGTATAGAGGAAATTGGTATGTACCCAGTGAGGATCTCAGTTTGGTGCTTGGTTGTAGAGAGAGAGATTGAACCTCACGGTCATGCTTTCTCTGCCTCTTTCACCTTTAACTTCTTAGGGCCCCCATACCGTTCGGAGTAGTCTGCTCTTCGTTGGTGATAGAGCAGAGTAGTCGCTCCTTCAACTATCGTAGTGGGGTCTGATGCTGTGCCCTAAAATGTTCCTGCATATATAATATTATATTAGTTTAAAAGGATACAGTTTAATTATTTATAAATTGTTCACACTAAATTTTAATATATTCAACAACAACAAATCACGACAAAATGAACCACTACCAAATCTTTGGAGTGCTCTCATTTCCGTTTGGTGGTTTGGAGCCTGCGAAGTCATACAGAATAGGTCGCGAGAGATGGCCACCTCCCTTAGTCGATCGATGGTCGATTTCTATCATACTCAATGTCTGAGTTCGCTTAATGTCTGAGCTCTCTCAATACCTGAGCTCGCTCAATGTCTGAGCTCTTCAATGTCGGAGCTCTTCAATGTCTGAGCTCTCTCAATGTCTGAGCTCTCTTAATGTCTGAGCTCTCGCAATATCTGAGCACCTCAATGTCTGAGAACCTCAATGTCTGAGGACCTCAATGTCTGAGGACCTCAATGTCTGAGGACCTCAATGTCTGAGCTTTCCCAATGTCTGAGTTCGCTTAAAGTCGGAGCTCTCTCAATGTCTGAGGTCTCGCAATATCTGAGCACCTCAATGTCTGAGGACCTCAATGTCTGAGGACCTCAATGTCTGAGGACCTCAATGTCTGAGGACCTCAATGTCTGAGCTTTCCCAATGTCTGAGTTCGCTTAAAGTCGGAGCTCTCTCAATGTCTGAGCTCTCTTAATGTCTGAGCTCTCGCAATATCTGAGCACCTCAATGTCTGAGAACCTCAATGTCTGAGGACCTCAATGTCTGAGGACCTCAATGTCTGAGGACCTCAATGTCTGAGGACCTCAATGTCTGAGGACCTCAATGTCTGAGCTTTCCCAATGTCTGAGTTCGCTTAAAGTCGGAGCTCTCTCAATGTCTGAGGTCTCGCAATATCTGAGCACCTCAATGTCTGAGGACCTCAATGTCTGAGGACCTCAATGTCTGAGGACCTCAATGTCTGAGGACCTCAATGTCTGAGCTTTCCCAATGTCTGAGTTCGCTTAAAGTCGGAGCTCTCTCAATGTCTGAGCTCTCTCAATGTCTGAGGTCTCGCAATATCTGAGCACCTCAATGTCTGAGGACCTCAATGTCTGAGGACCTTAATGTCTGAGCTTTCCCAATGTCTGAGTTCGCTTAAAAGTCTGAGCTCTCTCAATGTCTGATGGCAAAACTAGTGTCAAAATCAACTGTTCGCACCTATGAAAAACGCCAGTCGGACAAAAACCATTGTGGAATCTTTTTTTCTCTTCGCTGGCCGCCCTCAGAGGTGGACACATTCTAAGAAAGGTGATGAAAATTTGCCTTCTGCGAAAATCGTTCAATGGAGCTCTCCAACTTTCATGTTGCTTCGGTTTGCAACCGTACTGTTCCACGCAGCCTCGGGTTCTGGCGCATCGATTATCTGTTTGCAAAATGTACGTTAGAGTCTCAAGGCGACCTACGACTGTCAACGGAACACGGTACACCCACACATTCGAGACCCAGTTCTCTTAATGACACCACTCTCCGATCAAGTATCATCGTCAGTGAGGTCCTTTTAGTCGTTATTTGTTGTTATTCGCTAAATTTTAATTGATTTTAATAAATGAAATGGTAATTCTTGACAAAAGGGGGCGGGCCAATCACTGATTTTAATGAAAAAGTTTGCATGTCTGAAGGGGGCTTTGGTTTGTTCCAGAAGCTGTCTTTGGATTGTTTCAGAAGGGGCCTTTGAATTGTTCCGGAAGCGACCTTTGATTTGCTCAACAAAATATGTGTACGAGTATATATCGAGAGATCTGGAGGCGTTCAGACGGGTGTCCCACGTCCAAATCTGTATCTGGGTTGCGGACAACTACAGCGACAAACTTCACTAAGATTCTCCTAAACATTATTAAAAAAATCCCAAAAATTCCACCGATCCACAGTTGGAGAACGGCGATTCTTACCACGCACATTTGCACACCATCCTCCCACTCCAAAGTTGGGACTCTAAGTGGCTGTGGGGGAGGAACATAATTATGCCTGGAGTAAGCGCTCCGAACAATAGCATAACTGAGTCCCTTGTTCTGCTTTGCAACTGAACGGAATTGAAAGCGAGGCGGAGATGGAATATATCGGAAAACGTTCAAAGTCAAACGAACTTTTCTCTTCTTCTTCGATAGCCATTGAAAGTGAGAACCCCCCTTAAAGGATATTATCAAATTTTATACTGACTCGGAATTGGGCTTGCTAGAAATATTCTACCACCATCACCGTGTGGGAATTTACCCAAAAACCAAGGCCGTCCGCTCTAAGCTTCTGAGACACACTTTCCTCGGCAGAATTTTATTAATATTTAATTGTTCTATCTGTAAAGCTTCCTAGAAGCACATGTGACAGTTCAATATTCAGGCGTGTTTGTGGAATATATGAACTTTTAGTTTCATTTGTGGAAGAACATTTCATAGGATTTCTATTAAAACTCACTTAGTGCATCTTCAACGCCTGAGATGGGCTGATGACGTATATCGCATGGCCCAAAGGATTATTGTGGAGGATATTTGTGGAGGATAATTATGATTTCCGTTGGATCAACGCTTAGGAAACTGATCATTTCACAAGTCTGAAGTAGGTCTTCCCAAGTATATAGTAGATTTATGCATATATATATCTGTATATATATTTTTGTTTAGAACAATATCCTTCTGGGACGTTCTGGGACACCATTAAAATCTGCGGGTTCAGCCCTTTCGACAATAATCACCAATGAACTATTTTTTATAACATTTAACAAGCGACTAGAAATATGCAAATCACCAAATTTGCGTTATTTTTAACTTTAACTTTAATTTTAATTTTAATTTTTAGATTTGATGATTTTTTTGGGTAAAATCCACGGCTGAGTGGGGAATTGGTGCGAACAAGGGTTTCAAAGAAAATCGATGGTACGAGCCTCCTTCCTTCAGGGAAAAAGTTTTGGTTGACCTGAAATAATTTTCCGAGGTGGATTTTTTCCGAGATTGGACTTCACTGAATTATCAATTGAACCAAAAGCTGTTCAACCAAAAGCTGTTCAACCAAAAGCTGTTTAGCCAAAAGCTGTTTAACCAAAAGCTGTTCAACCAAAAGCTGTTCAACCAAAAGCTGCTCAACCTAAAGCTATTCAACCAAAAGCTATTCAACCAAAAGCTGTTCAACCAAAAGCTGTTCAACCAAAAGCTATTCAACAAAAAGCTGTTCAACCAAAAGCTGTTCAACCAAAAGCTGTTCAACCAAAAGCTGTTTAGCCAAAAGCTGTTTAACCAAAAGCTGTTCAACCAAAAGCTGTACAACCAAAAGCTGCTCAACCTAAAGCTATTCAACCAAAAGCTGTTCAACCAAAAGCTGTTCAACCAAAAGCTGTTCAACCAAAAGCTGTTTAACCAAAAGCTGTTTAACTAAAAGCTGTTTAACCAAAAGCTGTTCAACCAAAAGCTGTTCAACCAAAAGCTGTTTAACCAAAAGCTGTTCAACCAAAGGCTGTTCAACCAAAGGCTGTTCAACCAAAAGCTGTTTAACCAAAAGCTGTTCAACCAAAAGCTGTTCAACCAAAAGCTGCTCAACCTAAAGCTATTCAACCAAAAGCTGTTCAACCAAAAGCTGTTCAACCAAAAGCTGGTCAACCAAAAGCTGTTCAACCAAAAGCTGTTCAACCAAAAGCTGTTCAACCAAAAGCTGTTTAGCCAAAAGCTGTTTAACCAAAAGCTGTTCAACCAAAAGCTGTACAACCAAAAGCTGCTCAACCTAAAGCTATTCAACCAAAAGCTGTTCAACCAAAAGCTGTTCAACCAAAAGCTGTTCAACCAAAAGCTGTTTAACCAAAAGCTGTTTAACTAAAAGCTGTTTAACCAAAAGCTGTTCAACCAAAAGCTGTTCAACCAAAAGCTGTTTAACCAAAAGTTGTTCAACCAAAACCTGCTAAGCCACAAGCTCCTAAACCCATGTGATAAGTCATAATCCCCAATAAACATCTACTAACAGAGCTTTCGCGGTCCAAAAACGGCAGCCGTCGTCCTAGTTTGAGCCACTTTTTCCATCAAGATTTACATGGTGGACACTCTAACTAACCAAGACCAAGACCGATCCAAGGTCAACCGAACAAACAAGCTAACTTTTTAACACGGAAACGGAACTAGAGTGGCATAGATCCCTAAAGCTGTTGGGAAGTAAGCTTAACATAACACTTATTTGGGTGCCAGGACATATTGTAGAGGTTGGCAATGAATGAGCAGATGACTCAACGATATTAGGCAAAGAGGAGTCACATGTAGGCATAATCCTCCAGAATATGGAATCATAAGAAGGCGGCCTTAAAAGCACTCATGAAGTGGACCAGTCATTAAAGACCATAGAAATGGAGTAAGGACGAAACCGACATCGAGTTTTTGAGGGCTTGAAACAACAAAAGAAGGAATGTTCTGAATGGACGCTGCTCATATAGATCATCTCTCAGGTGACACTGCCTGAATATGGGGGCTTCCCCACTTCTCAACCTATGCTCCTCTGATTTAATAATCAGAGATTAAGAGGTGCTTTGGTGGGGCTCTGCAGTTGCAACCATCATTTAAAATGAGAGTTTAACCAAAAATATCAGGAAGAGATTATGGAATGCCAACCACAGGCCATATCTTTACAGGTCTTATTACGAGCTGCTTGTCTGATGAACATCTAGGGTAGGTGTGTGTGTGTCTTGGAGGAATACAATTAGGACTTTTTTGGGAGGACTCATGAATTTCCCCAGCACTAAGTAAACTATAGGAAAACCAAAGGGTGTGAACAGTCTTATGGAAAGTTACCCACAGGTCCTGCCTGACCATCAACTAATTATTCGATGAACGTCTGGGGTAGGTGTGTGTGTATTGAAGGAATAAAACTATGCCCATATTTTTAAAAGACCTCATGCATTTTTTCAGCTCTTTAAGGAAACCACTGGAGAACCAAAGGGTGTGAACAGACCTTAAATGATCGCAGGAAGATCTCTGCCAGTACAAGTGAGTCTCATTCCAAGTCCAGTACTCATATTTGTAGAACAGAACACATCTGAAGCTACTAACACTGTTGCCAACATGACAATGCTGACCCTGCTCAAGTTGGGGTTCCTTGCCCCTCGTTGCCCAGTCTCCACTCAGCCGCCTTAACTACGAATACGTGGATAAATAAAATAAAATTTGGTAATTTTACGCTTAAACTTAAATAAAATTATAGAAAAAAAACAAAAACAAAAACAAAATTGCACTTAATGCCATAAAATAGGCGTAAAACAAAATTAACAATATTGAATTGTCGCACGTGCAGCGTTCAGTTACTGCGCAGAGCGGCAGAGCGGCAGAGTTCTAAAACTAACTTAAATCTTTTCATAAATTGTTTCTACTTCGGATACGGTACTTATAAATATAGGCGAAGCATATACCCAGTGGCAGAATGAGCCTGGCCGCGAAGCCCACGGACATGCCCCGGTGAGAAGGAGGCCTGCTAAAAGAGATCATGGGTGTTGTGGCTGCTTGGCGTACTTTGCTGGCACTCCAACCACACTTGGCTCCACTTCTAGGAGGCCTGCAGTACTGGCAGCAAGCGCGGAAGGCCTTACCGACCAGGCCAGCACGGCTGGGAAGAAGTCACAAAAGCAATACAGTTGGAAGGTGTGCCAACACTCGCGTATTCACTGCTTCCATGCTGCCACTGGGTAGCGGCGTTCAATTCAACTACGAAATTCCTGTACTTGTGTGTGTGAAAGAGAGTGTGCGTGTGAGAGAGTGTATGTGTGTGTGAGAGAGAGAGAGTGTGTGTATATATTTAAATAATTTTCTTAAACTCTTTTTGCTGTGTCTGCATTGTTGTAATTGCTGCTTTGAGGACGCCTCTCAGACGCGCTCACGTCTCGACGTGATTCATGAGCAGCGGCGTATTGGCGGTCGGATACGATGAGGGGCGTCGCTGGCGCTGCAACGCTCCGAACTCTTCAATGCTCTGACAGGATAATGTGGACTCTTCGTAGCGCGAGTGCGTGGAGGCGCCCGAGGAGCGCCGCAAGCCCACATACGAATCGGTGATGACCTCCAGCAGAGCTTCGTCGCTGCAAGAGAATTTCCTCGCATTGAAATTGGTCCACAAAAACAAGAAAAACGCCACTCACCTGTGATAGCGATGATGTTCGAGCAGATTGCCAGTGGCGAAGCGTAGCTTCTTGGGCGACTCCAAACTGGAGGAGCGCGTCAGCGAGTTCCGCGGCATGTTCTTGTTCTTCAGCGAGGAGCGAATGCCGCCGCAGTCGTTCAGAGCCTGCGCCTGCTTGATCGTGCCCTGTATGAATTTGTTGAGCGCCCGTGAGCCGCGCCTCTGAGAGCGTTCATACGTGCGCTTAACGCGCGCCTCTTCGTCCTCCCCCAGCAGCCAGTACGTACGCTGATCGCCCTTGCCCTTCATGGCAACGATGCCTCGCTCCTTCGGAACAGAGAAATGGGAGATTATTGTGACGAAACTCAAAGGTCTGCTCTTACCTGGTAGTGATAGCCGCCCAACCTCTCCAGCAGCTGCTTGCACTGCTCGCTGCAGTGTATCTTGAGCGGCACACCACTCGACTCCATGCGCGACGCCGTGTTGACTGTGTCGCCGAACAAGCAGTACCGCGGCATTTTCAGCCCCACCACTCCGGCGCACACGGGCCCCGTGTGTATGCCGATGCGCAGCAGCAGCTTGTTGCCAGGGCGGTGGCGGATTTTGAACTCGGAGACCGCGCTGAGCAGGTGCAGTGACATGGAGGCAATTTCGGCCGCATGCAAGTCGCCGTTGCGTAAAGGCAGACCGGAAACCTACGTGCCAGGGAGCAGGGAGGAAGAAGTTCATTGAAAATGTGGTGAGAGAATAGAGATTGGAAAGGGCTCAACCTCCGAGAGATCGTTAGCGTAAGAGTAAATGAGAGTGCTAACAATAAGGGTCTCTCTTAGGAGGCTGTTACCATTTCAGTGGATGATGATTTTATGATCAGGATGATGATTATATATACAAGTATATAAGGAATTTACTTGAAGGGGGTCTACATTTGTACTAACCACCATGTAGGCGTCGCCAATGGTCTCCACCTTGTAAACATCGTAGTGGCCGATAATCGAATCGAAGCACGTGTACAGATCGTTCAGGAAGTTGACCACCTGCAGCGGTGTACTCTCCGCCGACATGGCCGTGAAGCCGACAATGTCGCTGAAGTAAATGGAGACCTGTTCGTAACTTTCCGGGTCCACTTTGTGGCCCTTCTTCAGCTGCTCCGCAACGGGACGCGGCAGCATTTCGAGCAGCAAAGCGTCAGTCTTCTTTTTCTCCTCCTGCAGCTGATCGGTGCGCTCGTCCACGAGTGCCTCCAAGTTATTGGCGTACTTCTCCATCATGGCCATCATGTTGTCGAAAATGTTCGGCTTCATGCCTTTGCGCAGCGGGCGCAGTTTGGCGCGTATGGTCTTAAAGTCGGGCCGTTCGTCCGGCCGCTCCGTCCAGCACTCGCGCAATATTTCGCGCACGCAATCGAACGAGGTCTCCAGTGGCTGCAGCGAGGGCCGATACGGGTACAAATTGTCCTGGACCTGCAGCACTTTCTGCAGGCACTGCATGGGCGTGAGGCCGGTCTCGCCGAAGGGTCCGTGCCGTGTATGGATTTCGTACAGCACAATGCCGAAGGAGTAGGCGTCCGCTTTCTGTGTGCCCATCACCAGTGAGGCGGGACCTTGACGAAGCAGTTCGGGGGCGCGGTAGAGCAGCTCTAGAATAGTGGAAGAAAACGAACACGAAACCGAGAGTGAGGGATAATAAGCTGGCATGTCTGCCCAATTGGAATACACGCTGAACTAGTTAATTCACTTACTTGTGCACTTGGTCGCCATGCTCTGCGTGTCCGTGGAATTGTCCTCGATGCCCTTCTTAAAGGCGAACAGACCGAAATCGGTCAGTTTAACAACCCAACGCGAGTCGACCAGGCAATTCGATGCACATAGCGAGCCGTGAAAACGAATTGGAGAGTCGTGTAAGTAGATGACGCCCTGCAGGGTGAACAGTGTTTGTAGAATGAGCACATTATCAGGACGGAAGGATAAAGGATGTGTGTGTGTGTGGGCAACTTACTCGTATAATGTCGGCCACCATAGAAGCAATGAACATGTTGTCCAGCTTGACGTCCTCGTTCTCAAGTATGTCCTTTTGGTGGTTGTGGTTGTTGTTGTTGTTGTTGCAGAGTTAAGTGCCATGGAAGGAAAATTCAATACATTTATTAACAGCATGCTACAAAGTGGCACAGAAGTTTACAATTAATTATGAATTTAACTAAATTCAACAGATAAACGAAGTGGCGCCCACATATCAAACAGAAGGGGTCCACTCAAAGAGAAATAACACTCAAATATTATTCTCATCAAGTAAGAATCAATGAAACATTTAACTCAAATTTGAGTCAAGGATACATTTTACTCAAATATTACTCAAAGAGAAATAACACTCAAATTTAATTCTCATCAAGTAAGAATCAAGGAAACATTTTACTCAAATTTGAGTCAAGGACAAATTTAACTCAAATATGAATCAAAGAGAAATAACACTCAAATATAATTCTCATCAAGTAAGAATCAAGGAAACATTTAACTCAAATTTGAGTCAAGGATACATTTTACTCAAATATTACTCAAAGAGAAATAACACTTAAATTCACAACACAAAAATTTTACTCAAATATGAATCAAATAGAAATAACACTCAAATATAATTCTTATCAAGTAAGAATCAAGGAAGCATTTTACTCAAATTTGAGTCAAGGACAAATTTTACTCAAATATTAATCGAAGAGAAATAACACTCAAATTCACACCAGAAAAATTTTACTCAAATATGTGTCAAGGAGAGATTTTACTCAAATATGGATTCAATAGAAATAGCACTCAAATAGAATCCTTATCAAGTTAGATCAAAGAAATATTTTACTCAAATTTGTGTCAAGAACAAATTTTACTCAAATATTAATCGGAGAGAAATAACACTCAAATATAATTCTCATCTAGTAAGAATCAAGGAAACATTTTACTCAAATTTGAGTCAAGGACAAATTTAACTCAAATATGAATCAAAGAGAAATAACACTCAAATATAATTCTCATCAAGTAAGAATCAAGGAAACATTTAACTCAAATTTGAGTCAAGGATACATTTTACTCAAATATTACTCAAAGAGAAATAACACTTAAATTCACAACACAAAAATTTTACTCAAATATGAATCAAATAGAAATAACACTCAAATATAATTCTTATCAAGTAAGAATCAAGGAAGCATTTTACTCAAATTTGAGTCAAGGACAAATTTTACTCAAATATTAATCGAAGAGAAATAACACTCAAATTCACACCAGAAAAATTTTAATCAAATATGTGTCAAGGAGAGATTTTACTCAAATATGGATTCAATAGAAATAGCACTCAAATAGAATCCTTATCAAGTTAGATCAAAGAAATATTTTACTCAAATTTGTGTCAAGAACAAATTTTACTCAAATATTAATCGGAGAGAAATAACACTCAAATATAATTCTCATCTAGTAAGAATCAAGGAAACATTTTACTCAAATTTGAGTCAAGGACAAATTTAACTCAAATATGAATCAAAGAGAAATAACACTCAAATATAATTCTCATCAAGTAAGAATCAAGGAAACATTTAACTCAAATTTGAGTCAAGGATACATTTTACTCAAATATTACTCAAAGAGAAATAACACTTAAATTCACAACACAAAAATTTTACTCAAATATGAATCAAATAGAAATAACACTCAAATATAATTCTTATCAAGTAAGAATCAAGTAAACATTTTACTCAAATGTGAGTGAAGGACAAATTTTACTCAAATATGAATCAAATGTACTCATATAGTGTCAAGCATATACGAGTATACTCGTATGTGTCAAGTCTGAAACCGATGAGGAAAGAAGGCAGAGTTTCAAGCTGAGTTCGCCACTTCACACCAGCAACGAAACGAAACACGCGACACCAAACACATACTGAGCTCCAATATTAATTCGAACACGTGGGCCTCACCCCCTCGCCCACTCACCTTCAAACTGCCGCGCGTGCAGTACTCCGTGATGATGCAAATGTTCGGTGGGTCCGTACAGGCGCCTATGAAGGCGCAAATGTTGTCGTGGCGCGTGTCGCGCAGCAACTTCAGCTCCTTCTTCATCTCGCGCGTGATGTCGACGCACTTCTTGCGCACCTTCTTGATGGCGTACAATTGCCCCTTGTACAAGCCGATGGGCGTGAAGATGGTCGTGTAGCGGAAATCGGCATCGGGGTTCGAGCTCAAGCTCACTTGGCTGGTGCGGATCAGAGGATGTGTGGACTGGAACGAGAAAGCAAAAAGCAAACAAATTAAAGTGGAAGCGAAACTAAACCAAACGACCGGAAGTCCCTCTACGACGAATGCCAGCAGCTTTGTTTATGTTTGTGTAAGACGTGCGTGAGTGAGCGAGTGTGAGTGAGTGTGTGTTTGTGTGCATGAGTGTTTGTGTTGTGGGTCAAAGTATGTGTGCACAGTGCGACTTGCTCACGGCTCGTTCATTACGTTAAATGCTGTCACGCATTCCTTGTTATCCTCACAAATGCGCTGTGCTTATATGAAGTGCTTCAAAGGCAGTCGTCGAAGTTAAGCGCAATTCCTCCCATCTTCAAGCTGCACGTCCCTCCCCTTTATAACATTATATTTATGGTTATTATTAGTTTAAAAACTGAATGCTTAAAGAGTTTGAACTCGAAATGTGGTCGAGTGCATTGATTTGCTCAGGGGTGCTCAAGTCGCAGTACATTTGGCTCGTGTGACTTAAAAATAAACAATTCCTATTCAGTTCTACTTTTAATACTTTCTGAGATGTTTTTATTCAACATTCTATGTTCTTTGTTTATCGTATATGATTCTATGTTTTTATGCCCAAAAATTCTGTGCAAGAAATACTCGCAAATGGCGACATTTCCGCACGATTCTGTATTTTCTTGCTTCTAGTTGTGTTATTTTTTAAATGAATCTATTCTATGTTTCTTATGCTATGTTTCTATGATTTGGAATTACATCAATAAATCATTGAACATAATTTCATCACCTTGTAATGTGATTGGTTCCAATTCTATTTGTAATACTTTGCGAAGTGTTTCTATTCTACATTCCATGTTCTATGTTTGATGTATGCTCTTCTATGTTTCTATGATATAAAAGCTAATTAAGAAATACTTGTAATACAATTTCATCATGTGGGTCGACTATACATGTAATGCTTTTTCATGTATGACTATGTTTTATGTTGTAGCTATGTTTAGGTATGTTTCTATTAACTGGAATTCTGCTAAGAAATCATTGTTATGTTTTCAGCTCATATTTCTTTTAACACTATCTAATCTCTGTTTTATGTTTATGATATATTCTATGTTTTATGTTTATGTTATATTCTATATTTTATGTTTATGCTATTTTCAGCTATGTTTCTATCGCCTGGAATTGCACGATTTCAACACGATTTCATCATTTGTTATGATTTCAGCTCGTAGTTCTTTCAACTGTATATATTCTATGTTTTATTTTTAGGATATATTCTATGTTTGGTTTTTATACTAGGTCACTATACGTCACCTAAAAGTCTGTTAAGAAATAATTGGAGATATTTTTACAACGTGCTTTAATTTTTTCTAATTCTACTTAAAATACCTGTGCTTCTGTGTCTATTCGATGTTTTATGTTTATATTATGTCCTTATAGCGTGAACATTTCTATGGCTATCTTTTCTATGTAATTTCTTTCAGACATCAATCAAAAAATTTCATCATCTATTCTGATTTTAGCTTGTAATATTTTATGTTTGTATCTATTCTATGTTTTATGGTTATTGCTATGTTTTTATATCCTGAAAGTGAGTTAGGCATTAATTATTTCAATTTCATTAAATGTACTCATTCATTCTTTATCTACTTGTCATCTTTTGTTAAGTGTAACTATTTTATGTTCTATGTTTGTTCTATGTTTCTATGACTTTAATGCCAGTTAAGAAACAATTGACAAGCCCTACGCTAGTTCTACTGTCCAATCACTGCCTACTTTCCAATACTAAGTTCTACTTTCCAATACTATGTCATATAAGAAATCATTGAGGAATATCATGTATTCTGATCTATTTTTATTCTCGCTTTTGAAAGTATGCCTATTTTTCGTTCTATGTTCTATGTTTGCAGTATGCTTTTCTATGTTCATGTGTACTGAAAGTCAGTTACGAAATAATTGAAGATATTTCCTCTACTAATTTTATCTAATTCGAATTGTAATATTTTTTAAGTGTACATATTCTATGTTATGAGAGTATACTATGCTATTCTATGTTCCTAAGCCCTGAGAGTAAGTTAATAAATAATTGAACAAGATCAGTTGTTTTCATTTATACTTATTGTATTTGTAGTAGTATGTTAAGTATACATATTCTATGTTCTATGTTTGTGCTATGCTTGTTTTGGCCTGAAACTCGTTTAGCAAATAATTGGATACTATTTAATTAATTCGATCTATCTTCTATTCTGTTCTAATTTTTCTTCTTTAACTGAACTAAGTGTAAATATTCTATGTTCTATGTTTGTGCTGTGTCCTTCCATGTTTGTCTTGGCCTAAAACTAGTTTAGGAAATAATTGGAACCTATTTCATTAATTCGATCTATCTTCTATTCTGTTCTAATTTTTCTTCTTATACTGTATTAAGTGTCCATATTCTATATTCTATGTTTTTACTGTACCCTTCTATGTTTGTCCGGGCCTTAATTAACTTACGAAATAATTGTAGAATATTTCATCATTCTATTTTCTTATAATTCTTCTTCTTATACTGTATTAAGTGTACATATTCTATGTTCTATGTTTGCACTGTGTTTTTCTATGTTTCCTTGGCCTGCAACTAGTTTAAGAAATAATAATGGAGAATATTTCCTCAAATTTGCAATTTGTTCTAATTCTACTTCTTATAATTTGTTAAGTGGACATAATCTAGGTTCTATGTTTGTGCTGTGTCCTTCTATGTTTGTCCGGGCCTTAATTAGCTTACGAAATAATTGTAGAATATTTCATCATTCTATTTTCTTATAATTCTTCTTCTTATACTGTATTAAGTGTACATATTCTATGTTCTATGTTTGCACTGTGTTTTTCTATGTTTCCTTGGCCTGCAACTAGTTTAAGAAATAATAATGGAGAATATTTCCTCAAATTTGCAATTTGTTCTAATTCTACTTCTTATAATTTTTTCAGTGGACATAATCTATGTTATATGTTTGTGCTGTGTCCTTCTATGTGGGTCTTGGTCGGAAACTAGTTTAGGAAATAATTGGAGAATATTTCATCAATTCTATGTATCTTCTATTCTGTTATAATTCTAATATGTGTACTGTGCTAAGCGTACATATTCTATGTTTTATGTTTTTTTTTTTTTGTTTCAAGTTTTATGCTTTATGTTTTATGTTTCATGTTTTATGTTTCATGTTTTATGTTTCATGTTTTATGTTCTTCAATGCTTCTATGACCTGAAAGCCTGTGAAGAACTAATTTAAGACCAGGGTATTTGTATTCTACTAATTTCTTTATATTCATTTTGTTTGTGATCCTTTTTCCCATATCCATGTTTTTATGTTTCTTCTGTACTATTCTATGTTTTTATGATCACAAGCATATAATTTGTATTGTATTCCTGACAGCACAGAGATGGATTGAGAGTCCTTCCCACACCATATTAAGAAGATTATCCTTTTAATGTGGCACGCAAAATCATTAATGTGGCACGGGAATCATTCTTACGATTGAAGCGCTGCCAGGAACCGTGCGCAACTGGTGACTGATTCACCTGATCTCATCGTTTGTGACTTACCCTGGTTTGCTTCTGACTGGGCGCCTCCTTCTCGCCTTCGTGCATTTGGACCTCGCGAAAGTCAATTTTCCACAGCAGCGAGTCCAGTTCCTGCTCATAGCGCCAGTTGCGGTACAGCACCAAGGACACAATGCCCAGCAGCAGCAGAGCTCCGCCAGCAATGCCCGCGGATATTTCGCCAGTGTAGCCTGCGGAATGGGAACGATTGTCAATTAAGGCGCTCGCACGCACACACGCACACAAATGCAAACGAAATGGAGAAAAAAGAGACTCTCACTGATACACTTCTCGCCCGCGAACCCGCACCTCGGCTCCGCCGCCGGCCGTCCCGCACCCACCCAACGTATCTTGCCGTATAAATTGAGATCCTGCAAAAGAATGGGAGCACAAAACAAAACGGAAGGGGACAAGGCAGAAAAAGGATTACGTCAACGAAATTGCCATCTTCAAATTCAGTTCAAAGTTTATTTCAATTATTTTCATTTCTTTTTTTCTATTCTTAACACATTTGTAAACAAAACAAAATGGCGGCTTACCTGCAAAATATTCTGTGCGATTTTTTGTTAATTTTTGTTTGTTTGTTTTTTTTGTTAATTATTTATTTATTTTGATTTTTTTGTTTGATTTAATTGCAAATTTGTATGGAGCAAGCGGTGCATTGTTAAAGAAAATTTAAGACAATTATTTTTAAGAGTAAACAAAATGTACAAAAGCAAAAGCAAAAGCAAAAACAAAAACAAAATCAAAATGAAAATGAAAAAAAGTAAAAGTAATTTGAAACAATTTTGTGAGGCTTACGAAAAATGTATTTTATTAAATTTGAAAAGAAACAAAAGTCAATTGCAAAATGAGGTCGGACGCCCGGGGGCGCATACTTACAGGCAATTGGTCGTCGCTCTGCGATTGGATGAACGTGCCCACTGGGACCAGGCCGCAGACCGTCTCGTTCTTGCTGTTGCGCGCCCAGCCGCGTGCTAATACTGTGTAGTTGCCCCCCGCGTCACCGTTCTCATCGATGTGGGTGTGGTACCTACAGGCAGTGCATATAAAGTGGGGAAAGAAAGAGAGAGACGGTGAGAGATAGATAGAGAGAAATAGAGAGGGAGACGGAGAGAGAGAGAGAGGGAGAGAGAAGGAGAGAGATGGGGATAGAAAGAGGGAGAGTGAGGGAGAGATAGAGGGAGGGAGAGGGAGAGGGAGAGAGAGGGGGAGGGGGAGTGAAAGAGAGAGAGTGAGGGAGAGATAGAGGAAGGAAGAGATTGAGAGGGAGGGAGAGTGAGAGAGCAAGAGGGAGATAGAGAGTGAGGCATTGAGTGAGAGAAGGAGGGAGAGTGAGAGGGGAATAGAGAGAGAGAAACAGTGAGGGAGGGAGAGGGTAAGGGAGAGGGACGGGGAGAGGGAGAGGGGGAGGGAGACGGAGCGGGAGAGAGAGAGAGAGGGAGGGAGGGAGAGAGGGAGAGGGAGAGAGAGAGAGAGAGAGGGAGACATAGCGGGAGAGGGAGCGGGAGCGGGAGAGGGAGCGGGAGAGGGAGCGGGAGAGGGAGCGGGAGAGGGAGCGGGAGCGGTAGAGGGAGAGGGAGAGAGAGAGAGAGAGAGAGGGAAGGAGGGAGAGAGAGAGTGAGGGAGGGAGAGAGGGAGAGAGAGAGAGGGAGGGAGAGAGAGGCAGCAAAAGAGAGATGGAGATAGAGAGAGAGTTAGAAAGATAGAGATACAGAGAGATACAGAGAGATGTAGAGAGGGAGATAGGGAGATAGAGATAGATAGATAGATAGATAAATAGGTAGATAGATAGAGAGAGAGGGTGTGAAATAGAGGGAGGGAGGGAGATATAGAGACGGACGGAGAAAGGGAGCGAGAGAGGGATTGAGAGAGGGATGGAGAGAAAAAGGCAGGAGAGAGGGAAGGAGAGAGGGAAGGGGAGAGGAAGAGGAAGAAAGGGAGGGAGAGAGATAGAGAAAGATAGAGCGAGATAGAGATATAAAGAGGGATAAAGGGAGTTTGAGAGAGGGAGAAAGGGAGCGAGAGAGAGAGTGGAGAAAGAGAAAATATAAAAGAGAAGATAAAAAGAGAAAGGCATAGCGTCAGAAGTGCATGAAAAAACGTTGCTAATCACTGAATAAGTAAAGTGGGTTGCAACGTAACCATGCTCATACATTCATATTTATGATTCACCACAAACATCTTAATTCATTTATGATTCAACAAAGCCATGTTAATATATTCTTGATTCATAACAAATTTCTTGATTGCCATGATTCTCAACAAACATGTTTATATATTCATGACTGAATACAAACATGTCCCAATATTCATATTTATGACTTATCTCAGATATGTTTAAAATTCATGATTTAGCACAGCCCTGTTAATATATTCATGATTCATAACAAGTCTCCTGATATATTCACGATTCAATATAAACATATCCCATTATTCATATTCATGTTCATGTTCTTTCATATTCATGTTCATATTCATTCATATTCATGTTCATATTCATTCATATTCATGTTTAAGTCAATTTATTCATTTAAGTCAATAGCCATGATTCATCACATGTTGCTGTATTCATATCTATGTTTCAATCATAATTCTCCTATAATAATCGTTCAAAAATATATCCATAAATTCACACATAAATTCATGTATAATTCTTGCTGATATATGCATACATAATTCTTTATAAACATAAATTTGTTCATACCATAGTCACAGTCATTCTAAACATGTTGCGATGTTTTACTCTCACCTAATTCACCACACACATATTGTTATATTCATATCTAATTCACCATCAACATATTTTACATACTAAATTTTCCTTAAACATGGTTCAAGTCACCATAAACATATTCTTATGTTCGTGTTTAGCTCACCATAATCATGTTACTATAGTCGCAACTAATTCTCCATAAAGAACTTCCTAAATTCATACTAAATTTTCATTAAATATGATTTTATATTTATATCCAAGGCACCATAAACGAGTTCTTACGTTCGTTATTAATTCAACATAAACATTTTGTTTATAAAATAAGTCAACATGAAAATGTTGCTATGTTCATGAATTATCATACACAGTTTGTATATAATCTTACTTAATTCTCCATGAACGTTTTACTATATCATTCATAATTAAATATGTTGCTAGATTTATGTCTTATCTTCTAAAACATGTTGCTAAATTTGTGTCTAATCTTCCATAAACATGTTG
This sequence comes from Clusia tigrina, assembly GCA_920105625.2. Lineage (NCBI taxonomy): Eukaryota > Metazoa > Arthropoda > Insecta > Diptera > Clusiidae > Clusia > Clusia tigrina. The sequence continues at coordinate 200,690,427 of OV050032.1, forward strand.
TACGATTTATGCGTAATCTTCTATAAACATGTTGCTGGATCAATGTATAATCTTCTATAAACATGTTGCTGGATCAATGTATAATCTTCTATAAACATGTTGCTGGATCAATGTATAATCTTCTATAAACATGTTGCTGGATCAATGTATAATCTTCTATAAACATGTTGCTGGATCAATGTGTAATCTTCTATAAACATGTTGCTGGATCAATGTATAATCTTCTATAAACATGTTGCTGGATCAATGTATAATCTTCTATAAACATGTTGCTGGATCAATGTATAATCTTCTATAAACATGTTGCTGGATCAATGTATAATCTTCTATAAACATGTTGCTGGATCAATGTATAATCTTCTATAAACATGTTGCTGGATCAATGTATAATCTTCTATAAACATGTTGCTAGATTTATGTTTAATCTTCTATAAAAATATTGCTAGCTTTATGCCTTATCTTCTATAAACATGTTGCTAGATTTGCGTCTAGTCCTCTATAAATCTGTTTCTATGTTCATATTTCACCATAAACATGTTGCTATGTTCATGTTTCGTCATAAACATGTTACTATGTTCATGTTTCGTCATAAACATGTTGCTATGTTCATGCTTCCACATAAACATGTTGCTATGCTCATATTTCGTCATAAACATGTTGCTGCAGGCACTTACAACTCACCATTATCACCACTGTCAACAAAGTTAGCGATTTACTAATCTATGCGATTATATTTAAGAAAGAAGTGTGTTGATTTGTCTCAATAAACGAGGTCGCACCCAACGATTTGGAACGTGGCCAACCAAACTCTCTGGGAATGTCTTCGTTGAACCCTCTATATTCGATAAAAATGGTCTGGATTCCCCAATTTCTCCCTATTCCGGAAACTCAAATAGACACTTCGTGGACCACATTTAAAGTCCATTGAAACCTCAAAACTAAAGTCGCAGAAGAAGCTGAGGGCGATACTAGAAACTGCCTCCCATTCGTTGACAGAAGGGTATTGCTTCAGCTAAGGACAATTGTGAAGGCGACTAAATAAAGTTGGATGATTGAAGCAATCATTTGCGAGCTCTGGAATAAGTGAGGGTTACTATTGGATAGAATATGTTTACCTGTATATTTGTGGCCCTCCTGCTAATGTCAGTGCTATGTACTTGTGTAGTGCTGTGCGAGAATAGTCCTGCTATTTATGCACCCTTTGTGCTGCCACAAGTCATCCTCCCAATCCAACCACCCACTCAGACCTACTGTCCTACCGTCCACCCCCGTTACATGATTATGGCAAGACTTACATTTCCATTTCATTTATTTGGGATTCTTGTATTTAAAAAGTGAACCCTTTTCAGCTCGAAACACAGGACACCACACACACACACACACACACACACACTCCGGACACACTCCGTACTACTCACCCCATTGCGCTCAAGTATTTGAATCCTTTTATGGCGGAAATGATGGCGGTGCCATTTCTGGGTTTCCCACCGAATTCCAGCACCTTTATTAAAGCGTTGGCGTACAACAAAACCGCATCGTACAAGTAAGCAGCCTCGGCGGTTATCTGCAATGATGGCGAATAAAAAGCACAACAACAACAATAGCAAAACAATAACAACGACAGGAACATTAAAATGAACAACTGTGTAAATACTTGTAATGATGACCAACCTGCTTAGAGCCACCGAAATAGCCAATCGGATTAGGAAAATTAAACGGCGGCTGCTCCAGATGACTGTTCACCTAGCGAGGCACCAGAGCCGGGCAAAGAAAAACAAACAGAAAAAAGGAAATTACCAAATTAAAAATACATAAAAAAGGACACGATGATTAATTGTGGCATTGTGGAAATCAATTTTCAAAGCTTTTCAAGTGGCCTGAACGTGGCCAGCAGCCACAAAAATTGCCAGAGCGCGGCCATCAATTTGTACGTTAATTATGACAGCTCGCCGAACCAAAACAAACCAGACACCAGCCTCCAACTCAACCTCAGACCAGACCCTAATACCAGTACCAACACCAACCTAAAACAACAACAACAACAACCTAAAACAACAACACCAACCTAAAACAACAACAACCCCACCGCCAACCCCAACCTTAACCCCAGACTCAACCAACTCTAAATGCCTGTCCAGACCCAAACCCCAATTACAGCTCCAACACCAACACAAACCCCAACATCAACCTCAACCCAAATTCCAGCGCGTACCCAGACCCACACCCGAACCTCGAAGGAAGCCTAGAAGCGAATTAGTCTCAGCTGGTGGCATAACCGCATTGATTGAAAATTGGCCCAACCGTCCTGTCGTCCGTCCGTCCTTCCTTCCTTCCGTCTGAGTTCCGTCCATCAACAGCGCACTGAGTGGATGAAGCTTTATTTCAGTTTAATGCGTCCGCAGTTCATTTCTCTAAAACACAAAATATCCACACATCAATCATTCGGAACGGCGACGACGCACCACCAGCAAACCAGCGCCACCACCAGCACTACCAACAACACCATCCGCACCATCCGCACCACCACAGTAGCCGCCACAGCAGCGCTGAAGCCCACCCACCAACATGCTACCAATCAATTCGCCCGCCATTCCCAGCTGCCTGCCGCATTAGCACTTCACTTAAAACGTCCACGATTTGATTTGGGTGCTGCTCAGAATGTCTCGCTGGGACGCAGCTGACAGTCCAATGGCCTGAATCCCCCCTCTTTCAACTACCCCCACTCCCACACGTTTCGCCGTTTATTGTGGCTGCTGCTGTGTCTGTTTTTTGCTTGATTTCTTCCCACTCCGTCAACTCCAATTGTTTTATTCTACTGCTCTCACCTGCTCCGGAAATCTTTCTCGGCAATTATTGCAGGATTAACGAATTGGCATTCAGTTAAATGCTTCGGAGTGCACTCCTCTTGATTGTGGAACTATACAAAATGCTCGCACAAAGAGTGACCTGAACACTTGCATACTTTTTACTTCATTTTACACAACTTTTACACAAGATTCGTTCCACTCTACTACGAGTACTTTATTCCATTTTACCTTATATTACTTTACCCTGTATTAAAGCAACTAATCTTCGCTTGGCAGTGCTTTACCCCCTTTAAAGTATTTTATTCTGCTCAACTCTAGTCTACTTGGTCCATGCCTTATCCTAATTTTACCTCTTGAGCAATAATTTACTCTGTTTTACACAAGTGGAGGACCTGTTTATTCTACCCAACTAATTTTACTTGACTTTAACTTACTCTACACTATTTTACTTTTCACAGTTTATCCCTCGTCCCACTCGAAGCCACTACTGTGGCCTTACTTGATCATATTTCGCCCTTCCCTTTTACCTTGAGTTGCACTACATTCGCTTTTTTTACCCCAGTTCCCTACTTGACCGTACTTTACTCTTTGCTTTTAGTCCCACTTATCTAATTTTACCCCAGTTCCCTACTTTATCGTACTTTAACCTTCGCTTTTACCTTGAGTTACACTACATTGGCTTATTTTAGGCCCATTCCCTACTTGATCGTACTTTACTTCACTTTAACTACCTTTTCTACCTTGACCACAATGACCCGATCTTGGTGGGATCACCACTGCCCTGAATTTGACTACTTTCAACTTGTTTACCTTCGCTTTACTCTTAAAGTATACTATAACCTTTCGTATCCTACACAATCGTAGTTCACATATTTTACCTTAGTTTACTTAAACCCTTTTTCCTGGCTTTAGTCTACTTAATTTTACTCTACTTTATTTTGCTCTACTTAATATTACTCTACTTTACTTTACTCTACTTTAGTTTACTCTACCTTATTTTACTCTACTTTAGTTTACTCTACCTTATTTTACTCTACTTTATTTTACTCTACTTTAGTTTACTCTACCTTATTTTACTCTACTTTATTTTGCTCTACTTAATATTACTCTACCTTATTTTACTCTACCTTATTTTACTCTACTTTAGTTTACTCTACTTTCTTCATCAGATTTTACCCTCATTTAAACTAGATTATCCCACCCAACTCCATTCTGCTTAGCCGCACATCATCCCAGTTTTATCGTAGTTTACTCCACTTCACTCTATTTTTACTTATTTTACCCTGACTCTACCCCATTATGGGATACCTCTATTTTATCTTCTCATACTTTTCACTATATCTCACCGATTTTATTTACTTCACCTGGTTTTCTACATCAACAATTGATCCACTCTGTTACTGTTTTTTACCCCGCTTTCCAATAATTTCATCTTACTTCGCCTTACTTTATTTTCCTTTTTTTCCTTTGTCTTACTTTGTGTTACTGTATTTTTCTTTATTTTACTTCATCTTACTTTACCTACTTTATTTCACTTTCCTTAACTTTACCTTGATTTATTTTACTTTATCTTAATTTATCACACTTAATCTTACTTTCTCTTACTTTACCTTATATCGCCTTACTTTATCTCACCATTAAGTTATTTTACCTTACCATCAGCTTACTTGAACTTACATCGCCTTACTTTACTCTTTTCTTTAACCCTTTCCTATCCAAATAGTCTATTTAATATTATTTTATTTCACTTTACCTTATATAACTTTACTCTTCTTTTACCTGATTTTCTCAACTTCAACCTAAGTTATTTGACCCAATTGAGCTTACTTTACTTTATCTTACTTGATCTTATTTGATCTTACTTTATTACATTTATTTACTTTACCTTACGTTACACTTCATTAACTTGTTTTATCATATTCTACTCTAGTCTACTTTAATCTACCGTAGACTACTTTACCTTACCTTAAACTACTTTATTATACCCAACTCCAGTCTTCTAGTCTAAGAAACCCTGTGCTTTTCCTCATACAGTACTTTATCCGTGTTTACGCTGCTTTACACAAAATCAACCTACTTTATTGCACCCTACTGTAGTCTTTTTTAAACCGATTTACCCTACCTTACCCAGATTTATACCATTTTTTCGATACCTTTTCTATCCTATCCAAACTTCGTCTACTCGGACTTCACACAATTGGGTGATATTCTTAATTTACTTTGCTGTACACAATTTAGTCCTATTAATCCTCACTTTACTTTACAGAATTTAGTCCTATTTATTCTTACTTTAATCTACACAATTTGACACTATTTATCCTTACTTTACTCTTCCCAATTTGACACTATTAACCCTCACTTTAATCTACACAATTTGACACTATTTATCTTTCCTTTACTCTACGCAATTTTACACTATGAATCCTTACTATACTCTTCCCAATTTGACACTATTTATCCTTACTGTACTCTACGCAATTTGACACTATTAACCCTTACTTTAATCTACTCAATTTGACACTATTTATCTTTCCTTTACTCTACGCAATTTTACACTATGAATCCTTACTATACTCTTCCCAATTTGACACTATTTATCTTTACTTTACTCTACGCAATTGACACTATTAATACATACTTTACTCTACATAATTTGCCATTATTTATCTTTACTTTACTCTACAGAATTTTACACTATTTATCCTCACTTTACCCTACACTATTTAGTTCTTTTTTTTTCTCACTTTACTCTACGCAATTTGACAGTATTTATCCTTACTTTGCTTTACACAATTTAGTCCTATTTATCCTTTCTTTCCTTAACACACTTTAGTCCTGTTAATCCTTTTAATGTTACTTCACACAATTTGGCAGTATTTATCCTCACTTTATTTGGCACAATTTAGTCTTCTTTATCCTTTCTTCACTCTACACAATTTGGTCCTAATTATCCTTACTTTACTCGACTTTACACAACTTTAACCAATCTGATTCTACTCTTCACAACTCTGCCCTTCACTATTCCATTCTCTACGCGGTTTCACAGCAGTAATCATACGCGACGGAAGGCAGTCAAAGAAGGTGCCACCAGTTGCTGAGGCGCAACCACAAATTGAATCTTAAGTGGAACCATCCTCACCGGTGGTCTCGGTCTGTTTTGCATATTGGCAGCCACTAAAATTAACATTAATCAGTCCACAGGAAATGACTTAATCAATTCCGGCCTAGCGCGGGGTCGGTGTACCTGAGCCCTCACACACACACTCACAGCACACTCCCCCAGAGAGTGTCTGTCACTGGCACTGGCAAGCGCAGCAGTGCACGGGACGTAAATCAAGTCGATTCACTGGCACATCCCTTACTCACTCACCTCCTTGGCGAATTGCTGAAAGGACACCGGTGCAGTGGGAAAAATTCCCAAATAGGATTGGAATGCTAATTCCGCATTTTTATCGATTTTCTCCAGCAACAAGCCGCGCAGATACTTATCCGGCGTCGAGGGATCGTACTGCTCGATGTCAATGCCCACCACGAAGTATTCGCCCTTCGCCAGCAATCCTTTGCGGTGCAGGCTGAGCATGAGTCCCACGTGCTCGTAGTAGTGGCCCAGTATGAGGTAAACTGAAAGAAAGAAGCAAAGCAGACAAAATTTACAAGCAGTGTGTGAGTGTGTTTGTGTGTGTGTGTGTTTGTGTTTGTGGATTGGTTTGTAGGGAGGGAGGTAGAAGCAGATTGGGAGAGGGCAGCGACGCTGCCAGTTGACAGTTGACAGCTGACAGTGTTCGAGGGTGGGAGTAGAACACATTGCCTAATGGAACCACTGCCAACCAGGCCGTCGTAAGCATGGAATTGCATTGCAGCGTTTACCTAGGCATCCCCCTGGCCCCGCCTAATCTTCAGAGCGATGCTGGTTGAAGCCTGTTGCATGCTGATGAGGCCATAACGAGCGGATTTCCTTTCATCCACTCGTGCCGCGAAGTAAGCGGCTTATATTTATGTATGTACTGGTGTGATTATTGCTTAACGCCCCCATGTGGGTGGCGAGCCTTCTGATGGCTTTGTGGACGAGTTGATCATTGGGTATGATTGGCATGATTGGCACCATTCCAGTGTGGACTCTGACGTCTGCTGGTCTGGTGCAGTTACTACGAATGCTGTTGCTCATACCTGTCATCTAAGGAGTGGGTCGGAGGGTGGGTAATGTGTTCGCTTGCTACTTACTCGGTAATCGGTACTCACTAGTATTTACTCCCTAAAGCCCTACTAGATACTCGCTACTGTCTACCGGGTACTATCTACTCGCTCCTGCAGTACCAAAAATATTTAGAAGGGTTTTTAGTACGCTTGGTACTAAATTAATTTCCCCTCATAATATACTTCTCCTCAAACTATACTTTTATACTAAATGTCAGTCTCTCCTGATTTCGATATCTGTGTTTACATTTTTAGTACATGATGAATGATGAAAAGTGTACTAAACTAATGACAAAAATATACTAAATGAATGTTAAAAAGGATACTAAATGAATATTATAAAGTGTACTAAATGTATGATAAAAAGTGTACTAAATGTATATTTAAAAGTATGCTAAATGTATGATAAAACGTGTACTAAATGAATGATAAAAGTGTACTAAATGAATGATAAAAGTGTACTAAATGAATGATAAAACCGTAATAAATGAATATTAAAATGTGTACTAAATGTCTGATAAAAAGTGTACTAAATGTATGTGAAAAAGTGTACTAAAACAGGCACATTGAATAAAGTCAAATCTGTTAAGTAGCCTGTGGTGATTACAAAACCGTTTTTTTTCTGACAGATGCCTACTTGTAGAGTAGTTGGAGTTGGAGTAGTAGACTCCCCAGGGCTCACAGCCTAGTGGCAATGACCTTCAGCAAATGGCCTTGGTGTGCAGTCAGTCATAGTATTAGCTAAGCCCCCGGCTGAGCCCCTCGCTACACACCACCAAAGCAGTGCTTCCTTTCCACACACTCACTGGAAAGCGTTATCAAGTCACATTTTGTAAAGACCAGCGCAGTGCACAAGCGATAACAGCCTCAATGCTCAGATGATTGCAAAATTGAGGGTATCCCAGTAGGAAAATATTGCAAATATATAATATATATTCGTGGGCGACAATGTTCCCTAAGACTCTCAACTTGACTACGGATTGTCACTAGAATTCTGTGAGACAACTAAGGGAACAGAGAGAGAGAGAGAGTCACTCATTGCTGTTGAACAATCCGTTTCCTAATGGGGCATAGAGCGTTTATAGGTACATACATTACACTGATGCGTGTGTGCGCGCCTTAGAATATGCAACATTAATTTAACGCGCCACTTGAAACCTTCACAAAGCAGCTACCAGCCATACACACACACAGAGAGACTGACACAGTCAAGCGTAGACTAGGAAAGTTAATAAATCTTGTTCCACTTATATCGCTGTAGACGACTTGTGCTCTTATGGTGGTGGTGTTGTTGTTGTTGTCATTGTTGTATTTCATTCTTCGCATATCCAGTTATAGCGGGATGCAAATCAGGGGGTTGGGGAGTTAAAGTCAATCCGCATTTTTATGATGCTAGATTCCAGATTTAAGTTAAAATGAACGAGCGCGAAAGGCAGTCGCGTTCTTGGCAGGAATGGGGGTGTGCTATGTATGCGTGAGTGTGTAGATGTGTGTTGTGTATACATGTACGTGTGTGTGTGTTGTGTATACGTGTGCCTGTGTATGTGTTTCTCTCTATATTTTTGAGCCTATGTTTTCTTTTGTCAACATGGATTCAAATCACTCCTGTCGTTCAGTTTTGAATTGAATACTACGCAACCACAACCGCCTTCAATTCGCAACTGACCCACCCTCATGCTGCTCACCTAGTAAAAGCCTATTTATCATTCATGCATGTGCGAGCAAAATCAACAGCATGGACAGCACAGTCATCATCGATGTTTAAAGTTGGATTTTCTTGTCAAAGAAATTTGTGGTTGACGTCAATTGACTTCTGTGTAATGTCATTGATAGGATATGATAATCAATTTCATTATTAATTTGACTTCAATTGACTTCATTTGACTGGAATCCAAATACAAGCAATATGCTACAATACACTGTGTCATTGCCTAGGTATCAAGTATGTACCTTATTGACTTCACTTATCGTCATCTGACATCAATTGACGTCAACTGAAGTCAGTGTCAAATCAATGATAGTATATGATGCTCAATTTCATTGGTAAGATTTGATATGTGACTATAATTAACTTCCTTTGACTTCAACAGTCTTCTTTATATATATATTCTTAATACAGTGAATATAAATGATTGCCTACGTTTCAAGATTGAACGAATTTGACATCATATGACTTCCTTTAGTTGTATACTTCAGGCGATAGATCCTGTGGTAACATTATTTATGACTTCAAGTGACATTATTGGACTTCAACTGACTTTAATAACCATTAAATTAATACAATCAGATGGTCAGTTTCCTTGTAAGTTGTCACTTGACTTTATTTCACATATATTGACTTCATTTGACGAAAACTGACATCATCTGACGTTATTTGACTTCAACTGGCATTAATAACCCATCAAATTAATACAATCAGATGGTCAGTTTCCTTGTAAGCAATCACTTGACTTTATTTCACATATATTGACTTCATTTGACGAAATTTGACATCAACTGACTTTATTTGGCTTCAACTGACTTTATTGACCATCAAATCAATACAATCAGATGGTAAGTTTCTTTTTAAGTTGTCACTTGACTTTATTTGACATATATTGACTTCATTTGACGAAATTTGACATCAACTGACTTTATTTGGCTTCAACTGACTTTATTGACCATCAAATCAATACAATCAGATGGTAAGTTTCTTTTTAAGTTGTCACTTGACTTTATTTGACATATATTGATTTCATTTGACGAAATTTGACATCAACTGACTTTATTTGACTTCAACTGACTTTATTAACCATCAAGTGAATACAATCAGATGGTCAGTTTCTTTGTAAGTAATCACTTGACTTTATTTGACATATATTGACTTCATTTGACGAAAATTGACATCATCTGACTTTATTTGACTTTAACTGACTTTATTGACCATCAAATGAATACAATCAGATGGTCAGTTTCCTTGTAAGTAATCACTTGACTTTATTTCACATATATTGACTTCATTTGACGAAATTTGACATCAACTGACTTTATTTGACTTCAACTGACTTTATTGACCATCAAATGAATACAATCAGATGGTCAGTTTCTTTTTAAGTTGCCACTTGACTCTATTTGACATATATTGACTTCATTTGACGAAATTTGACATCAACTGACTTTATTTGACTTCAACTGACTTTATTGACCATCAAATGAATACAATCAGATGGTCAGTTTCTTTTTAAGTTGCCACTTGACTTTATTTGCCATATATTGACTTCATTTGACGAAAATTGACATCATCTGACTTTATTTGACTTTAACTGACTTAATTAACCATCAAATTAATACAATCAGATGGTCAGTTTCTTTTTAAGTTGCCACTTGACTTTATTTGACATATATTGACTTCATTTGACGAAAATTGACATCATCTGACTTTATTTGACTTTAACTGACTTAATTAACCATCAAATGAATACAATCAGATGGTCAGTTTCTTTGTAAGCAATTTGACGAAATTTGACAATACCAGCTTTTATTTGACTTCAATTGACTTTGTGTGAATTCAATACAAATACCACTAATATTTCCATAATACTCTGTTTCGTTGTCTAAGTAGCAAGTTTATACTTATTTGACTTAATTTGCCATCATTTGACATCAATTGAGTGCAACTGACTTCAGTGTCAAATCAATGATAAGATCAGAAGATCAATTTCATTGTCAAGGTTCAATATGTAACTATAACCTTTGACTTCAATTAATTTAAACTGCCTTCATTTGACTTCAATTGACTTCAATTGACTTCAATTGAGTTCATTTGACTTCAATTGACTACATTTGACTTCAACTGACTTCAAGTGTCTCCATTACGAATATGAATGACGCTGAAATCCATTACCAAACTCCAAATTCTAGTCATAACTAACTTCAATTGACATCATTTGCCACCATGTGACGTCACTCTCATCAGAGAAGAACGAATGATCAGTAAATAACATTTGCACAACCATTTGGAGATTTCTTAATTCAATTTATGGAGCTTCTTTCTCCTCCGTTTCCCCCCTTCCCATTATCCACCCTCTAAGAGGAGCCCTCCCGATACTCTTGATTATTATGCTCATATTACGCTCCTTCTCTGCAATTACTTCAAAGCGCAGGAGTGCCCCCTCCCCCTCCTTCTCCCTCCTGCAGGTAATTACCAATAAAAGTGAACAATATTATAATATTGACGGCCGACTCCAGGCCGTGCCGCTGTGTACTTACTGCGCGTGTTGGCGTAGGTGCGCTCCACCAACTCATCGAAGGGATTCGCCATGAAGCCATGATGGTAGATGGTGTTCCAGGTCTGTATGTTGCGCACGTGCACGCCCGCCTTCAGCAGGATGTTGAGTATGGTGTCGGCTACGGGATGGTAAAGACTGTTTGCATTGTCGAGATACAAAAAGGATACCTGAACAAAAGAGAAAGGTGACAGCACACAGGATGCAACTGTGAGAAATATTACAAGACATTTGTAAGTGAAACACAACAAAAGAGGCGGAGACGGGACGAGAGCGAGCATAAAAATAACAACAACAACAAAAAATGTAAAATCTAATTTGCGAGCGAGCAACTTCAAAGGATACGCGTGCAGGATATCGAGCGAGGAATTGAAAACTAATTATAAGCCAATCAGCGGACAAGTGCAGGTGACAGGGCGCAACAGGTTCAAAAGGAAACCAAAGCGTAGCACACGTATTCACATACTCACTCATACAACAACTGTGCTCACACACATACACATATGGACACACACATATACTCACACATATACTCACACATATACTCACACATATACTCACACGTATACACACTCAACTCTTATGCACACTTGCCAGACACATGCTTACCTGCGTCCAATTGAAAGCCACCAGCAAGGACACCACTGACTTGGATATCTGCGTATCCGGCGGCCGCGTCCGTGCGAAAGTGGGAAAATCCTGCTTGTTCGATGTGTCCCGATGCGTGCAGTACTGCAAGAATCCGCGATTAGTGATTTGCTGAGATTCGGAATCTATTTTGTATTTTGTCTTACATATGAAATCATTGGCAAGTTGAAGGCGGCCGCCATGCGTCCCTCATGCACGCATGTCTCCTGTGGCCCTATATAGGCGGAAATCTGCTTCGTCCAGAGCGATGCCGTCTGCCGGATGCTGGACACTTCGTCGCCATAGGTCTCCGCGACGATGAACTCGAGCGAATGGCCGAGCTCCTGCAATCTTTCAGAGTTCACCTTCGAAACAGCCAAGGAAATGGCTCCGGATATGGTGATGCCTGATGAGGGAAGATGGTGGAAGGAAATCAGTGAAGCAAATTTGGATGGAATGGTGGACAATTGGGGTTCTCCACACAGTTATTAATAAATATAAATAAAAGATATATACGTAAAAATAGATATATACAGTAAAAACTCCGATAAGTGGACACCCATGATTCCAGTACCTTTGTCGGCTATGGAAGATGTCCTTTGTGGAATAGTTCGAAGAATTATGCATTTACCATGCGTTATTGAAGTAGAGATGGGAAAGATCTGTTGTGATATTCCTATTTCTTTGAAAGATGAGGGTAGTCTCATCTGTAGATCTCCGGTCGGGTTCCAGTATTTTGGAGGAATTAAGTTGAGGGATCTGGCTCATATCTAAGATATATTCTCCAAAACACCTGTGACTTTTGTTTGCCAGAGTTTGTGATCAGGTGCTCTGAGGTTTCCTCTCTTCATCCACAGAATAATCTACAGATGACACCCTTTATTGGCCCAGAACTCTTCTGTGATGTACGCAAGGACAAGCTGACCAGCTTAGGATAGATGAGGGGCACCATAGGCACAAACATTGGGTTAACACACCAGGCCTATGGGTATCAGAGAGTCTGCTAGGGACATACCACCTTCAACTTGCAGCCCCCTTCCAACTTGCAAGGAAGGGGGCTGCAACACCCTTTAATGGCCCAGAACCCTTCTGTGGTGTAGGCAAGGGCAAGCTGTTCAACCAGCTTAGGATAGATGAGGGACACCGTAGACACAAGTAGTGGCTTGACATACCAGGCGTAAGGGTATCAAAGAGTCTGCTAGGGACATACCACCTAAAACGACTCGAATCTCTCTAAGAATAATCTTAGGATGATGACAGGCCTAGTCACAGGACACTGTAAATATGAACTCACGGGCGGCTCCTGCAGATTCTGTTTGTAGGAAGAGGAGACGCCTTTGCATGTGCTGACACAATGCCCGGCTCTCACGCACACCCGCAGAAATAGTTGGGATTCTTCCAGGGCTCTGCCAGTGATGAGAAACCTCTGGAGACAAAACTTGTCATCACGTTTATGCAGAGGGTAGGACTCAAAGATGCACTTTGAACCTCTGATGGGAGGCAAAATAGATCGAAAGGTCGCGGTGCTTTAAATCCACTACACACAATAATAGTCTACAGATGGCATCTGAAGATAGACCCCCAACTTATTCATATGATAGTTGAGTCTACATTCATTCATTGTTGGCTTGACGGTCCTAGTTGAACCTGAACCTACCACAGTTGAGTCTCCAGTATCCACTTGAAATGCCTGTGATAATTCTTAATTTACTCCTTAGCTCTTTTAGGATTCAAATCTCCCATAATAGCTTTGGATTGTCTTCATCCCGGCAGAGGTTTCCAGGTTTGACTTCTTGTTGCATCTGCACACTTCTCCAGCAGACCTTCGATGGTGTTGCAAGATAGTCGACAGAAGGGTTCAGGACCATTGAACTCAGAGAACGCAGCTTTTCTTGCTAAGTTATCAGGGTTCGCATTTCCCTCTACTCCTGTGAGGCCTGGTACTCACAGTAGAGACAGCTTGTTTATGCTGCCTAAGGAGTTCAGTCTCCCAGTACAGACCCATACAAGTTTAGACGTCAAACACTTAAGTGCTGCTTGACTATCGGATAGCATCACGATGTCTTCCCCCCGATATTTCCTGTCAATGTTGATCTGGGCTCATCTTTCAATAGCGTGAATCTTCGCTTGAAAATTGCTTGGGTAAGAACCCATTGGTTCACGGAAGTTGGTTCTAGGCCCAAATACTTTTGTCCCAGTTCCGTCCATAGTCTTAAACCCGTCTGTATACCATAAGAGGGTATACAGACTCTAATTTTATACGTCTGAGTTAGTCTTCTCCATTAAACTTTGTACTGTATTTGTGTAGAAAGTCTAATTTTGTTGGCATAAAATCCTTCTGAGATTTGAGAGAGACCATATTCTTGGGATAAATTGTTACCCCATTTGTTTGGGGTGAAATTTGATTCCCTCGAGATAATTTCTTGTATTCTGCTAAGAGATTTCCTAGCAGAGTCTTCCCTTACTAGATGCAAGGGTGTTAGATCTAGTATAAGTTCCATTGCTGCCGTGGGACACATGCGCATAGCTCCAGTGATGACCAGACAGGCGTTGTACTTTACTCAACGCAGATTTCGCTGTCTTAAGTCTGACTCTATTTGACCAGGCTACAGAACCATAGTCTGACTCTATTTGATCAGGCTACAGAACCATAGTCTGACTCTATCTGACCAGGCTACAGAACCATAGTCTGATTCTATTTGACCAGGCTACAGAACCATAGTCTGACTCTATTTGACCAGGCTACAGAACCATAGTCTGACTCTATTTAGCCAGGCTACAGAACCATAGTCTGCCTCTATTTGACCAGGCTACAGAACCATAGTCTGACTCTATTTGACCAGGCTACAGAACCATAGTCTGACTCTATTTGACCAGGCTACAGAACCATAGTCTGCCTCTATGTATTTGACCAGGCTACAGAACCATAGTCTGACTCTATTTGACCAGGCTACAGAACCATAGTCTGACTCTATTGGACCAGGCTACAGAACCATAGTCGGTCTCTATTTAGCTAGGCTACAGAACCATAGTCTGACTCTATTTGACCAGGCTACAGAACCATAGTCTGACTCTATTTGACCAGGCTACAGAACCATAGTCTGACTCTATTTGACCAGGCTACAGAACCATAGTCTGCCTCTATGTATTTGACCAGGCTACAGAACCATAGTCTGACTCTATTTGACCAGGCTACAGAACCATAGTCTGACTCTATTTAGCCAGGCTACAGAACCATAGTCTGCCTCTATTTGACCAGGCTACAGAACCATAGTCTGACTCTATTTGACCAGGCTACAGAACCATAGTCTGACTCTATTTGACCAGGCTACAGAACCATAGTCTGCCTCTATGTATTTGACCAGGCTACAGAACCATAGTCTGACTCTATTTGACCAGGCTACAGAACCATAGTCTGACTCTATTGGACCAGGCTACAGAACCATAGTCTGACTCTATTTAGCCAGGCTACAGAACCATAGTCTGACTCTATTTGACCAGGCTACAGAACCATAGTCTGACTCTATTTGACCAGGCTACAGAACCATAGTCTGACTCTATTTGACCAGGCTACAGAACCATAGTCTGCCTCTATGTATTTGACCAGGCTACAGAACCATAGTCTGACTCTATTTGACCAGGCTACAGAACCATAGTCTGACTCTATTGGACCAGGCTACAGAACCATAGTCGGTCTCTATTTAGCTAGGCTACAGAACCATAGTCTGACTCTTTTTGACCAGGCTACAGAACCATAGTCTGCCTCTATTTGACCAGGCTACAGAACCATAGTCTGACTCTATTTGACCAGGCTACAGAACCATAGTCTGACTCTATTTGACCAGGCTACAGAACCATAGTCTGCCTCTATGTATTTGACCAGGCTACAGAACCATAGTCTGACTCTATTTGACCAGGCTACAGAACCATAGTCTGACTCTATTGGACCAGGCTACAGAACCATAGTCGGTCTCTATTTAGCTAGGCTACAGAACCATAGTCTGACTCTTTTTGACCAGGCTACAGAACCATAGTCTGACTCTATTTGACCAGGCTACAGAACCATAGTCTGACTCTATTTAGCCAGGCTACAGAACCATAGTCTGCCTCTATTTGACCAGGCTACAGAACCATAGTCTGACTCTATTTGACCAGGCTACAGAACCATAGTCTGACTCTATTTGACCAGGCTACAGAACCATAGGTGATAGGATTAGGGTCTCACCATCATGGTGTACATCCAGCGCACGACTTTTGGGTTACATTCCCAAGATTTACCAGCATGCCATCTACATATTATTAAGGAAGCTGTAGCCCTCTTGGTGGATGCTGTCAGGTGAGCCTTGAACTTTGACTTAGCCAAAACTTTTGGTTTCGTTGAACGAGTACTCTTGACTTTGATGTCTTGGACAAATTAATCAGCTGTTTTGAGCTTCTGTTGACTTTCCGTAGCGAATTTAATTTTAATTGGTTTGCAAGTCACGAAAGTTTACAAGTCTGCTCTGGAATCTTGCGGTAAATGAGCTGCTTGTTCGACTGGAGAAGGAAGGGTGCAAGCTGGTTGCATATGCGGATGGTGTTGCTACTAGCATCTCGGGCAAGTATGAGAGACTTGATGCAACTTGTTGTATGCTCAACATTCTCTCCAAATGGGCTACAGTCTCTGGGTTGGGGGTTAATCTGCCAAGCTGGTGATCTTCACTAGGAAGCATAAAAATCCTCAATTTATAGCTCCAAAACTAGTGGGTGTAGATATTGGTCTTGTCGAGGAAGCTAAATAACTGGGCTTCAACCTAGATAGAAAGCTGAGCTGGAAGGCTAATGTAAGAGAGCGTATTAGGAAGGCTCAAGTAGCTCTGTACTCTTGCAAAATAGTTGCAGGACAATAGTGAGGGTTACAGCCTAAGGTAGTCTCGTGGATACACACAACTGTGTCCTTTTTTAAGTGGTGCTTGCTTGGTGGACAGCCCTAAGTAAGTCCACATACAACAGGTTGGTAACAAAGGTACAAAGAACGGCAGAGGTATTTGCAAGTGGAGCCATCAAGGAGAGCTTTTACTATATATATTTATATATATTTCATTAATATAAACATAAAAAATAGATATGTAGACTTATGTATATATAATGAACATACCTGGTCGCTGATAATCCAGATTGCCGGGACTGCGCTGCGATCCCGTTAGGTAGCCCAATGTGAACACTTCGGCGCTGACTTGTCCGCAGTTCGGGCGCGATGACAAAAATAATAAAGAATCGTAATTAAATAGTAACAATAAAACGATAATTGTTAGCGACTTTCTCGATAACGACAACGATAACGATAACGATAATGATAACGATAAATGCGACGACGACACAGACGTTCGGGGGAATGTCTTCATTACGTGCGCAAATTGAAATTGGAGAAATCGGTGATTTTGATGAGCCTTGTTGAATACTTTCAGTTGTGCAAATTGCTGTAAGGAATGTTGCTGTGATCTGTGATCGGTGACCTTTTCTCCCTCACTATGAGTGACCTTTTCTCCCTCACTATGAGTGACCTTTTCTCCCTCACTATGAGTGACCTTTTCTCCCTCACTATGAGTGGCCTTTTCTCCCTCACTATGAGTGACCTTGGTTTTGAGTGCTTCTTTATTCAAGCACCCAATAATAAGTCTCTAGGGCCAGTCTAAAGAGAGCGTAGACGTATTACACTCGTAGTATTCGCCTGCTTCACATGGTGAACCCCATATCCGGGTCCTTTGTGTCCTTTTTGCTTGTGGTTTGCTGTGCTTATAATTAGAGTTATAGTAGCATTTGTTGCGAGAGCCACTCGTAAATGCAATTAAAGTACTCCGTTGCTAAGTAAGTACTCTTGGGCCAGTGCGTGCCACGCCTGCTCACCCGCTCGTCCTTCCGCTAGCAGCGGCTCTTCTTGCGTCTCATAATTGTGTGTTGCGAATGCGTTTTTTGGGTGTGCTGGTCGCTCGTCCTCGATGTTGTTGTTGTTGTTGTTGGTGGCGCTGTTCTTTCGCTTATTAGCAGCGGGAGTAGCAGCTCGTAAATAACATTTTGCAACGGTTCCACTCCACGACGAGCATCACTGGAGCACGCTAGGTTGGCTCATTATTTGTGCGCTTTGTTTGCTATTAATTTCGCTGTGTCCTTTCTAAGTGGGTGCGGGGGGCGGCGTGTGTGAGCGTGTCGCCTTGAAAGTACTTTTTCCCTATTCACTGGATGGCTCCTCCTGCTGCTGTTGTATTTATTTACAGCCTTCGTTTCAGAGCCTCCTCAGCGCTCTGCTGAGTTGCTACTTCAGTGCAATTATTCAATTCCGTTGGCATGCAAGCATGTGTGTCCAGGCAGGCGAGTGTGTGCTTACTTGGTTGGTTGTAAGGATGTGTGTGTGTGTGTCCTTCTGTTCTTTGTTGGGCTCTTTGCGTAATTTTCCCTTAATTCATTAATATTGTATTTAGCTGCAGTTGCTTTGTTCATCTGCGTTGTCCTCCTCCTCCTCCTCCTACTCCAGAGCGGCCGCCTCAAATCGTCGTGTTGCTTCCATCGAAAATTGGATGCTGCAAATTGAAGAGCACAAAAGAAATGCAAATTATTTTAAAGCCATATTTCAGTTGTTCCCAAAGGAATATTTAAGCAACAGATGAGCAGTAAATAAGGATCCCAGTTTATAGAAGGAGGAATCTACTAAGTAGGGGAATAATTCTGCCTGCCATGCTCAGGGGTCCAGAGAAGAAATAAATAGTGCTGGTGATAAAAGTGCAATTTTTTCAGGAGCGTTTATCCTCGAGCTTAGTTTGAACCTGGTTTACAACAAGAGCTCATTATACTAGTGCGAAAATTACTTGTATTCATTCAACTGGTTTGATCACTGGATTAGCCAGAACCCAAGTTTGATGGGAAATAGTTCAATCACTGAATTGGTCACAACCCAAGTTTGATGGGAAATATTTCAATCACTGGATAAGCCACAACCCAAGTTTGATGGGAAATAGTTCAATCACTGGATAGGCCACAACCCAAGTTTGATGGGAAATAGTTCAATCACTGGATTAGCCAAAACCGAAGTTTGATGGGAAATAGTTCAATCAATTGATTGGCCACAAACCAAGTTTGATGGGAAATAGTTCAATCACTGAATTGGTCACAACCCAAGTTTGATGGGAAATATTTCAATCACTGGATAAGCCACAACCCAAGTTTGATGGGAAATAGTTCAATCACTGGATAGGCCACAACCCAAGTTTGATGGGAAATAGTTCAATCACTGGATTAGCCAAAACCGAAGTTTGATGGGAAATAGTTCAATCAATTGATTGGCCACAAACCAAGTTTGATGGGAAATAGTTCAATCACTGAATTGGTCACAACCCAAGTTTGATGGGAAATATTTCAATCACTGGATAAGCCACAACCCAAGTTTGATGGGAAATAGTTCAATCACTGGATAGGCCACAACCCAAGTTTGATGGGAAATAGTTCAATCACTGGATTAGCCAAAACCGAAGTTTGATGGGAAATAGTTCAATCAATTGATTGGCCACAAACCAAGTTTGATGGGAAATAGTTCAGTCACTGGATTGGCCACAACCCAAGTTTGATGGCAAATAGTTTAATCACTGGATTGGCCACAACCCAAGTTTGATGGGAAATAGTTCAATCACTGGATAAGCCACAACCCAAGTTTGATGGGAAATAGTTCAATCACTGGATAAGCCACAACCCAAGTTTGATATCAAATAGTTCAATCACTGGATAAGCCACAACCCAAGTTTGATGGGAAATAGTTCAGTCACTGGATTGGCCACAATCCAAGTTTGATATCAAATAGTTCAATCACTGTATTAGCCACAACCCAAGTTTGATATCAAATAGTTCAATCACTGGATAAGCCACAACCCAACTTTGATGGCAAATAGTTCAATCACTGGATTGGCCACAATCCAAGTTTGATATCAAATAGTTCAATCGCTTGATTAGCCACAATCCAAGTTTGATGGGAAATAGTTCAATCACTGGATAAGCCACAACCCAAGTTTGATGGGAAATAGTTCAATCACTGGATAAGCCACAACCCAAGTTTGATGGCAAATAGTTCAATCACTGGATTAGCCAGAACCCAAGTTTGATGGGAAAAAGTTCAATCATTGGATTATCAGTTGGATATACATCTAAATGGTACTGGAACAACATCATCGCGTCGTGGGAGTTTTTGGAGGTACTTCGTGAAATACTAAATGAGGGAATGCCACAACAGACCGATAATGGAAGTCAATGTGTATACAAGAGAAGGAAACATCGGTGGGATTGGTATAATTATTCTTCAGCTGCGAAGTCTTGAGTCATAGGGGAAGGAAACATCAAGAGTATATGAGGAAATATAGAGAGAATGTCACAGAGACCGAGAAAGAAAATTGAATCTATAAAATATTGAAACAGCGTTCGAACTAATCTCCAGTTGTGGTATCTTATCTATAAATAGCACGGAATATAATTTAGGAATTTCCGAATGACAGACGAGAAACCGAGAAAGTAAATGGAAAGGTGAAACAATGCGACAAACGGCGAATCTGTTCTCCAATGGGAGGACCAACTAAATCGTAAGAGGCAAAGACACGAGTAATATTTATATATATTAATATATGAGATTTACGAGAATAAACCCTGGATGGGAAAGTAGAGGCGGACATAGAAATTGATCGGTGGAAAAGATGAAGAAATATCGCTAGAATCCTTAACTATGAAGTCTTGAGTCTATAACTAGGAAGTCTTGAGTCCATAACTAGGAAGTCTTGAGTCCATAACTAGGAAGTCTTGAGTTCGTAGAAAATTACGTCTGGAGAGATTAAGTATTGACTGAGATAAGAAGGTAGTGCTATAGATAGACCGTTGAATCAATTCTGAAGCACTTCTGAACCATTTCTGGATCACTTCTGAACTACTTATTTGAGCCAGTTCTTAACAATTTCTGGATCCCTTCTAAACCAGTTCTGAAACATTTCTTAATCAGTTCTTCAGCAGTTCTAAAACACTTCTGAACCTTTTCTGAACTGCTTCTGAACCCCTTCTGAACCAGTTCTGAAACACTTTTCAACAATTCCTCAACTATATCTGAATCATTTCTGAACTATTTCTGAATCATAGATAGACTGTTGCTATAGATAGACCGTTTAATCTGCAACGAAGAAGATATTCGACAACATAGTTTGGTATCAATTTTTAACTTCGAACTCTGGGACAACATAGCGACGTAATTGTAGGGATTTACAGGATGGAAGACAATGTCATAGAAAACGTTCAAGGAAATCGTGTTTAATCCTCAAACACCTGTAGAATCATTCTTCTTTAGCTGGAAGATTCAAGGGCACGTTGAGGTAAACTCATTCGGGGAGTTTTCGAACAATGACATAGAGCAACAATTTGTATCCTTAGAACTTCAACTCATTAAGAATTTTTAAAAGGGGCTAGAATAGGACTGAAGACCAATCTGTGGGAATGAACGTAGAGAAGGTATCAGAATCCTAAATGGATCGTATACATTCATCCTAAATGGATCATATCCACTGGTGTTAGAACAATCCTCAGTTCTTTCGCCCGGCTCTCTAGAAGTAACTGTAGATGTCTCCACTGCTCCCTGGTCAGGAAGCTGACGTTTCACTTTCTTCCAAAAGAAACTTTGGGTATGAATTTATGCTTCGTTGCCAGACACGAGTATTACTCTGACAGCCTCTGGAACCATCCATTATGAAAATAGGCGACACAATGTCTTCATCGCCTCCTGTTAAGTCATTAGATTCAGTTCAACAAAGCATTCACAGCCTCACCAGATGAAGTACTCATGGCACCCGTAGTGCTCCAGCGTACACTTCTCTGTCTATTTAACCCAAAACATGTGGACTTAACCCCAATTCTGCGCCACCAGACTAGAGTGGCAGACAAGATCATTGCCCTGATCAGTGCTGCGGACAGCCAAGATACACCGGTTGGGTTCAGGCCCCAAGCTTCACCAAATGCTCTTCGGCACTCTCCAAATACCTTCTGAGCCTGAATACCACCTGTGCCCGAAGACCTTCTGTGACCAAATAACCCTCAGCTCAACATACGTACTCCAAGTGAGCTTCCCATCAAGAACAACGCCTAAATATTTCTGTCACTTCCTTGGAAGCTGTTATCCTGGCTGTTAGTGTTGTTGTTATTGCTATTTTTGTTGTTGTTGTGGCTTATTCTAGGTTTGTGGTGGTTCCACGTAAAATTTGAGCATTTAAGATTTTCATTTAACAATTCGATTCGCTCCTCCAGCAGTTCCCTTTCTCTCAGTGTCTCTCTTTCTCCCCTTCCTCTGCCCGACACTCTGGCCGACTTGTTCTCTCTTTTACTCCACGTCTCCGGTACTTGCCCCCAACTGCTTTTGACAGCCAACACTCGCATTTAATTTGGCACATTTCCCGTCGTTTGCATACATTTTTTGCACTCGACCGTAAACGTTTAACTGCAGCAGCGTCCTCGCCATTCTCAGCATCCTTGCCAGGAAGGAGTCCAGCGTCAGAATGCAGAGTCATAAATCTCTCAAATACAACGTTGTCGTGTAATGCTTTATGGGAGTGAGTAAACTGCGGAATCACAACAAAATTTATCAATAAATGAAATAAATTTTGCCAAAAAACATAAAAAATACAAAGAAGCGTTCGTTCTTCGAGCTGCTCTGTGAGTGACATTTGCAGCAGAAGCCAGAATTTCATGTGTGTCCTTGCAGAGCGCCATCATAGCCACAAAAAGGACATAAAAGCTCTGCTATGCACATTGGTGGATGTGTCTGCATGTATTTGATTGGCCGCATATCGAGCAGTTCATGGGCATTTGGAGAAGCCTGTGACCTTAAGTGACCTTCAGCAGTCTCTCAGTGATTAAGCTACGCTTATTCACTAACCAGCCCATAAGTGAAGTGGCACTGATGAGTATGATTGACCCCTGCCTTATCTACCAAAAATGTGATGTGATGGGACCGAGCAAAAAGTCCTTAAAAAGTAAATTCGAGGTCTCCACCAAAACGTAAGTTCTGTGCAGAGCAGCAATTATGAGCCAGAGACGGAAATATGTACCAGAAAATTGAGGTGAGGACACTTTTCGAAGGATATGATAAATCCTTGCATAACTACATAAGATTGAAACGATTGTGGTGCAGAGCGCGGGGAGCTACAATTTGTTTCATTTGGTCATCCCTGGATGGAGTTGCGGATTTATATTCTCGACGGATCCAAAAGTTCATAGGAATGACGCAATTTGCAACTATTGGAGGGCAATAGTTACAAATTGTTCGATGTTCCTCGATGTTGAATCTATATTAGTATTTTAATTTCGTTGAGACATACTGGCAATCTTCTGAACCATCTCTGAATCAATTCTGAATCATTTCTGAACCACTTCTGAACCATTTCTGAACCACTTCTGAATCAGTTCTGAATTACATCTGAAACACTTCTGAACCATTTCTGAACCACTTCTGAACCACTTCTGAATCAGTTCTGAACTACATCTGAAAAACTTGTGAACCATTTCTGAACTACTTCTAAATCAGTTCTTCACCAGTTATGAAACACTTCTGAACTACTTCTGAAACACTTCTGAACCAGTTCTGAACCAGTTCTCAAAACACTTCTTAACAATTTCTGAACCACATCTGAATCATTTCTGAATCATTTCTGAACCACTTCTGAATTAGTTCTGAACAACTTTTGAACCATTTGTGGACTATTTCTGAACCACTTTTGAATCAGTTCTGAACTACATCTGAAACACTTCTGAATCATTTCAGGATTACTTCTGAACCACTTCTGAATCAGTTCTTAACCAGTTCTGAAACACTTCTGAACCATTTCTGGATCACTTCTGAACCACTTCTGAATCAGTTCTTAACCAGTTCTGAAACACTTCTGAACCATTTCAGGACCACTTCTAAATTACTTCTCAATCAGTTATAAACCAATTCTGAAACACTTCTAAACTACTTCTGAAACATTTCTAAACCATTTCTGGATCCCTTCTGAACCACTTCTCAAACACCACTTCTGAACCACTTCTTAACCAGTTCTGAAACACTTCTGAACCGCGCCTGAACCCCTTCTGAACCACTTTTCAGCAATTTCTGAACTACATCTGAATAATTTCTGAACTATTTCTGAATCATTTCTGAACTACTTTTGAACTACTCTTGAACTACTCCTGAACCACTTCCGAACCTTTTCTGAATAACTTCTGAAACACTTTTGAACTACTTCTGAACCATTTGTGAATAACTTCTGAAAAACTTCTCAACAATTTCTGAACTACATCTGAATTATTTGTGAAAAACTCTTGAACCAGTTCTGAGCCACTTTTGAACCATTTGCGGACCATTTCTAAAGCACTTCTGAATCAAATCTAAGCCATTTCTCAACCACTTCTGCACCAGTTCTAAACCACTTCTGAAGTACTTCTGAACCATTTCTGAATAACTTCTGTACCACTTTTAGAACACTTCTGAACCACTCTTGAACCACTTTTGAACCACTTTTGAACTAGAAATCACCCAAAGCTCGCAACGGCTCTGGTGGACGTTTCCCACTGCCTGTGTGCCTATGACAAGGTTCTATGTACAACTCTATGTAGTTCCTGAGCTATGCCGTGTTAACTTTTGTATGTATAGGAAGCGTCGGACCTGCTCAGCCGATCTGGTTGGCGTTTTCCACTGCTTGGGTGTCCACTACAAAGTTCTTTATCACACCTTATGAGGCTACCGAGTTGCCTAGCATAAGACCACAATACAAAATTTCAGCGTTGAATCTTCAGTGATCTTCAAGATATGCCGTGCTAAGCATTTCACTGGTAGGGGGGGAGGGGTGCTCAACCAACTTGCCCCAGGAGCCCTTCCCCCCATCCAAGCCGATGTGCTTCATCTCATTACTGTGAAATTGCGTTGATTTTCAGTAACAATTTCGTCGTTTTGCTCTGCTGCCACGACGAGCCCCCAACTCCCCCCTCCCCCTCCGCAGCCGCTGCATATGCGAGTGCGAAATTGTCGCATTCAATTTATTAACAAATTTGCATGTGAGCGCTAACAAGTGGGCTTCCAATCTGACTCTGGCGCCCACGCTGCGTCACGCACAATTTTCGACTTATTTTAAATTTGCTGTCGTTGTTGTTGTTGTTTTCGTTGCTGTTGTTGCTTGTTTCTTTTGTTGTTGTTTTGTGTGTTTTGTGTTTTTTATGTTCCGTTTTGTTTTAATTTTTTTACACGAATTCTGCACGAAAATATTCGCATGACTTTTATTGCCGTGTCGGCATGCGCCCGGCAAGTGGAAGAGTGTGAAGTGGTGTGCGTGCAGTGCGGAGGCGGCAGTGGGCGGGGAGGTGTCTGCATTATTATTGCTTTTTATGTCACATTTTAATTTTAATTTTGTTCGTGTCTGTTCATCTTTTTTGAAGCTGCGCCCTGCCACTCGCCGGGAACACTTCAAAAGTTGTTATTGTGCAGAATGATGAGAATTGTTATGCTGATGATGATGGTGCTGATGATGATGATGATGCTGCTCTCGGTGGTTCTGGGGGGTTTATGAGTGTAATAGTTTCTGACTGCAAGTTATTACACGGTAGCAAATTTAAAATTTAATGGAGTCTTTATTTAAAATACTTCTTGGATAGTTTTGGCTTCCGGGAAGTTGTTTCAAAGTAGGCTCGAAGGCTGCTGTGGATCATTCTTCTTCATTACAATTGTGTTCTTTGCGAAAGGAACGCATCATTTAAAGTGAGTTCCTGGCACACAAGGGTTTCCTTCCATATTTCGTGTATAAAATGACCACAAAGGATCATCAAGCAGGTACCAAAACAACCCATTCAGCATCAGTTCGTGTATTCTCAGGTCATTCATCAATAGTTCGTTCATCAACAGTTTGTTCATTAGCAATTTGTTCATGAGCAATTTGTTCATGAGCAATCTGTTCATGAGCAGTTTATTCATCAAAAGCTAATTCGATATTCATCATCAAATTATTTATCATCAGTTCATCTGTTCATTTGCCCTCTGTTAATTTTTCCTCTGTCAAATGTTCATTCTTTATCAATTCATTCTGTATTAGTTCATTCATCAAAAGTACATTCCTCATAAATTTGCTCATCAACAGTATATTCATAATTCATAATTCATAAATCAATTTATTCATCATCAGTTCCATCATCAACAGTCTATTCATAATTAATTCATTAATCAACAGTTCATTGTTCATCAATTCATTCTGAATTAGTTCATTCATCATCAATTCATTCCTCATCACTTTGTTCATCAACAGTTCATTCATCATCAATTCATTCCTTATCACTTTGTTCATTCCTCATCAATTTATTCATCAATAGTTCTTTCATCAACAGTCTATTCATAATCAATTCATTAATCAACAGCTCATTGCTCATCAAATCATTCTGAATTAGTTCATTCATCTACAGTTCATTCGTCATAATATTGTTCATCAACAATTGTTCATTCATCATCAATTGACTTATCATCAATTCTTCATCTTTAGTTCATTCAACATCAGTTCATAATCAATTTATTTAACCACAGTTCATTCATCATCAATTTATTCATCATCAGTTCCTTCATCAACAGTCTATTCATAATTAATTCATTAATCAACAGTTCCTTGTTCATCAATTCATTCTGAATTAGTTCATTCATCATCAATTCATTCCTCATCACTTTGTTTATCCACAGTTCATTCTTCATAAATTTATACTCAATTTATCTTCAGCTAATTTACCATTAGTTGATTCAGCTTTAGTTCATTCATCATCAATTCATTCCTCATCAAATTATTCATCATTAGTTCGTTCATCAATAGTTCATTCATCAGCAGTTCATTCCTCATCACTAGGTTCATCAACATTTCATTCTTCATCAGTTCATTTAGCATTAGTTCATTCATGAACAGTTTATTCCTCATCAAATTATTCATCATTAGTTCCTTTATCAATAGTTCATTCATCAACAGTTCATTCCTCACCACAAGGTTCATCAACATTTCATTCTTCATCTAGCATTAGTTCCTTCATCAACAGTTCTTTCTTCATCGGTTCATTTAGCATCGACTTATTTAACCTCCGTTCATTTATCCTCTGTTAATTTTTCCTCAGTTCATTTTAACCCAATTCATTCATCAACACTTCATTGCTGTTGAGATTCTTCATTAACAGTTCATTCTTCATCAGTTCAGAAGTAGTTAATTCATCAACAGTTCATTGTTCATCAGTTTGTTCATCAGCACTTCATTCATAACAAGTTCATTCATTACCAATTCATTCATCATCCATTTATTATGCATCAATGCATTAACAGTTCATTATTCATCAACAGTTCATTATTCAGTTCACTCTTCAGCAAGTCAATGAAGCGATATAAAGAATTTGTAGATGCGAACGATAAACTGGCAAGTCGGGACTATAACAAAGGAAACTCAAAAAAGAACGATGAATACAATTGATTTTGGAAACTCCAACATTAGTTTAGAGACAGGTCTGAGGAGAGGTGGCTAAAAAAGGAGTTAAAGTATCCTTCAACATAGTTAGAGGCAGACTGGAAGAATATGGGACTTCAAGAATAGCAAATAGTCCATCACTGGGATATCTATTACGGGTCAGAATCTCATGTGTCAGACTTTTTTGAGTCACATTCCTACGACTCTCATGAGTAAGACTCTTTTGAGTGAGACTGTCATGAGTAAAACTCTTATGAGTAAGATTCTTATGAGTGAAACTGTCATGAGTAAAACTCTTATGAGAAAGACTCATATGAGTGAAACAGTCATGAGTAAAACTCTTATGAGAAAGACTCTTATGAGTGGAATTGTCATGAGTAAAACTCTTATGAGAAAGACTCTTTTGAGAGAGACTGTCATGAGTAAAACTCTTATGAGTAAGAATCTTATGAGTGGAACTATAATGAGTAAAACTCTTATGAGTACGACTCTTTTGAGTGAGACTGTCATGAGTAAAACTCTTATGAGTAAGTCTCTTTTAAGTGAGACTCTCCTGAAAAAAACTCTTATGAGAAAGACTCTTGTGAGTGAAACTGACATGAGTAAAACTCTTATGAGTAAGAACCTTATGTGTCAGACAAATTTAAGTCAGATTCTTATGAGCCAAATTTTTATGAGTTACTTTCTTAGGACTTACATTCAATTCAGCCAAGCTTTTATCAGTAAGACTCTTTTGAGTAAGACTTTTATGAGTCAGGATTTCATGGATCACACTCTTATAAGTCTCATTCTTTATGAGTCATATTACAATGAGTCACATTCTTTCGAGCCAGACTCTTATGTGTCTGCCTCTTATGAGTAAGACTCTTATTAGTCAGAATTTTATGAGCCCAACTCTTATTAGTCACATTTTTATGAGACACATTCTTATGATTTAAATTGTTATGAGCTGCAGTCCTTAGAGCCACATTCTATATGAGCTGCTTTCTTATGAGCGAGATTCTTATGAGTCAGACTCTTCGTCGTCACATTTTTATGAGACACATTCTTCTAAATGAGACTCTCATGAGACTCTTTTGAGTAAAATTCTTATGAGTCGGATTCTTCTGAGCTAGACTCTTATGAGCCACATTCTTATGAGTAAGACTTTTATGAGTAAGACCCTCTATGAGTAAGACCCTCTAGACTAATATGAGTCATATTATTATGAGCCACATTATTTTGAGTTACTTTCTTATGAGTCACATTCTTATTAGACAGTCTCTTAAAAGTAAGACTCTTTTGAGTAAGACTCCTATGAGTCACATTCATTATGAGTTACATTCTTGAGCCAAATTTTTATTAGTTATATTCTTGTGAGTCACATTCATAGAAGTCAGGTTCTTATGAGTAAAAGTCTAATCAGTCAGCTTCTTAAGTCACATTCTTATGAGCCTAACTCTCATGAGGAAGACCTTTTTGACTTTCATGAGTTATGTTTTTTTGAGTAATATTCTTATAAATCACAATCTTCTGAGCTGAATATTTGAAAAGCAATTTTTTTAATCCCATCATTTTGCCAAATCTGAACTACAGCTACTTTGGCACGATTCGATTTTCATGTAAGTGAATTTTCGACATGCAGTGAAAAATTGCCCCCATAGCCTGGAGGCATCTCACAGGAACGCTTTCCGAATCCACTCCACCACAAAACCCCCCTTTGATGGAGTGTTACAAATAACCACTTTTCTATAGACTTGGTAGGGCGCTACGTGCCCACTGCTAGTGTCACGTTACAATCTGAATCTGACGCAAAATTGAAACGTATTTGATGGGCATAAGCAGCGCGCCTAAAATTATGCTTTTAAAAATGCATTTTTCATGCTTGCTGCGGCTGCGTTGGCGGAATTGATGCCTGCCAATGGAGCGAGTTACTCCAACATTCTAAACAATAAATCTGGAAAATTGTGTGTACAAAGCACACACACTCACACTCACACACATGCACACACACTCACTTGCAGCCATCACTCATTCAGCCATACTCGTGCATGGCATTCAATATTGCAATCCTCAAATCTCAATTGCAACCAGCAAATCCTCTCAATCACTGGATTGGAAATGGTGACAGCAAAAGTGGTGTTGCGTGAAGAGGAAGTGAGAGGAGCGGGAAACGAAAATAAAGCAAATTTTTAAGACAAAATGGCGATCGTTTGTGTGCCCGCCTCTGGGTGTGTTCCCATTCCCATCCATGAGAATCTGTGCGTAGCTGTGTACTGAAGCTGCTGTCAAGCAAAACCCTAGTCTTGCTAGGCTGCGGTACGCTCAGTTTGTGGGTACTCATATTGTGTGAACACGCTACAGTACAGTCATCTGACTAAAGATGCGAACTATCGGTAAATTTATGGAGAAGTTCTCATTATCGTTATCGACTACATACGATTACATCATTTGTGGAATTCATGTTAACCAGAAGAGAACAGATTTCGAAATTGTAAAAGAAGAGCTTCAAGAGCTCCAGGCACTTCATCCATTAGAGCGCCGTAAGGACGTTTATAGGGTGTCTAAGTCAATCGATAAGTGTCTGTGATCGATTACAAAATGCACAAAGATGATGAGTTGGATGGACACTTTATTTGCTCTGAGAGACATGTGTCTTCATATCGATACTTTCAGTGCGATACTTTAGTTTAATCGATAATTTTTTGTGATTCCGTGCAATAAGTACATATATATCGATACTTTTGGGCCGATTATTGATTATTATATATCGATACTTTATTACAATCGATATTTTTTTGAAATTTGGGCTAATAAGTATATATATCGATACTTTTTTATTGATTATAGATTATTATATATCGATACTTTAGTTTAATCGATAATTTTTTGTAATTCGGTGTAACAATAAAAGTATATATATATATATATATATATATATATATATATATATATATATATATATATATATATATATATATATATATATATATATATATATATATATATATATATATATATATATATATATATATATATATATATATATATATCGATACTTTCGGACCGATTATTGATTATTATATATCGATAAATTATAACAATCGATATTTTTGAAATTTCGGGCAATAAGTATATGTATACTCGTATATCGATACTTTTGCACCGATTTTTGATTATTATATATCGATACTTTAGTTTAATCGACGAATTTTTGGAATTCAGAACATATACGAGAATATCGATATTTTGGGCCGTTTATTAATTATTAAATATCGACATTCGATACATTTTTTTTAATCGATAACTTTTTGCAATTCGAAGTAATAGCTGCATATATATCGATACTTGCAGTCCGACTATTGATTAGTATCGATAATTTTCCTTTTTTAGTCGGAGTAATAAATGCATATGCGAGTATATCGATACTTTTGGGTGGATCACGGAGTAATTTCGGTACTTTAATTCGTTCGAGATTCAATGCATAATATAACGATACTATAGTCGAATACTTTAAGCAGAATCGATACGTGTTTTTCATTCGGAGTAATAAGTCCATATCTCTACATTCCAATCCACTCTCATAGCAAAACAGAGCTTGTTCGTCAAAGTCAAACCGGTGGAAGTGGTTTCTTAATTCACCACCGTTGAGACTGGAGACCGGGACTACACTGCGCCGACGTCAGGAGCGGCCTCCCTGAAATCTTTAGTTTCTATTGCAGAAATAAGGAAGGAAATATCAAATAAAGAACAACTTTAATAATACAACGCCCTCAAGTAATTTTCTGTGCACGACCCTGGCGAACCGGTGAGTATTACCCCAGCAGAGTTGAGTCGTTGCAGCGCTTAAACAACCAACCCTACATTATCCACTGACAAATTCACCCCTACTGAATCTTTTAAAAACACAAAAGAACAAAAGTAGGCGACAAAAAATGTATAAAGTCTCGAATAATTCGGAGAATCAGGCATTCGCTTTGAACATTTTCGGGAGTCGGACGCGTGTTTCAGTGGACAAATTGTATTCGAGGATTGGTCCTTCGTTTTCAATCAATAAAAAGAATTGCACCAGTGAAATATTTGAAATAAAAAATTTAAAATTGTTTTATTTTAAGCATTTCACTGGTACAATTCTTTCCATTGATTTAAAACAAAGGCTCAAACTTTGAATAAATTTTTTCCATTGAAACACGCGTCTGACTACTGAAAATGTTTACAAATTTAATTACTTAATTTCAGTAAATAGATTTTCAAATTCAGAAATAAAATTGTGTACTTAATTTCAGTAAAACAATTTGATTAATTTCGGCAATTGATAAAAATAAATTTTTAAATTCAGAAAAAATTAAATAATAATTAAATAATAATAAATAATAATAATAATAAATAAATAATAATAAGTAAAAATAATAATTAAATAATAATAAATAAATTAAATAAAATGATGTACTTAATTTCAGTAAAACAATTTTTTACATTCAGAATTTGAATTACTTAGCATCAGTTTTGATTAATTTCAGAAATTGAATAAATTATTTCTTAAATTCAGAAATATAATTACTGATTTTCAGTAAATAATTTGATTATTTTCATATATTTTGGCACTAACTAAGAGATTGAGTAGTTAATTTTTTACAGGAGTTAATCGAGTTGTACGACAAGAGTTAATCGAACAGGTGATATATATTTGGGTCCTTGAAGGGTCTTAACCTTCAAACTCCCTTTTTCATGGGAGTTCTTACTCTTTTTTCAATTACATCAACAAAGCCCCAACAAAATTGAGTATAGAGCATAGGTCATTGGTATAGTATCATAGGTCATTGAAGGTCTTAACCCTCCAACTACCTTTTCTTTGGGACTTTATAGACTATTATCAAAGAATTGCAGAGCACACACATAGAAAGTAAGCTTAGAGCATGGCTACGTTCCGTAGAAATATTTCTTGGAGTAGAGTACCATCGCTCATTGAAGGGTCTTAACCCTCCACCCACCTCCTATTTATGATAAGCTGGTGTTACGCCCTCACTCTATCAACAGCCTTTTTACGAAGGCAGACCGCGTTCGGATCGACTATCGATACTTTCGGATCGATTATTGATATTTTCGGATCGATTATTGATACGTTTCGTCAACTATCAATAAGTATGGATCGATTATTGGTACTTTTGGATCGATTATTGACAGTTTTGGATCGATTATCGATATTTTCGGTTCGATTATCGATACTTTTGGATCGATTATTGATATTTTCGGATCGATTATTGATACGTTTGGTCAACTATCAATAAGAATGGATCCATTGTTGGTACTTTTGGATCGATTATTGACACTTTTGGATCGACTACTGATATTTTTAATCGTCTATCGACAATTATGGATCGAATACAATACTTTTGGATCGATTGCGATACTTTTGAATCGATTATGGATACTTTTGGATCGATTATCGATACTTTCGGTCCGATTATCGATACTTTTGGATCGATTGTGATATATCCGGATCGATTTTTGATATTTTTGGTCGACTATCATTACTTGTGACTCGATTATTGATACTTCTGGATCGATGATCGATATTTTTGGACCGATTTTTGACAATTTTGGATCGATCATTGATATTTTTGGTTGACTATCGACAATTATGGATCAATTACAATACTTTTGGATCGATTACGATACTTTCGGATCGACTTTCGATACTTTTGGAATGACTATCGATACTTTCGGAACGATTATCGATACATTTGTTCGTTATGTGGAATGAGAACTACATGGATTTGTTTATTCGCATCGGTACTTTTGCCTATAAAAATCTAAGATCATTTGTTAGGACTCAGGACTGCACAGTGGACCTGTGAATTACTCACAGGTCCACTATGCAGCACGGGGTCACATGAACGATAGTGACCCCCTGCTGGCGCTACAGTCGGTCACTATCGTTCAAGGACTGCACCGCAGGCGTGCAGTTCCGCTCTTGGCTCTAACTCACTTCGCCTATCGCTGTCACCAGAAGCAGCTCATTTCGAGCACTTTGTATGCGTAGGCATGGATGCGAGACAGTGTTTGCACTCCTCTGTGTGCATGTGTGCATATGTGCATGCTTGGCTGTGTGAGTGCGCTGAGGATGTGCAGCGATAGTGGCCTGTTTGCTTCATTGTAAAGAAGTTTCGAAAATATTGAACAGAATGAAAAATGCAATAAAAGTCCAACTTGGCGTGGTGGTGTTTTGTTTGCTTTTATGGCGTGCGGACTGCTGCAGTGGCCGATAACTTTTGCCTGCCTTCAAGGGATGTCACAAGGACTGCCAGGATGTGTGGCATGAGCCAACGTAATTGAGCCTGTGTGCGAGTGTGTGCATTTCCCTGTCAGCCTCTATAAGAGAGTCCTAAAAGCTTTTTTGCTGCTATTTTAAATGTGTGATTTCTGCCCGCCAAACGGCCGGGTGCGAGGAGCCAGGATAACAGCATCACCGTACCAGGATGTACCCTTAATTTAAGCACTTTAAGAATTTATATAATTCACTTCATTTTCCCATTGATTTTATCATCGAAAATTGCTCGCGTGCCTTGAAGAGTTCAGCATTGGGCACGAAATGCGACTGGAAAGAGGCGTTTACCAGCTCAGAGCGCAATTCTCGGTGCTTTAACACTTCGCTGCGCATCCTTGAGCACGCAGTCCTTACACGGCACGCATCATTCGGAAAATACTTCTAGAGAAAATTCGTGCTCCGAGAGTCCTTTGCACTACGATTGCCACGAATTGTCTGCATCGGTGTCCATCGTTTGGACGGGTGCAACCAACTCCACAGAGGCGCACATCGCATTGGAAGTCAGGCCAACAAGAGTCAAAAAGGAAGAAAGGAGGTAACAAATAAACCGGGAAAGAGCAAACAAAAAACAAAACAAAACAAAAAATAGAGAAACGAAGACACGATGAACGAAGCAAATAATCTTCTGCAGGTTTCAATAGGGGAACCAACCCAGAACCCGACACCCCCATTCTATTCATCCGATAGAAAAATGATGCCGGATTTATTTATTTATTTAATATTATTAATTACAATAATTAATTATTATAACTAATGTGTACATCGAGTACTAGCTGCCAGGGCTTTCGACTCTATAAAATATAATATGAGTTTTGTTGTATAAACTAAATATCTAAAACTAGATTACAATTTTTAAAATAGGATTCAATGGCATAGATGTTGGGAGAGGAAATTGTTTTTAAAAACTCAGTAGGAATTATTTCTTTAAAAGTATCTTTCCGCTGCTGGTTAAAATGGCTGCATTCGTTAAGTATGTGTTCAATAGTTGGTGGTCCATTGCAAAATCTGCAATTTGTCAAAGTGGTGCCGTTTAAAAGATGTTCGTGGGTTAATTTTGTATGACCAGTTCGAAGTCGAACGAAAAGTCTCGTTTGTTGCCGGGAACATGTTGCAGGATAAGTAGCTTTGGATCCATCTGTATTATAGATTTTGTACCTATGACTATAGTTGGCCCACTCATCTGACCGATTTTCGTATAGTCGTTTTTTAATAGAATTTGCTAAGTCTTTGTTATCGGATATGTATGTAGTTGGACATGGTGATTTGGCGGCGTCTTTTGCTTCTTGGTCTGCATGTTCATTTCCAGCAATGCCAGAGTGGCCAGGAATCCACATTAGTTGAAGCTTTTTTGGGTTTTTGATAAAGGAATCACGGAGATTGGATATGGTTTCGCTGCTATTGTTGATGTTCAGAATGCCGTCTATTGTAGATTTGCTATCAGAACAGATGACAAATTTTCCTTTATTGCGGACGCAATAGTCGATGGCCGTTTGAATTGCCAGAGCTTCGGCGGTAAAGACTGATGCATAATCTGGAAGTATTCCTTTAGCAATTAAGTTACCATTCTGATGCGCGACGGCAAACGAGGTTCCATCGCTGGACTTCGAGCCGTCGGTAAAAATTAGTGTATAGCCTTTTGCTTTTAGTTGGCTTTCTTTATCGAAAAAAAGTTGTCGGTAAATAGCTGGATTAGTAGTTGATTTTGAACGATCTGCTAAACTAAGTATAAAAGACGATTGACTAAGGTGCCAAGGTGGCTCCTTATTCTGTTTTATCAGACGAGGTTTGATGTTTAACTGCATGGTCCTTAAACCATCAATGCAGTGCCGTATGGTGGATTTTGTTCTGACCGTTTTTTTATGGGCCAATGCTCTGGTTACATCTTGGTGTAGGATCGCGTTGTTGCAGTTGAAAAGTTTAGGAATAAGAAGATATGTAGACCATTTTATTCGCTCAGCTATTGTTGGAAGACCAGCCTCAGCCAAGATGTTTTTGATAGGTGATGTCGGGAATGCGCTGATACTTCTTCGAACGGCTGTGTGGTATGGTGCGTATAGGCGTTTGATGTGAGTTTGTGCACACCAACCAAATATTGGGAGTGCGAAATCAATTTTTGATAATATTAAAGCTTTAGTTACATTTACGAGTGTCTTTATATGAATCATTGAGTGTTTTGAGGATAAATATTTTATGATGTTAAGTCTGGCAGCTAGTTTTGTCCTTAGATCTAGACAATGTTGTTTATAGGTAAGCTTACTATCAAAAATTATTCCTAAAATTCTTAAATAATTGACAAATTCTATGACAATATTGTTGTATGTTAGAATAAATTTTGAACAATTAATTTTTTTGCAAATATGTAAAATTTTACATTTTCCAATTGAAAGAGCAGCTCCTGAAAGCTGGCCCCATTTTTTTATTTTATTTAATATATCTGCAAAATTATCTCTAACTGAAATACTATTATTTGTTTTGGAAAAAATAATTGCGTCGTCTGCATAAATTGCATGTTCGATGTTTTTGTAGCCAGATAAAATTCTACTCAATTGGTCAAACGCAGTGATAAAAAGAATAACTGACAATGGTGATCCCTGTGGGATCCCGTTGTGCAGTGGATACGTCTCAGATGAATTATGATTAATCCTAACTCGAAACTTGCGATTGATCAGGAAGGCTTTGACAAAGTTAAAGATCCTCGGACCAACTTTCCAGGTCTGGAGTTGATTCAAGACTACATGCACTCCTATGCGGTCAAAAGCTCTTTCAAAATCAGTCGCCAGAATAGAGACATGATTTTTGCTTGAAAGAGCATTTCACACATAGTGCTGGAGATGCAATAATACGTCTAATGCGCTTTGTTTTTGTTTAAAAGCGACCTGATTGGCGCTAATGAGGCTGTTTTTATTTAGGTACCAAGAGATTCTTTTTGCAATTATTTTTTCCAAGGTCTTTGCCATACAAGGCAAAAGCGAAATTGGGCGATACCCAGAAATATCCGAAGCTGGTTTATTGGGCTTAGGAATCGGTACAATCTCGGCTGTTCTCCAAGACTGGGGATAAATCCCTTGTTCAAAAATATTATTGTACAATGTAAGCAGTCTGTCCTTTGCGGAACGTGGCAAGTTTTTGAGCATAGGATATGATATCCTGTCAAAGCCAGGGGTTTTTCCTTTAGCGAGATGCAAGGAGTTTTCGAGTTCAATCATCGATATCTTATTTTCGATTTTCCTAGCTGAAGAAGAGACTCGGCTTGCACTGTATTCGTTTTGCAAAGTTTCAGTTTTATTTATGACAAATTCCTGTGAAAAACTTTGATCCTCAGAGTAGAGGGACCAAAATCTTCCAAAAGAATTGGCTATGTCCAGAGAAGATGTTAACTGATGATTATTAAAATTTATTACTCTTAAATTAAGATTAGAATTGTTCCCTGTTAACGTTTTTATATCGGACCAAATTCTTTTTATGCTGGAATTAGGGTTTATTTTTTGTGTAAACTTTTCGAAACTATTATATTTGGCTGATTTTAGAGCTTTTTTAAAAGTAGCATTTGACTGTTTATACGAAATTAGGTTCTGAGTATTTTGAACACGTTTATAGTTATGCCAATGGATTTGTTTTGCTTTTCTCAATACACCAAGCTCTGTGGACCACCAAGGGACTGTTGATTTGACAGAAGTATTTTTGGTTTGTGGGATAGCTATATTAGCTGCCGATTTAATCAATTTGTTAAGTTGGGCAGCTTCTTTATTTACATTACCAGAGTATGTTGTGGTATTATTGTGATCACATAATATTTGGAACTTAGGCCAATTTGCGAGATCAGTTTTAAATTTTGGTTTAGTCTTTATTTTCTCAAAGTTTAAATTAGATAATACTTCCGTAACAATCGGAAAGTGATCGCTACCGTGAAGGTCGTCTAATCTTTCCCAATTGCACTTTGGTGCAAGCTGGGCTGAACACATTGTCAAGTCAACATGTGTGAATGTTTTGTGCGTTGAGAAGTGAGTGTAACTACCGTCGTTTAATATTATAAGATTTTCCGCTAGAATGACATCTTCTAAAATTTTTCCTTTGTCGTTGCATTCTTTGGATCCCCAAATAGGGCTCCAAGAATTAAAATCCCCTAAGAGAATGAAAGGTGTATTTATTTGTCTAATAATTGAAAATATATCTTGCGGTGTTAAGGTTTGTGAAGGTGGAATGTATAAATTTACTATGGTAAATGAAAA
The DNA here is from genome assembly GCA_920105625.2 of Clusia tigrina. NCBI lineage: Eukaryota > Metazoa > Arthropoda > Insecta > Diptera > Clusiidae > Clusia > Clusia tigrina. The sequence continues at coordinate 200,728,356 of OV050032.1, forward strand.
ACCAATATTTATTTCTAAAGCTAAGGCTGATATGTTTGCAGTGATTGGGACGCACTTATGCGGAATGTGTTTCTTTACAAGAACTCCAATTCCCTGTTTGGATGAGGTATTCAAAGGCAGATTGTGGAAAAAACCTACATAGTCTTTTGGTGTAATTGAATTGTGGATATTACAAGAAAAATGAGTTTCTTGTAATGCGAGGAAATCTGGTTGTATATCTTTGATAAGAAGTACCATTTCATGATAATTATTAACAAAACCGTTCATATTCCATTGCACAATTTTAAATTTCATAAAGAGATAATAAAGAGAAGATTTCGTTTTTATTAAAGGTTGTCGTCTTCCATTGAGAGATCATCATATGTTATGTCATGTGTCGAGCTGAAGTATTGATTTAAGTTGGAGTCGATCGAGCTAACGTTGCTACTGGATTCAGAAAGCTGAGAAGCAATATTGTTAGTGGGGGAGAGATAAGAGAGAATGGAAGTTGTTTTTGAAGAGTTACTGTTTTCGTGAGTGTTAAGGTGTGTGGGTTTTGTTGAAGATGTGGGGTTAGAAGAAGAGTCTGTTGCAGACGAAGAGTGGATTGAAGAATGAGGAAGAGAGGGGTTTTGGATTGCAGAGGGGGGAGTGGTAGAGAGGGACTCTGGGTCAGGTAAGTTTTTATTGTTGTTGTTTACATTGTAATTTTCTTTGATATTAGTTTCTTGTGTTTTTGTGTGTTGTGTTTTTTTGTATGTAACATTTTTTTGTGTTGTTTGGATGTTATTTGATATTTCTTTTTCAGAGTTACCAGTGTTCGATTTCGCTACCTCTGAGTAGCTAACAGTAACGGAATCGTTACCATTGTTTTGCAGTTGTTTACTTATGTTTTGTTCTATACTTATATTCCTTTCGTAAATTGTTTTAGCAGTGCGCATAGTGCACTTGTTTTAAGTTTTAATTTCAAGAACTGCTTTATGTTCAATATATTTTTTGCATTCTTTGGAGGATGCGGGGTGTTCTAACGAACAATTAGCACAGAAAATGCGAGTACAGACTTGCGGGGCGTGAGGAGGTAAATTGCAGATGGCACATGCTGGAGACTTATTGCATCGTTTAGAAGTGTGACCAAGTAGTTGACAAGTTTTGCACCGCATGGGGTTGGGAAAATATTCTCTTACAAAAACCGAATGCCATGAGACATCGATCTTTTTGGGTGCTAGGAATAAATCAAAAGTTAGTAATATTACTCCACTTGGTACTGGTTTCCCTTCAACAAATTTATTGAATTTGAAGACTGAAACAACACCCTGGGATTTTAATTCAGTGACGATTTCTTCGTCTGAAACTTTATTGAGGTAAGGAGCGTAAATTGTGCCTTTTGAATGGTTTAGGGACGGATGCAAAGAGCACTTAATAGGACCAATGTTGTTAAGATGTTTGGTTGATAAGAATTTTTCTGCTGTGACTAAATCTTGGACGAGTAGAAGAAGATTTCCATCCCGTAGGACGGAGATGGAAATTATATTCCTACTTATAATTTGAAGAGCTTTGTGAACTGCGAAGCATGAAAAATCAGCTAAAGTTTTTTGATCACTAAGCGAAGCAACAGTAATAAATTTATGGTTGGGTAGTACCTCTTCAGGAAGTTCAGGAAAAGCCTCTTCTTTATATTTATTTTTATTTGGTTTCTTTCTTTTTGCTTGGGGACTTCTGTCTGCCAAAATGGCAAACCGATTGTCCCCCACAAGCGGGGGAGGCCCGGGGGCCATGAAAAGTATATATATTTTGAAATCTAAACTTTAGGAAAAGAAAAAAAAAATTCACTGTAAACAAAAACAAATTTATATGCGTTTAAATTAAAACACAATAACCGCGACGATCGCGAAAAGAAAACACAAGATTAGGAGAGAGAGAACCTATCGCAACGAGTGTTAGTCGACAACTGTGATGCCGGATATTATTGGGGAACATGGTGAAAATACGATCACATCGTTAGATTGCTCTTCGCAACACTCCATTAACAAGGGCCAATTCGAGCTGTTCTGTAGCACTCCAGGAGATAGGTTCTTAGCCTGTGGTGACTATAGCGCCAAGCATCCATCACTACTGGTCCTCAAGGACTAATAATCCACAAGGTTAAGAACTATTCAACACAATGCAAGGTAATAATCTTCCGCAGGTTTGAACGGGAGAACCAACCCCCCATGCTGGTCATCCGATAGACAAACAGCCCCTGGTATTATTGATTTTTGTGCGATGAAAGGTGTTCCTAGAAACTGTGGCGTAGTGGCTTCATCTTTGGATCTGTCATCAGACTATTCCCCTATTATTATATATAAAAAAAACCGTCTGCAGTCGGGTGAGACCGACTTCGAAATAGCCCCGATTCCCTTTCCTGGGCATGCTAGTTAAACAATGGAGATATGTTACTCATAAGCCATAGTTAGGAGCATATCTTGAGTCATTTTCGGTAGGGTCCTCTGGGTTGATTATAATGGAGGGAAGCGTTTCCCCTATCTGATCGTCCCTATTTCCTGTGAAAGGCTTTGCAGCGGCAATCTACTAATTCATATAAAATTTCCCCAAGAATTTGGCACAGGTACTAAGTTTCAAGCATGTATCAATAGAGGGCGTGGCTCTCAAAATGTACCGCCCATTTTTATATATATATATAGTTATATAGCTTGACACCAGAACTCTTAGGCTTCGTGTCCAATTTCGTTGCTGAATCTTGTAAGTGATCCAGTAATGAATATAAGCTAATTGTGGGTGTGGCAGTGGTAATAATCTGCCCATATATTTTGCATTCACACTAGCAAGGACCCAATGTATGTTGCTTTTCTCTTTACATATTATAATTAGATTAAATAAATAGGTTAATTTAAAATGGGGTCCCCAAAGTTCATTATACAGGAGTGAGGCGTGTCCTTCATCAGATCGGCCCTATTTTGTTTGGATTTTTAGCTTCAATATGCGTACTAATATAAAATTTCGCCCCAAAATATTGTATCCTCGTAAGCTATAAAAAATGCGTCAATAGTGGGCGTGGCTATACAAGTAACCCACCCATCTTTTGTGTGGAGTTCAATGCTATTGAGGGTTCCTCGTTTGAAATTCTGTTGGTGAATCTTTTATAGGAACCGAGTAATGATGTTTGGTTAATTGTGGGCGTGGCAGTTGTAGTATGCTGCCCATATTCTTCACACTCACTAGTATGAACCTAATGTACATTACTTCGTATGTCATCAATACGAGCATAGTTAGGCAAATTTTAAGATCAGCCACGAAAGTTCCTTATATGAAAAGTGGGCGTGTCCTTTCTCTGATCAATCCCATTTCTAGCAGTTGGCTTTGTCCACATGTTAATTCGCATAAAATTTCGTCCACACATCTCTTATTGATCTTAAGTCATGAATATTTGTTAATGGTGGGCGTGGCAATCTATATATATATCGCCGACATTATGCTTAGTATATAGTACGTTACATTACATTAATGTCAAATTGCGTCACTATACCGTCAATTGGTCTGAAAGTTATCATTTAAAAAAAGTGGGCGTGGCAGAAAATACATACCGCCCACATTTTGCATAGTATTTAGTTGGACCCACATCTACTTGATGCCAAACTGCGTCACTATACCATCAATTGGTCTGAAAGCAGTCATTTTAAAAAAGTGGGCGCGGCAGAAAATACATACCGCCCACATTTTGCATAGTATTTAGTTGGACCCACATCTACTTGATGCCAAACTGCGTCACTATACCATCAATTGGTCTGAAAGCAGTCATTTTAAAAAAGTGGGCGCGGCAGAAAATACATACCGCCCACATTTTGTATAGTATTTAGTTGGACCCACATCTACTTGATGCCAAACTGCGTCACTATACCATCAATTGGTCTGAAAGCAGTCATTTTAAAAAAGTGGGCGCGGCAGAAAATACATACCGCCCACATTTTGTATAGTATTTAGTTGGACCCACATCTACTTGATGCCAAAATCAATTGGACCGAAGTTAGTAAATTTAAAAAAAGATTCGTACAGTAGCATGTATGGGAGGTAGGCGTGGTCTTTGTCCAACTGGGCTCATATACATATGTAGCTATCTGGTTCAGTCTTTTGGTCCAAACTGCAGATTTACAAAGTTTCATTAAGATCTCTGGAAAATGCGGCCACGGAGAGACAGACAGACGGAAGGACGGACTGAGTATGTGTATATACTTATTCCCATACCTGCCACGCCTCCTTCTTGTAGGTGAAAAACAGCTCAACCCAACAAACTTATTATACCCATTTCACCCTTTCTTTAGGGTAAAGGGTATAAAAACTGAGTGTCTTGGGCCAGAACCATGCCAAGTCAAGCAAGAGTATTCCATTGATAGATGAGAAGCTCACTGAGTTCTGGTGAGGACGGTGCCCTTTTACGACATCTCATGTCTAGTTGCTTTCATTCCACAATGCTCCTTGGACAGCCTTCAATGACATCGCTGCATGGATGCTATTTAAGTCTGCGAAGGCTCCCAACTGACTTCGAAAGGAGTGAGGAACAATTCTAGTACCAGCTGAGTCAGATAATTGGAGAGGTCAGCTCTGGGACCATCTGCTAGTCAGCACCTGTTTGTTACTTCTTTAATCAAACGCATAGAAAACAACGTTCAGATATCGCCAACCGCATTCCCACTTTGAGAGGGGCTGTAAAGCAAGCAACTTCTGCCTCAAACCACACAAATCGAAAATACGAGTACTGTCAGGTCTAAACTCAGAGCTCAGGACTCAGGGCTCAGGTCTCCTTGCTCCTGGCTCAAATACCACCCTCTCTTCTTTCGCTTCACACCCTTCACTGGGCTGCCTCGGAAGTTGAAAAGTTTCTATTGATTTAAGCACATGCTTCTCGTAACTCAAATAAATAGTAATAAAAATAAATCTTCGTGGGAGCCATCTTGAACGGAGAAAAGCACCTAAAAGTATGCCGCATTACATAAGCGCATTTTATCTGCGGAAATGGAGAAATAACGAGAACCCTTTTGTCAATGATATTATCATATTTGCTTAGGTTTATTGTTGTCGTCGTTGTCGTGTGTTGCGTGTGTTGAGCAAACACCCAAGCAAAAATGTTAGTACGAGTATTCGATTGCCCATGATTGGTGTGTTTAGTAAGTAACTTCATGGAAGGGGAGAGACTAAATATGTGAACAAGCGCTGAGAGTGCTGGGAGCCACAAGTAACATATCCAGAAGTTCTTCAACCAACAGATCCAGAAGTTCTAAAGTGTAACTAAAATGTGGCTTCAGTTAGAGAAGGGTCACCTTAATATCCTGTCAGGATGGGGTCTCATTTAAAGTTCTTCTTTTACCGCCTTAAAGGGAACCGCGCTGGATATGACTAAAATCATTGCTTGTCCAGAGGAAGATGAATTTGACTTGACCATTTCTGAACTGACTCCAGTTGAGAAGTGATCATAGACCCCAAAAAATCTTTCTTTAATAGAAGATAGAAACTTAATAGCAATCAGGCCCTCGCTCAAGATGCGTACTAACAATTTTCATTGAGTGTAACCACCATTATTACTTATACGTATTTTATTACTTATTGAGTGTTTACTCACATACTTGTACGCACTCAGCACTCACTCACACACACACACTCATTGAAGCACTCACTCACCCACCCAAACACTCACTCACCCACACAAACACACTCACACAACAAAGCACTCACATGCAAATTGATTTCATTTATGCAAATTTAAAAGCGCTCTTCAACTTGTTGTGAGCATTTAAATTGTTTAGCAGCATTTTAGGCGCTTCCTTCACAGTTACTTAAGTTGAGTTGAGTTGAGTTGAGTTGCTTTGTGAACGCAATTTACTTGTGCGCTCAGTTGGAAGTGACTTTGTGTAGTCTGCCAGTGTTGTTGTTGTTGTTGTTGCTTTTGTAATTGTCGCCGGGCGCGTGTCGGTGTGGGTGTGGGTACTAAATGCCACGCCACGAATTAGCTGCAGGCAATGCTTTAATCCCTTCAAAGGCAACGCTATAATCCCATGGGGACTGAGAACGGAAATTCACAACCACAGAAGTCACTTTCGTATGCATTCAAATGGAAGCCTGATGAGAGTCTGTTGGCACGTTGATTCTCAGGAGAATTCTCCAACGGTGTATGGGAATGTTGGTGGAGTTGTTTGTAAGGGTCTTTGGACGCGTCTTGCACGGGTATTCAGAAGAATTTATTACTGGAATTAATTGGTGTTTTAGCAAAACAGCACCATTTGTCCAAAGCCGTTGACCATTTCGCCGCCAAGTTGGGCCCACACTACGATGGGCCATACCGGACCTACAGACCTTCACCTCCCAAGTCATTGTAAAGATGCAAAGGGAAGGAAGCAAGGAGACAAGGACGGCGCACATTAGCGAGTTAAAACCATGGCATCGGAACACACGCCAATTGACAATCACATCTGATGAGAATAGTGTACACTACTGAAAGAAACCGATTCCAGCGAGGACCCTACAAAATCACCCCCCTCTGTCAACATAAAAATATTCTATCATCCGCGAAGTGGGGAGCAGAGAACACAGAGAAAAGAAACTCTTTTTCGCTGCCAGAGTCCGTAGCGGACACACCACGATTTTGAGTAGATTCACCACGATTCTGAGTGGATTCAACAAGATTCTGAGTGGATTCACCACGATTCTGAGTGGATTCAACAAGATTTTCAGTGGATTCATGTACAACGTCCGTCTGCTTTGCAGTTTGACGTTTAAGTTTCTTTACTCTGTATACTCTGGTGTGGAGGACCTGTGAGGAGCAAATTTTAGGCGTAAATTTGCCCCTACCTGCTTATTGTTGCCATAACGCGCCCACACATATATTTACATATATTTGACATAGGGGCCAAGCGCTGCGACGAGCAAAATCATTGACTAATAAAATTCCCCAAAACAATAGTCTCCTCGATAATGGGCATGGTCAGCATCACTGGCGAACAAAGAAGTTAAATTGCACGTGGATTACACCAACAAGTACGCAGCGACAGACTTAGCGAACCCAAGCCAGCCGTTTGCACTGACCTCCACCACCGCCACCACCACCACCACCACCAACAACAACAACAACACTACTTCAGGCAGACTAAGACTAAGCGTGCGATAATTGCAACAAGTACTTTACTAAAGCCGAGGCAGAGAACAACAACAACAAGACTCGGCAGAATTTACAGTGTGCGTTAGCTCGGCAAATATTACAATAACAACACGAGGAAAGGAATGCACGAGCAACAGAGACGACGACATAACGATCGCTGTGCATACAAGTAACACAAAGGAGAAGCAAGAGAATAATGTTCAAACGCAGGTCGGTAATTGAAATATTATTAATCGCCAACGGAAAGGAACCATGGTAGCAACAACAACAGGGCGTGCAACAACAATGTGCTGCTGCAACTACTACGCGCTTGACGACAGCCGGACTTTTCCCGGAGAGCGCTGAGGGTCGGCTAAGGTCAAGGGGAAAACAACAACAATGCCTTGGCCTTAGCAATAGGAAGCGGTAGTCGAAGCAACGGCCAGCGGGACTTAAGCAACAACAAGAGCTTCAACAGATGTCTATAGAAGCGCCTGCAACCGGACATACGGACTGTTTTGCCTACTACACATCTCTCGAGTAAGTACCACGGAGACGGTGCCGCATCTCGACGCTGCCAGAGCAACAAACAGAACCGACGGACACACACACACACACACACACACACACAAGTGCTGCGTTTGCACGAACGTTGGGTTTTTCCAACCCACTCTCATAGCAAAACAGAGCTTGTTCGTCAAAGTCAAACCGGTGGAAGTGGTTTCTTAATTCACCACCGTTGAGACTGGAGACCGGGACTACACTGCGCCGACTTCAGGAGCGGCCTCCCTGAAATCTTTAGCTTCTATTGCAGAAATAAGGAAGGAAATATCAAATAAAGAACAACTTTAATAATACAACGCCCTCAAGTAATTTTCTGTGCACGACCCTGGCGAACCGGTGAGTATTACCCCAGCAGAGTTGAGTCGTTGCAGCGCTTAAACAACCAACCCTACATTATCCACTGACAAATTCACCCCTACTGAATCTTTTAAAAACACAAAAGAACAAAAGTAGGCGACAAAAAATGTATAAAGTCTCGAATAATTCGGAGAATCAGGCATTCGCTTTGAACATTTTCGGGAGTCGGACGCGTGTTTCAGTGGACAAATTGTATTCGAGGATTGGTCCTTCGTTTTCAATCAATAAAAAGAATTGCACCAGTGAAATATTTGAAATAAAAAATTTAAAATTGTTTTATTTTAAGCATTTCACTGGTACAATTCTTTCCATTGATTTAAAACAAAGGCTCAAACTTTGAATAAATTTTTTCCATTGAAACACGCGTCTGACTACTGAAAATGTTTACAAATTTAATTACTTAATTTCAGTAAATAGATTTTCAAATTCAGAAATAAAATTGTGTACTTAATTTCAGTAAAACAATTTGATTAATTTCGGCAATTGATAAAAATAAATTTTTAAATTCAGAAAAAATTAAATAATAATTAAATAATAATAAATAATAATAATAATAAATAAATAATAATAAGTAAAAATAATAATTAAATAATAATAAATAAATTAAATAAAATGATGTACTTAATTTCAGTAAAACAATTTTTTACATTCAGAATTTGAATTACTTAGCATCAGTTTTGATTAATTTCAGAAATTGAATAAATTATTTCTTAAATTCAGAAATATAATTACTGATTTTCAGTAAATAATTTGATTATTTTCATATATTTTGGCACTAACTAAGAGATTGAGTAGTTAATTTTTTACAGGAGTTAATCGAGTTGTACGACAAGAGTTAATCGAACAGGTGATATATATTTGGGTCCTTGAAGGGTCTTAACCTTCAAACTCCCTTTTTCATGGGAGTTCTTACTCTTTTTTCAATTACATCAACAAAGCCCCAACAAAATTGAGTATAGAGCATAGCTTTGTTCCAGATAAAAGCTTCTTGTGGTATAGTATCATAGGTCATTGAAGGTCTTAACCCTCCAACTACCTTTTCTTTGGGACTTTATAGACTATTATCAAAGAATTGCAGAGCACACACATAGAAAGTAAGCTTAGAGCATGGCTACGTTCCGTAGAAATATTTCTTGGAGTAGAGTACCATCGCTCATTGAAGGGTCTTAACCCTCCACCCACCTCCTATTTATGATAAGCTGGTGTTACCCCCTCACTCTAACAACAGCCTTTCACGAAGGTACACCACGTTCGTTGAGAGCAACTCTCCTCATTAAGGGCACTACGCGCAGTTCGCAGCTCGCAGTTCGCAGTTCGCAGTTCGCAGCTCGCAGCTCGCAGTTCGCAGTTCGCAGCTCGCAGTTCGCAGTTCGCAGCTCGCAGTTCGCAGCTCGCAGTTCGCAGCTCGCAGTTCGCAGTTCGCAGCTCGCATTTCGTAGAGTTGGGTTTGAGGAGCCTCAACTAGAGTGGGCATGGCCAGGCGTTTGGTACATTTCCGCAGCGGGCAAACACTTTGTTAGCGCGCCTTTTTAACTGTTCTGCCTGTCGTTGTTGTTGTCGTTTGCTACAAAATGCAATGAATTTCTATTTTGTGTGTTTTCGGTTCATAAATCTCCATGAATTGAGAAAGTGGCAGCATGATTTTGTTTGTGTGCTTTCGGTGTGCGCGAATTACAAGTCTTGGTAGTGTTGACTTTAAAAAAAATATATTTTCAAGCTCTTCCACTAGAGCCGTATTTAAATAAAACACCTTGATTCACTTGCAGCACAAACTGAACTGACTTGTTTATTGAATTTTAATTTGGGAAGAAAAACTATTTGATAGCCTAATTACAATAATAATAATAAGCGTTAACATTTATTCTGTTTTATTAAACTGCGTGTTCAAATTCTTAGGAAATATGGTTTTGGTTCTCGTATTCTCGTCTGGCTGTTGTTGTGCAATTCTGTTGTTGTGCAATTCTGTTGACGGTGCACTTCCGTTGACGGTGCACTTCCGTTGGCTTAAAGGTGTCATCGACCGTTAACTTGCTGCCCTTGGTGGTTTCATGGGAGCTTGTAGGGTTGTTGTTGTTGCAGTGGGTACTGTAACTTCTCCCCCCCTGAGGTAAAGCGACGGCCAAAATGAAGCCATTGGGGCAGGAGCGTAAGATTTTAGTGTTGGCGTATTATCCTTTTTATTTCTTCTGAAGATGAAAGTCCCGACTAGTAGCATTGCTAACACTAAAATGGCTAGGGATGTTGTCGTGAGATGATGCCGAATATTCATTTCCATTTTAAAGGCTTCTAAATTTGTTTCTGTCTTAAATCCGTATTCTTTTAACTTCTGAAGATTTAGTATTTCGACTGTTGAATTTGTGTTTATTTTTCCGGTAGACAATGGTGGAACATGATCTTCATCCCAGAAGATTTCGTGGTTATCCTCATACGTGATGCCGTTTATTTCTATGTTACAGTTTTTGAAGTGAAGAAGGGCAGTGTTTTGTACTTCTGTCTCCTTGATGTTGCAAGTTGTTTTAACGTGGGTGGGTGGAGCGTTTATGAAAAGAATAAAGTTTGGTTCCGGTTGTGTTATTGATTCCATTCGTCCTACATCTTGAAGGGAGCAGTGTGCTGGTTCATTTCTTATGATTTTTCCAATGCAGTTGGAATCAGCTAAATTTGTGTTTGTTTTTTGCTCTTGGCAATAGTATGTTGATTCTATTTTTGGGCAAGGTGCATTAAGGTATTGTATGTTCTTTACATTGAAGTTAATAAAAGGTTTGGTTACAATAAGTTTAGTTTGATTAATAGGTAATGGAATTACATGATATAATGAATATTTCTCTGGTGATAAATTAGGAATACGGATATTAAAAATAATGTTTGAGTTGTTGTAATATGCTTGCATGCTTAAAAGTTCGTACAATTGTTCAAATGACTCTATTTTTTGATCTTGTCTTATTAAATGATTTTCAATTTCTTTTAATTCATTTATTGATAATAATAATTTAGGTATTACATTCATTCTACTAAGTAATATTGCTTCAGCAATATTTGACAAATGGTTGTTTAGTATATCAATATTAAAATTTATTTGGTTTAAATACTGTATTTCTTCAATTATATCCGCTTCTTGTTTAATTTTATTTGCGGAGTTTTCAATAAAAGTTTTAATGATTCCTTGATCTTTATTTATGTGGTTTGTTATGTTCTTAAATCTATTGATGAATTGGTAGTTAATTGTGTTTTGTGATTGTATTATGTTTGTCAGATTATTTGTGTTAGATGTAAGAGATTCTATTTGTTTATTGAGGTCTTGGGCGTCTTGTGCGTCCATGTTTCCCGTTATGAATTTTATTGCCGATCCTAAACCATTAATTAATCCCCTTTTGTGTCTTTTTATAGGTGTGAGTGTAGCTAGTTTGTCTTGCAACTCTTTGAGTTTTAATTTTGTAATGTATAACGAATTTGTGTTTGTTGCTTTATTTTCAAATGTGTCAAGAGTTTCGGAAATGTTGGCAATATTGTTTTCATAATCATCGAGTTTGATGATGTGAAGAAGATTTGTAAAGTTAGTTATTGTCCGCGATGGTCCGAGGTGTAGTGGTAGTATTGTGTGATTATTTGGTATGTTGTGTATTTCAATGATTTGCGCGGATGCAAGTGTGAGTCTGGGAAAATGGAGTAAAAAAAAAATTATTATATATATATGTGTTTTCTTAATTATAGCCAATTTTTTCTTTTTATTTGTTTCTGTTTCTTAGTTTTCCTTTATGCATCTTCTTTCTTTGCCTGGTAACTACTGTAACTTTATTATTTTTTGAAATTATATGTTTTGAGAATCTGGGCGTTAGTTTATTACGCCTAGCTTCTTTTCTGAATACAATTTCATTTTCATTAAAATCCTCGGCAGGATTTCTAGATTTATTTAGATTGTCGATTCTTTTTTTTGTGGTGTTTTCTACTTGTTGTTTAACCTCAGGATATAGTCTTTTTATGAATTCATTTAGTTTGGATAAATAATCATGTTCATCTGTGGATTTAAGTGTTTTAAGAAATTTGTAAGGTCTCCCAAAAAATAATTCGTAAGGGGTATGCTTTGTTGAGGAATGTATGGCATTATTATACGTTATCAATGTTTCTGATAGCATTTCGTCATGTTCTGTAGTTAATTTTTGTTCCTTTCGCGTTGAAAGTATTATTCTGTATATTTCGGTAAGTGTAGAGTGGAGTCTTTCCACTGGTGCATTACTGCTTGTCTGTTGAAAGGACGTGAAATGAAGACCTATTTCATGTTGCCTACAAAAATCTTTAAATATGTTCGCTACAAACTCTGAACCTTGGTCACACACAATTTTTTTCGGGATACCATAGGAGCTTATGAAGCTTTTAAAAGCTTTAAGAATGGTTATACTAGTTCTGGCGTTTAGTGTAAAAGCTGCAGCGAATTTAGAGAATTTGTCAATTAGTGTCAAAATTTGATTATTGTTAATAGTATATAGGTCTATATGCACTATTTCTAATGGTTTCAATGGTAATTCTGGCTGTTCATATTGTATTTTGGGAGGGTTTCTATCGTATTTTTGTATTTTACATCTTTCACAGTTGTTTATGGTTTTTGTTATTTTGGTTTTCATGTTTGGGAAGTAGATTTCTCTTTTTAGATGTAAAAAACATTCGTCTATGCCTCTATGATTTGATTTTTCGTGATAGTCGCGAATAAGCTGCTCTTGTTCGTCCTCTAGAGTGATATCTTTAAGAATTTCTTTACAACGAATAATTCGAAATGTTTTGTTGTGGCAAAAGTATTGTGAGTAAACTGATTGAACAACTCGGAATATAGTATCGTCTGTATAAATTGCAGTGAGTCTGTTGGAAGGTAAGAATTTTTTGAGTACGTCTATTGTTGTCTCTTCGTCAAAAATTGGTCTCCTTATGGTTCTCCTTTGCCTATTTTTGAATACTGTTTGGACCGTCATTGGTGATCCTTTCTCATTTGCTTCTAAGATTATCTGTAAGTTGAATTCGTTAAGTGGTTTTTCAGATATGCAAATTCCGTCATTTAAATTTTCGTCACAACTGTGGGTTGTGTTTATTGTTGTTTCATCCGCATTATCATTGGCATTTAGTTCATGAAATTGTTTGTCTGGGTTATCAATTTTTATTCGGCTTAAAGCGTCAGCGTTTGTATTCCATTTTCCTTTTTTGTATATCACCTCGTAGTCGAATTCTTCTAGTCTTAGCCGCCATCTTACTAGTTTCGAGTTTGGTTCCTTGAGGCTCATGATCCAGGTGAGCGGTTTGTGATCTGTGACTATTTGGAATTTACGCCCGAAAAGGTATGGGCGAAAGTATTTGGTGGCCCAAACTATCGCGAGAAGTTCTTTCTCTATAGTAGAATATCTAGTCTCGGTTTCTGAAAGTGTCCGACTTGCGTAGCAAATTAGTTTGTCATTACCTATTGGCCCTTGCGACAAAACTGCACCGATCGCAAAGTTGCTTGCATCCGTGGTGAGAACAAATGGTTTTGTAAAATCTGGATGTTGTAAAAGTGGGTCATTGGTTAAAAGATCTTTGCAGATCTCAAACGCTTTAATATACTCTGCATCTAGTGTGATTTTTGCGTCTTTTTTTAAACATTTGGTTAAAGGTCTCGTCAGTTTTGCTAGATCTTTTATAAATTTCCTGTAATAACTTATAAGTCCTATGAAACCTTTAATTTCTTTGCGGGTTTTAGGTGTTGGGAATTTTTTTATAGCTTCGATTTTCATGGGATTTGGTTTGATTCCCTCCGGTGTAATAACGTGTCCTAGGAAGGCGATTTCTTTTTTCAGGAATTCGCATTTGTCCATTTGTAATTTAAAGTTAGATTGGCGGAGTTTATTGAAAACTAGTTTGATACTGTCAAGGTGTTCCTGTAGTGATGTTGAAAAAATTATTATGTCGTCGAGATAGACCAGGCATTTCTTTCCAATTAAGTCCCTTAGTACATTGTCCATAACTCTCTGGAAAGTTGCTGGCGCATTCTTAAGCCCGAATGGCATTCTGACGTACTCATAATGTCCGTCTTCAACTGTAAATGCTGTTTTTTGTATATGCTTGGGGTCCATCTCGATCTGATGAAACCCGCTTGCAAGGTCTAACGTTGTAAAGTAAAGACATTTTCCGAGTTTATCTAGTATTTCCGTTATATTTGGTAGTGGATATCTGTCTGAAATGGTTTTCTCGTTAACTTTTCTGTAGTCTATGACTAATCGCCATTTTTGACGTCCGCTAGCATCTTTCTTTTTGGGGACCACCCAAACTGGTGAGCTCCATGGAGAATAGCTTTGTCTAATGATGCCCTGATCCAGCATTTCACCGATCTGTTTTCGGACTTCCTCTTTATGAATGTGCGGATATCTGTACGACTTAGTGTATGTTGGAAGGTCATCTGTTGTTTTGATCTGGTGTTTTATCTCATTAGTAAACGTGAGAGGTTCGTCTTGTTTGTATATTATGTCTTCGTATTGTTTGCATAATTTAACTAATTGCTTGCGTTCTTCTGTGTTGAGGTGGTCGATTCTGAGAAGGTTTTGTATATCTATTTCGTGTGGATAGCTGTCCTCGCTAAAATTCAAGCAGTTTAGTTCTACAAAATTTGACGAGATGTGTTTTTCTACTTTAATTGGTTGTTCAATTAAAAGTGTTTGATCGGTTTGAGAGTAGTTAATTATTTCGACCATGCTATACCAGTTTTTGGCATAATACAGTCCTTCAGAAATGAAAAGTTCCGGTTTAAGTTCTGTTGAGTTTATAAAGATATCACCGTTTTGACTGTCAACAGGGAGCTTAGCTAAGATTTTTGATTTAGCTGGTATTATAATTTGACCTGATGTTAGATTGGGTTTGAGTTTAATTGAATTAACTGCATTATTTGTTGAGAGTGTTTGATTTGTTAAATCAATCTTAGCACCTAGTATCATTAGTGCATCTAATCCAAGGAGGCCGTCAAAGTAATTATGGAATTTAAATATTAGGAATTTAAGGGAACCATTTTGGTTAAATTCTTCAAAAATTGGCAAGACTGTATGTTGGTCTATTTGGTGTTTCTTAAAGGCAGTGGAAATTATAACTTTTTCGCATTTGTATTGTTTATCTGGTGGTATAAATTCAGGATTAATGAAGCTTGTGGAAGCTCCTGTGTCTAGGAGGAACCTGAGATCTCTGCCGAAAGGTGAAGATATTTTTATATACGGCAGAGTATCTCCGTGCTTATTTAGCTCTATGTATCCTGTTGGGTCTCCGAGGCTGAGTTTCGAAAATTTTGTTGATCCTGTATATTTGTGACATTATTAATATCGTTTTCAAAATAACGGTCTAGGGTATATTGGTGGTTGTTTATTTCGTTGAAATTAAAATTTCCGGGTCTGGAATATCTAGTTTGTGAACTTTGTTTGGGTTCAAATGAGTTTTGTCTGGATTGTTGTGTCCTTTGACTATTTCTAGCTCTTTCTGTTGAATTAATTCGGTAATTCCCTGGCTCATTATATGGACTATTTTTAATCATTCTATTATTAAATGGGTTTTGGTTTTGAAAATGTGGTTGTTGTGGATATGGCTGATTTCGGTTTTGCATTCTATTTTGGTATTGATTGAGGTTCCTGTTAGTATAGTTTTGGTAATTATTGGGATATTGTGGTGATTGTCGGAAATTAACTCGTTGATATGAGATATTCTGCTCTTTTATACAGAAAGCTAATGCTGTGGCCAAAGAATTAGGCTGCATCGTTCTTATTCGTGAACCTAAAGGTTCTTTAAGACCGCTTAAAAATGCGTTTAAGCACATATCAGCGTAAAGCTCCTTCTTTGCCCTAACTACATTCGAATCTGGTTCATGCAATAGGATATTATTGCATAATGCAGATTGAAGTTCGATTATCTCGCTATAGAAGTTTTCTACGGTTTTATTCGTTTGCATAGTACTATGCAGGTCCCTGATAAGTGACGTCTCTGTTCTCTTATCTGCGTAATGAAGAATAAGGTTTCTTTTTATTTCATCCCAGTTTAGTGGGGTACCATACATGTTTAAAACTTCATTAGCTTGCCCTTCAATTTTGTTCCTAATGGCTCTCAATAGTATTTGCCCGTATGGAGTGTTGTCTGTGCCCCTAATGTATAGAAGTATTTCTTCGACGTTGTTAAGAAATTCATTGAGAAGCCTTGCGTTTCCATCGAACTTGGGGAGGTCTTTGATAGCGTCCGGAATTCTTAAAGAATTAAAAATGTCAGAGTGATTTGTCGGTGTAGTATTTGATTCATTTGTTAAGGACATGGTGCTGTTGATTGATTCGTTAGTTATAGAGGATTGGTCACTGTTTATATTATTCTCAGGTGTTACTTCGTTGATAGAAGTTAAACTTCTGGTTATTCTTCTAAGTTTGTATGGTATAGAGCTAAACTTTTGTGAAGCCCTATTATCTTTAGGCATTTAAAATAGAAGAGCGGAAACTTGATAAAAAAAAAATTTTATAATTCGCATAAGAACATACACTTTCCCTAATAGGGCCTAAGGCGCTATTTTTTTTTATAATGCCTGAAATAAACCACTGTGCCGATAGCCGTCGAGACTCCCGTTTAAGGGATGGGTTTATTCAAACAAAATGGTACTAGTGTGATGTACTTGATTCAATTCAAAACTATATCTCTGTACCGATAGCCGTCGATACTCCTCGATGGATGGATATAGCAGAAATTAAAATTAATGGCACTAATATTTATTTAATTGAATTTTTAAGATTGTGTAAATTTCAATTTGTATCTCTTTTTTTCTTAAGTACGTAGATAAAATAAAATAAATTAGAACATACAACACTTGCACTTACAGTAAGCCCAAAATGATGAACATCTCTTATTTTATTTCCTGTTGATGGTGAATTCAATTTGATGGTGAAACGTAGGTTCTCCAGCGGTGAGGAATTAAAATTCTCCAGTTGATGATGACTGTCCGCTGGACCGGTTGACTGCGCCAATTACAAGTCTTGGTAGTGTTGACTTTAAAAAAAATATATTTTCAAGCTCTTCCACTAGAGCCGTATTTAAATAAAACACCTTGATTCACTTGCAGCACAAACTGAACTGACTTGTTTATTGAATTTTAATTTGGGAAGAAAAACTATTTGATAGCCTAATTACAATAATAATAATAAGCGTTAACATTTATTCTGTTTTATTAAACTGCGTGTTCAAATTCTTAGGAAATATGGTTTTGGTTCTCGTATTCTCGTCTGGCTGTTGTTGTGCAATTCTGTTGTTGTGCAATTCTGTTGACGGTGCACTTCCGTTGACGGTGCACTTCCGTTGGCTTAAAGGTGTCATCGACCGTTAACTTGCTGCCCTTGGTGGTTTCATGGGAGCTTGTAGGGTTGTTGTTGTTGCAGTGGGTACTGTAACTCGCGCATGCAAAGCGAATGTTCCGGCAGAGGGAGGGAGGTGGGTGGGGGGTTTGAGTATGAAGAAAGTGTTAATGTTTGCTAATGACTCGTAAACATCTGCAATATAGCGCAGTCGCCAGGGAGACAGTGAAGCCAGCGAAATTGCGAATGCAACACAATCATTGCTCAAGAGAGTCCTTCCTTAACGAAGTTTCTTAAATCTGCCCAGCAAGTGAAGTGGCTAAAGGGGTGCACACCCACCCCCTTCATGTTGCTCGTATTTATAATGCATGAAGTGTGTGTTCATTGAATTGAATGCACTGAACTTTGTTGCAACATTCTGCTCCGATTCGGCATAAGAACATTTTGGCCCGGTTGTATGCAGCATCAGTTTAGAGGCATTTCCAGTTCTCGAAGGTCAATGAACCCTCTTTTCATTCATATCATCACATCATTCATCATCGTGATGGGTGCTTTAAATGAAAAATTACTCAAGCAATTTATTTACCGCGATGAGCCCCATGAATTCTCCCATTGAACTGAATGGTTTTCTGCAACTGAACGGGATCAATTGAATCTATGAACAATAATTCTTTGAGCGGAGATTATGAGGACCCATTTTTCTATTGTTTACTCACTCTTCCACATTGTTACATTATTGTTTATTTTTTGTTTGTTTGTTTGTTTCGAAGTGAAGTTCAATTTTCCGCAAGAACAACGCCATTATTGCTACGGCCACAGTCACATTTTCCACTTAAGGGTACTTCCTTCCGCCAAGCGACAACCCCACCAAGCCCACCCAGCAACCAGCCGAACCAGCCCACCCAGCAACCAGCCGAACCAGCAACCAGCCAACCCTACCACCAGCAAACCCAGTCGGCCAGACAGCGCGTCAGCCCATCCCAGCATCCTTAGGTGAAACTGTTTGTCCGAAGCGTAACTCCAGCTGCAATCCGATTGCGGATTATTTGCTATTGGAAACAATGTCAACTGCACACTCCTTTTCGCGCCGCTGCACACCGGAATGCTACTTGATGCCAGCGCCGCGCCGCACCCGCCAACTGGATTAGTGCAGTGTTGTCGCCTGCTGGTGAGGCTGAGGGATTTCCTCAGTGGACATTTTCGGTTGGTTTTTATTCCGCTCTCCTCTTTGTGCGCACAGAAGCGCAGGAAGCCCGGATATGCCGCATTGAAAGCGACTGCTGGCTTAGGAAGTGGTTATTGTGCTATTGGGCAAAGCCGCGCTGTGTCCGTGCCTGCTCGCAATCACGTAAGCTACTTACCAAGCCAAGTGAGCTCTTTATGGACTCTTACAAGCGGATTAGAGCGACTGCCATGGCAACGCTCCCACTCTACGTCGTGCCAATGGAATCCCTTTTAATAAGCTCATGAGTAACAAATTACACCGATATGTTAAAGGGTGCAAAATGCCATGGGGAGGGGGGAGGGGTCCTCTATCAACACAAAACTCAGAAGTTTGCGGAGCAGTTTTTGTCGGCCATGAAAATTGTGCTTCTAAGATAAAAAAAATGATGGCAATCAACCTTGAATTGGGCGAGTATTCGACAGGAAGTTTGGCTGAAGTCCACTGGGCAATTGTGAAACAGAATCGGCTGACAGACAGAGAGACAGAGAGAGAGAGAGAGAGAGAGGGAAAGAGGGAGAGAGAGAGCAAGAGACAGAAAGAGAGAGAGAGAGAGAGCAAGAGAGAGAGAGAGAGCAAGAGACAGAAAGAGAAAATGAGAGAGAGTAAAGAGAGAAGTAGAGAGAGAAGTAGAGAGAGATAGAGAGAGAGATAGAAATAGAGATAAAGAGAGCGAGAAAGAAAGGGAGATGGAAAGAGAGAGCGAGAAAGAAAGAGAGATAACAAGAGAGAGTGAGAAAGAAAAAGAGAGAGAATGAGAGATAGGGAGAACAAAAGAGAAGGAATGGGAGAAAGAGAGAGAATGAGAGTAATAGATAGAAAGAGAAAGAGTAAATAGAGAAGTACTGAGAGAGAGAGAAAGACAAGTAGAGAGAGAGTCATTGAGAAGTAGAGAGACAGTAAAGAGAGAAGTAGAGAGAGAGATAGAGGGAGAGATAGACAGATAGATTTGAGTGCCAGTAGACACGGAACATCGTATGCAGTAATTATTTAGTATATAGTATTAAATACCACTTTAGTACATAGTACTAAACCATACACGTACTTTTAGTACATAGTACTAAATCATATACGTGCATTTAGTGCAGTGATCTAAACTGAGAAAGTTTTGAAAATTGTTTAAAAATATTCAAACAAAATAAATGAGGCCTTTTCTACTAAATCCGACTTTAGTACAGTGTACTAAATCTGACTTTAGTACAGAGTACTAAATCCGACTTTAGTACATAGTACTAAATCCGGCTTTAGTACAGAGTACTAAATCCGACTTTAGTACAGAGTACTAAATCCGCCTTTAGTACAGAGTACTAAATCCGACTTTAGTACAGAGTACTAAATCCGACTTTAGTACAGAGTACTAAATCCGACTTTAGTATATAGTACTAAATCAGACTTTAGTACATAGTACTAAATCACTCACACAGTATTAACTCCATGAATATAGCCACTGTCTATCAAGCAGCACCAGTATCCCTGCTTAGTGCATTAGGTCGACTCTGGGGGAACACGCAACCATGTTTGCGTTCCTTCTTCCTTCGCTGCTGTGGCGTATTCTACGCGTAAAGCATATTGGAGCCAGTGCAACGCGGTTGCCACAAAATGCAAAGCCACACATGCCCCCCTCCCCGGCCGGAGGAGAGGAGTATCATTGACAAGGCAACAGATGCATTTACCATGCTAATTCAATCAATGGCAACGCTTAATCTCCTCGTGAGTCGTTGCATGTGGCTGAGTGTGCGGATCATGTGTACGTGTGGTCGCACTGATGTGTGAGAGCGTTAAGGACACAGTCACACACGAACACACCCACCCACACACACACACACAGCTGCAACATGGCGTTTTCATTGTGCACACCGAGCACATCACGTATACGCACCGCATGCTGACAATGCAGCAACACCGCTAAGCACCAAAGGGGCAGTGAGGGGGAGAGCAGCGACGACACCCCAAGCGATTCTCAAGTGTCAACATTCACGCCAACTGCCACAAGCGACACTGAAAGCGAAAGTGTTGGCTGCAGCAGTGGGGTTGGGGTTGGTGTTCAGCTAAATGTGCAATGCTCGAGGAAGGCACGGACGCTTTGCTCTGGCCTGGTGTGGTGCACGCGCCATCCGTCATATTCTCGGGTATTTGCGTTCCATTTAATTCAATTGCAAATTTGTTTATTGATACCTTCGCCGCCACACCACGCCGCGATAGCAACAGCCAGAACGAACTGCTCCCCCCGGTATGTGCCCCCCTCTCGTGGTGCAGCGAGCGGGTGACAAATTGTAATGGAATAGTGCCGAGAAAGGGAAAAGACGAGAGTATTGTTTAAGCCACACAATTGAGTCGATCAGGGGAGCCTTACGGACGTATGAGCATGCACGTAAATTGACTTCATGGAGTCACTCACAGTGGTAGCCACACATGGCGGAGCAGTGGTGATGGGCATGGCGTCACTATATTCATGAATGGAATGTGGAATGTTTTCACCATTGATGCGAATACGGGGCACGTATCCTTAGGCGAAATGTTAAGTGGGCACATTAAGCTTCATTGAGATTTATCTTCCACTTGTTAGGCCACTGCTCAATAGACAGTACCAGGATTAGAGATGGTAGCTGCTTGTTCGCAGTGTGGCGGTATCATCGGCAAAGGTGAATATAGCGGTATGATCGGAAGTGGGCATGTCAGTCGCAAAAAGCAAATACAGCAGTGATCCAAGTAATACTCTTGGGTCACGCAACAAGCTGATGGGTTCCAGGACATACTGCCATAGAAGGGAACAGATTGCCGACAAACTAGCGACGAAGGGGGCTTTAGCTCCCTCTATTGGCCCAAACCCCTTCTGTGGTGTAAAGGACACTAGGACGGTACAACAGTGAAGCCTTTTGAGTGGATAGTGAAGCCTATTGAGTTACGTGTGTGGTGGATAAATATGCGGCTTCTTTTAAAACATTCACAAGGCCATTCAAAAGTCGATATCACGATGATCTTTCAGGGAGGCTTTATAGTTAATATGAGCACTTATCTAGTGCATCTATTTGTCCGATGAGTAGAGTTGGAATTAGAGGACTCTGATGACGTTTTCAGATGAATGAAGGCTGGCGACTGGTCAGACGAAAGATCAAAAGAAGTCTCAGCGGTAATGTGGTCCCTTTTTATGTTTCTAAACACACCAAAGTGTATGAGGTCTAGTCGTTTATTGATATCAGATGGCCAGTAAGTTGGCTCCCCGGTTGATATAACCTCTAGACTCAATTTACTTATGGCATCATAAAGTTCTCTACCTTTCAGCATTGTCCACCATCGATGCTTGTTGATAAAATGGAGGCTTTTTATGTTTTTTTCATTCCTATTTTCACTCCAATTGAGTGACGTTGTGCAATGCTCTCTGAACTGACTCTGCTATTAAACTGAACACATGTCCTTCTATGGAGTGTCTCCTCCAAGCTTCCAACAGGCTCCCACCCCCGGCTCCCCCGGAGTCCCCCTTCCTTTCCCGTATATAAAGCAAGCCGTGATTACTGCTCCTACTGCGGCATAATTAAAATTTCACTTATGTATTTCTTCTTATGATCGACAATAAGGTCGAAGTAATTATCGCATCACCAGCAATCGGGCATGATAAAAGGAAACCCTCAAACACTCAAACACACACACGCCCCCATTGGGAGGTGTTCACGTTAATTGCACACCAGCGAAGTGACTGAAGTGATGAATGAAGTGTGGAAATGTAAAAATTGTTTGTTAAATTGAAAACGAAATGAAAATGACGTCCGTGAGAGCTGAAATTTGAGCCCAATTAAAAATCACTTAAAAGCAACATTGCAGCTGCCCGTAGCAATAGCAGCAACCACAGCAACAACCACAGCAGCAGCAGCAGCAACAGCAACAACAACAACCGCAGTCAGAAAAATTTGCTGACTAAGTTGGGAACAAGTTTGCGCGCGCAACTCAATTTGAATGCGAGCTCGTCTGAGAATTGAGACACAAATTGTTATTTATTGGCAGCGGTTTTGGGCCGCCCTGATGGAGCAGCAGTGGCGACGGTGGCGGGGGCTACGCTGCAACGCCGCCGCTCTCGTATGTGGGCAATTTGTCAAATTAATCAAAAACGCAGCGTTGCATTTTAAGTAGGATCATAAAAGTGCGCATGTTGTGCGTAATTAATTGCATTACTTGTGTGGGGCTGAGTGTGTGTGTGTGTGTGTGTGCATGTAGTGAGTGAGTGTATGTGTGTGAGTGTGTGAGTGACTGGGCGAATGTGTTGGCAAGTTTAATTTATACGCTTCAGTCAAAGTGTTGATTGAGCACACGCATTCAACTTCACACAGAGTAATTGGTGGAATTCATTTGCAGTTTTCCGCTGTAAGCGACTTACATAGCAAGCAGAATGGGGGATGGACAAAAGGGGAGTGGTCATATGATGGACCAAGCACTAGCGGCAAATGTTCAAAAGAAAATTCCAACTATAAAAGTAGAGGAAGGAAAATGATTCCTTTTGTAGAAGAATTTCCATCAATTGCTCGTTGAAAACACAACGGAAAGATCTCAAGGGACGGAAAGTGATACAGTGTAGCTACGAACCTGAGGAATATTTCCACTTATCAGGAGTTCACTTAAGATGCAACCTATTAAACAAGAAATGCCTTCAAAGTATGTTGGGTTCCAGGACATACTGGCATAGAACGGAACAGATTGCCGACAAACTTGCTAGGAAGGTGGCTGCAGCACCCAAAACCCTTCTGTGGTGTAGGAAAAGGGTACTTAGGATTGATGAGGTACACCTTAGGCAAAAGCACTGGGTAGACATACCGGGTCTAAGGGTATCAGAGGGACATACCAGCTAAAAAGATTCGCATCGCTCATCAATCTCCCTAAGAATAATCTTAGGATGATGACAGGCCTGCTCACAGAACACTGTAAACTGAACTCACATATGGTGAGGATGGGGGTCACCTCAGAAGTTTCTTGCAGATTCTGGATGGAGGAAGAGGAGGCGTCCTTGCATGTGCTGACACAATGTCCGCATCTCTCTAAGAACAGTCTTAGAATGATGGCTCACAGGATCACAGGATACTGTAAATATGAACTAACGGACGGCTCCTGCAGCTTCTGCATGGAGGAAGAGGAGGCGCCCTTGCATGTGGAACTTTAAGAAAAATCCTCAATACTTCTTCTACATTATTATAACCGATTTTATATATATGGTATATATATATAGAACACATAGGAAACTATGAAGAGTGATCGGCTGATTTGCTATAACCCCCCAACAGAAACACTAATTCCAACACAGTAACGATTGGCAGGCAACCTACTTCAAAGACTCGACTGTACCATGACTTCTCGCTCGCCCTTCACTCATCATCAACGCTGAAAACGAGAGGAATCCTATATGCGTATCAGCATCAGTGAAAACTGCTCCAAGGCAGACCACATCCAGAAGACCTCGATTTTCCACTGGCGAGCAAAGCGAGTTTGCCACTTCTAAGAAATGAAAGTTCTTAGATCAGCAGAACTGATCCGGTCCACTGAAATTGCAGACCGCATATTCACGTACCCAGCTTCAACTGAGGAAACCATATAAAAACTCTATACAACCTCTATACAAAATGCTTTAGAGAGTTATAGCCACAATGTTATACAGATCAGTGTGCGAGTAGCATGTAACTCCAATAAGGATACTGACTTAAATCTAGGGAAACAACTTATGAAGCGTTAGGATGTTTCTTATACAGGAAATAGCTCTGGAACAGTTTTAAGAACCCTTGTAACAGTTTTCAGTAACTCTATAAGAGTTTCTATAACTCTTGTTGTAGTTTTTAGAACTCTTGTAGCAGGCCAAGAAGTTTTATAATATTTTTAATAATTCTATAACAGTTTCAAATACTCTTGTAATCGTTTTAATAACTCTTTAAGAGTTTTAATACTTCTATAAGAGTTTTAATACTTCTATAAGAGTTTTAATACTTCTATAAGAGTTTTAATAACTCTGTAACAAGTGTCAATAACTGCAAAATAGTTTTAATAGATCTATAACAAGTTTCAATAACTCTAAAATAGTTTTAGTAACTGTGCAACAAATTTCAATAACTCTATAACAGTTTTAAGAACATTCATAATAACTTTAATAACGCTGAAACTGTTTTAAGACCTTAAGAATATTTTTGATAACTCTTATAACAATTTGAATAACTGTCTAACTGGTTTGTAGCAGTTTTATGAAAGCTTGCTACAATTTTAAAAACTTTTGTAAGAATTCTAATAACTATGTAACAGTCTTAAGACCTCTGTAACAGTCTTAAGACCTCTGTAAAAGTCTTAAGATCTCTGTAATAGTTTTAGCAGCATTTATAATAGTTTTAATAACTCTTTAACAGTTTTAACAGCGCTTGTTACAGTTTTAATAGCACTAGTAACAGTTATAGGAACTCTATAACTGTTTTAATAATTATGTAACTATTTTAATAACTTTATAACAAGTTTTAATAACCCTGGCCACATTTTAAATAAATATTACAACCGTTTTAAGGACTCTGTAATAGTTTGAAGGACTCTTATAATAGCTTTACTCAATAACAGTTTTAGGAACTCTTACTGCAATTTAAAAAAATATATATAATTCTGTAACTGTTTTAAGAACATTTATAATAGTTTTAATAACTCTATAACAGTTTTAAGAACTTTTCGTACAGTTTTAAGATCTCTTGTAACAGTTTTAGGAACTCGATAACTGTTTTAATTAATATGTTACATTTTTAATACCTTTATAATAAGCTTCAATAACTTTTTTAATACCTTTATAATAAGTTTCAATAACTCTTATAACATTTTTATTAACTCTGTAACAGTTTTGAGAACATTTATAATAGTTTTAATAACTCTAGAACAGTTTTCGTAACTCTCCCTACAATTTTAAGAGCTCTTGTTACAATTTTAATAATTCTATAACTGTTGTAGTAACTCTGTAACAAGTTTCAATAGCTCTGTAAGAGTTTCAATAACTCTTTCAATAGTTTTTATAACTCTGTAACAGTTTTAAAACCTCTATACATATTTCAATAACTTTTGTAACAGTTTTAAGACCTCTGTAACTATTGGAATAAAATTTGTAACTGTTTTAAGACCTCTATAACTATTTCAATAACATTTGCAACAGTTTTAAGACCTCTATAACTATTTGAATAAAATTTGTAACTGTTTTAAGACCTCTATAACTATTTCAATAACATTTGTAACAGTTTTAAGACCTCTATACATATTTCAATAACATTTGCAACAGTTTTAAGAGCTCTATAACTATTTCAATAACATTTGTAACAGTTTTAAGACCTCTATAACTATTTCTATAACATTTGTAACAGTTTTAAGACCTCTATAAAGATTTCAATATCATTTGCAACAGTTTTAAGACCTCTATAAATATTTCAATAGCATTTGTAACAGTTTTAAGACCTCTATAAATATTTCAATATCATTTGCAACAGTTTTAAGACCTCTATAACTATTTGAATAGCATTTGTAACAGTCTTAAGACCTCTATAACTATTTCAATAGCATTTGTAACCGTTTTAAGAACTCTATAATTATTTCAATAACATTTGTAACAGTTTTAAGACCTCTATAATGTAGTAATATTTATATAATTAGTCTGTAAGTTATTATTCACATCTTGTATATATTTTCATAATTAGTCTGTAAGTTATTATTCACATCTTGTATATATTTTCATAATTAGTCTGTAAGTTATTCAAACCCTGTATATATTCAAATAAGATATAAGCAGTCGCTGAATGTGCACATTAAGCGATTCTGCACATTAAGCGAGTCTGCACATTAAGCCGCTACATGGCGTGCTAGCAACAGCGTTGGCGTTGTAAGCATGATTAATAAAGTATAACTCAACCAGGCAAGTGGTGTTTTATTGTGTGCTACATATATTCAGAAGTGGGATGATTATCCAAAAAGCCACAAAATTTGATTAAAAACTAAAAAAGTTTTATGGACAAAACGATCGCATAAAAATTTATCAAAAGCGAAAAAAAAATTGTTTGTGCAAAGTGTGCAAAATTTCTAATTTAAAATTATATAACAATAATTGCTTAAGCCACATTCGCGTTATTGTGAACAACGCCGGCAAAATAAATAAAATAGCCCGTGCAACGAAAAAGAGTCAAACGCGTCAGCAGCACCACGTTCGAACATTTTGAAGCAGCCCCGATTTTCGTTAAGCAGCAACATGAACAATCAAATTGCGCCGGGTCAGTACACTGTACCGCAGCTACGTCGTTGGCTGCAAGAACTTGGGTTGCCGTCAAGTGGCACTAAGGCGACATTGATTTTACGAATCAATACTGTGCCGTCTGATCAGCGTGGCGAGTGCCCGGTTGATGGTGGCAACGGGGCGGACAGCAGCGACGAGGAACAATATGGTGAAGAAGAACGAAATAGCAACGAAGAGCAACGAGGCAACGACGGCATTGAAGTCTGCGCAGCTGATGTCCATTCAAATGCAGAAACAATACATGCTAATGACAACGAAAATTTAAAGAGAGAAGTCGAGCTGCTGAAACGCGAAAAAGCAATACTTGAAAAAGAAAATATTTTATTCAAAAGGGAAATTATGCTGATGAACGAAATGCAACATAAATTGTCAAACGAAGTTGCCAAAAATGCAAATTCAAAAAATGTGTGTTACGCAGCCTCAGCAGTTGCAGTGAGCAAGATCGCAACAATGACACCTACAGTAGCAGCAGCAGCTTCGGAGAGCGCGATATCAGCAAACATAGAAAAATCGTCAACGTGTGGCGCTGAATCGGTTGTCAACATGACAGTGTCGTTTAACATAATAAAAGACATGTTGCCTGAGTTTGAGGGAGGCGAAAATGTTGACATATGGATTTCGCAACTTAAAAGCCTACGCGATGTTTACAACGTAAACGATTCAATGTTGCGTGCGCTGCTTATTAGCAAAATAAAGGGTAAAGCACAGGCTTGGCTATATTCAAAACCAAGTTTTGTTGCTGAAAGCGTAGACAACTTGTTGTACGAAATACAAACATTTTTCGGAACAAAAGAAAATAAATTGATACTGCGACGAAAATTTGAAGCCAGGAAATGGAATCCAACTGAATGTTTTGCGGACTACTATGGCGAAAAGATTGTGTTGGCCAACAAAGTACGAATAGAAGAAGACGAACTATTGGATCATATAATTGAGGGCATTCCAGATACTCAACTGAAGGTGCAAGCCAGTGTCCAGTGTTTTTCTACAAAGGAACAGCTGCTGCAAGCGTTCGCAAATGTACAACTTAAACAGCGTATGTTTACGACTGTCAAGCGGAATAATTCTGGAGGGCAACAAAAATTGGCGGTGCGCTGCTACAATTGTAATTCAATGGGGCATCTGGCAGCAGAGTGCAACAAACCAAAAAGAGAAGTGGGTGCCTGCTTCGGCTGCGGCAGTATGAGTCATCAGGTAGTGGCTTGTCCGGAACGGAAGAGGGCCGTTAATTTTCTGCAGCAAAACGAATATGTAAGGTGTTTTAAATTTTATATCAAATATAAGAATAACGAATTTGTATTACCCTTAGAATGCCTAATAGACTCAGGAAGCCCGATTAGCTTCGTAAAGAAATGCTGCGCCGAAAATAAATTTAAAATAAGTGAATTTTTGCCTCATAATTTAAGTTATTTTGGAATTAATAATTGTAAACTGAACATTTTTGGGACAATTGAATGTCATTTAATTTTTCATAATAAAAGTACTGTGTTGAAATTAATCGTTGTTGCTGATGAGTCTATGGGTTATGAAGTGGTTTTAGGAAGAGATTATTTAAGAGCTTGTAACTTAAAGTTGATTTCAGAAATGGAAATTGAAAGGTTGTGTGGAAAACGTAATGAAAGCTTAACATGCGATACTGTTTTTAAAATTCAAAATAAAAAAAAAATCGAAGAATGTTATAAAATCGAACGGGCTAGTAATTCTAATTTTATTTCTAAAATAGAAATTGATAATTTATTTGCGAAATGTAAAGAAAAAATAAAATGTGATGGTAATTTTAAAATTGATAGTCAAAAAGAAATCGAAAAATGTTATGAAATAGAAAAAGAAGAAATTGAAAAACAAAATGAATTGGAAAAAAGTGACTTTAAAGTAGAAGATAAAATTGAGAAGAATACAAAAATAGATAGGCAGAAATTAACAGAAAATAAAGAAATGTTTGATGAGTCACTTTTGTTAGTTGATAATTTTGTTGAAAATGAAATAAATTTAAGTATTGGTGACAATGTAAGCTATTCAGCGAAAAAGCAGTTTGAAGAAATTTTTAATTTGTATTATTTAAAACCTGATCGTCCTAATGAACCATTGGTGAAGTGCGAAATGAAATTAGTGCTAGAAAATGCAAAGCCCTTTAATTGTCCTCCTAGGCGACTCTCATATACAGAAAAGGCAGAGCTGCAGAAATTATTAGATGAATATTTGAATAAAGGTTATATAAAAACTAGCGAGTCAGAATTTGTTTCACCAATTGTATTAGTTCGAAAAAAAACTGGTGATTTACGAATGTGTATTGACTATCGCACATTAAATAAGGTGACATTTAAAGATAACTATCCGATCCCTCTTATCGACGATTTGTTAGACAGGCTGGCAAAGAAGAAATTATTCACAAAATTAGATTTAAAGAATGGATTTTTTCACGTGTACATGCAAACTGATTCAGTAAAATTTACTTCTTTCATTACCCCATTAGGACAGTTCGAGTTTTTAAGAATGCCGTTTGGGCTAAAAAATGCCCCTTCGACATTTCAGAGATTCGTTAGTAAAATTTTTGCTGATATGATACGTGAGGACAAATTGATTGTATATCTAGATGATATAATGATAGCAACCGAAAATTTATCCGAACATTTAGAAATATTAACTGAAGTTTTTAAGCGATTAGTTGATAATAAACTAGAACTGAGACTAGATAAATGTGAATTTCTGCAATCAAGTGTGAAGTATTTAGGTTACACGATAACGGGAGAAGGAATAAAAGCTGATGAAAAGGGTATTGAGGCAGTAAAAAACTTTCCAGTACCACAAAAACTTCACACGGTACAAAGTTTTCTTGGATTGTGTTCTTATTTTAGGAGGTTTATCAAGAATTTTTCTGTATTAGCTAAACCATTATATGACTTAACAAAAAAAGATAATAAATTCAATTTTGGACAGAAAGAACTAGAGACTTTTGAGATTCTTAAGAAAAAATTGATAGAATCACCGATCCTCGCACTGTATGATCCGAAAGCTGTTACAGAATTACACTGTGATGCTAGTTCCATGGGCTACGGAGCCGTTCTCATGCAAAAAAAGGAAGATGGTAGGTTGCATCCAGTATTTTATTTTTCGAAAAGAACAACTGAAACCGAAGCCAAGTATCATAGTTTTGAGCTTGAAACATTGGCTATAATAAACGCTTTACAACGTTTTCGTGTGTATCTTCAGGGTAAACAGTTTAAAATTGTAACGGACTGCAATTCTTTAACAATGACCCTTAATAAAAAGGAACTTAACCCTAGAATAGCCAGATGGGCTTTAGAATTACAAAATTTCGATTATGTGTTAGAGCATCGTGCCGGTGCTCGCATGCAACATGTAGATGCGTTAAGTCGGTGTAATAATGTGTTGGTTTTAGAACCTAACACTTTTGAGGAAAACCTTATCATCTGTCAAGGTAAAGATAAAAAATTGATTGAATTGCGTGAACATTTGCAAAATTCTGAACATTGTCAATATGAGATGCGAAATGGAGTTATTTATAAAAAAAATAGTGACGGTACAGTTTTGTTTTGTGTCCCAGAAGATATGGAAAATCATGTCGTTTATAAGTATCACGATGAAATGGGTCATATAGGCATAGATAAAACCAGCGAGCTTATTTCAAAAATCTATTGGTTCCCTAAAATAAGAGATAAAGTAGCTAAACACATACAAAATTGTTTAAAATGCATTGTTTATTCAACTAAACACGGCCGAGAAGAAGGGTTCCTCCACAATATACCTAAGGGAAATTTAGCTTTTGAGGTGGTGCATGTAGACCACTATGGGCCAGTTGACAATTCTCGATCTAAAAAACACATTTTAGTTGTGATTGATGCTTGTACAAAGTTCGTTAGGCTGTATCCTACTAAAACTACGAATACAAAGGAAGTAATAGAAGCACTTAGTGATTATTTTAGAGCATATAGTCGCCCAAAAATTATAATTTCAGATAGAGGAAGTAGTTTTACGTCCGATGAGTTCAGGGAATTTTTAGGAAGACATAATGTACAACACATAAAAGTAGCAACCGCTTCCCCACAGGCAAACGGTCAAGTCGAAAGAGTGAATAGGAGTTTGGGACCAATGATAGCAAAATTGACCGATCCTGAAAAGGGACTTCATTGGGATACTGTCTTAGAAACAGTTGAGTATACACTTAATAATTCAATGCATCGAACAATAAAAGAACATCCAAGTAAAATGCTTTTTGGCATTAAACAGAGAGGAAAAGTGATAGATATGTTAGGTGAATGTTTAAATGAAGTCGAACAAGGTAAAGAACAGTTAAGTCATGGGGAATTGCGTGAGAAAGCTGCGTTACATCAAAAACGAGCACAAGCTTATAATAAACAATATGTAGACAAAAAACGGCAACTACCAAAAAAATATTTTGAGGGAGACTATGTAATGGTCAAAAATTTCGATTCACACGCTGGAGTTTCTAAAAAATTAATTCCTAAATTTCGAGGGCCGTATAAAATTACAAAAGTTTTGAGACATGATCGATATCTTATCGCAGATGTTGACGGATTCCAACAATCACGAACGCCATATAAAGGAGTGTGGGCCGTTGCAAATATTCGTCCATGGTTCAAAGGGAGATCAGGATCAAACGGTTAAAGTTGTTTTATATTCATCTGGAGATCAGGTGATCTCCTGGTCAGGATGGCCGAATTGTAGTAATATTTATATAATTAGTCTGTAAGTTATTATTCACATCTTGTATATATTTTCATAATTAGTCTGTAAGTTATTATTCACATCTTGTATATATTTTCATAATTAGTCTGTAAGTTATTCAAACCCTGTATATATTCAAATAAGATATAAGCAGTCGCTGAATGTGCACATTAAGCGATTCTGCACATTAAGCGAGTCTGCACATTAAGCCGCTACATGGCGTGCTAGCAACAGCGTTGGCGTTGTAAGCATGATTAATAAAGTATAACTCAACCAGGCAAGTGGTGTTTTATTGTGTGCTACAATAACTATTTCAATAGCATTTGTAACAGTTTTAAGACCTCTATAACAATTTCAATTACATTCGTAATTGTTTTAAGACCTCTATAACTATTTGAATAGCATTTGTAACAGTTTTAAGACCTCTATAACTATTTCAATAACATTTGTAACAGTTTTAAGACCTCTATAACTATTTCAATAGTATTTGTAACAATTTTAAGACCTCTATAACTATTTCAATAACATTTGTAACAGTTTTAAGACCTCTATAACAATTTCAATTACATTTGTAACTGTTTTAAGACCTCTATATATATATTTCAATAACATTTGCAACAGTTTTAAGACTTCTATAACTATTTGAATAACATTTGTAACAGTTTTAAAACCCCTCGTCACCATTTTAATAACTCTGTAAGAACTTCAATAACTTTGAAATAATTTTTAGACCCCTATAACAATTTTAACTACTCTTGTAACTCTTTTAATAACTCTGAAACAATTTTAAGACCTCTATAACATTTTTAAAAACTTTTTAGCAGTTTTAACACCTCTGTAACAGTTCTAATAACTCTGCAACAGCAGTTAAGTAGGGAATTTCATAACACAGACGAACTAAAGGAAAGAACTGGTCTTCTCGCTCCATCCCAAGGTATTTTCCATTCGGGGTGTGCTCCAATGGACATGCACGAATATGCTGGCATGACATATTCTACGAATATTCCAAAAATAACAATTTGTTCAACATGTTCACCAACATTACATAAATTTACAGCTCTGCCGTATAAAAATTGTCGTTTCTTTCTGTTTTTATTGCAGCTCTTTAAATTAATGGCTTGGCCAGAACGGCGATTCAACTGATATCAGCACCTTCCATAAAAATTGATAATGGGCTCGCGTTAAAAATGCAAACTGAGGACTTCTTCCTCAATGGAAATCCACGCAGAGAAGAGCAGAAATGAAATTGATTCGCGCAGTCATAAAAATTCAAACAAACTGCAGCAGTGACACTGCCACACACCCTACATACGAGTGTGAAGAGGTGAGAAGTTGCCGCACAATTCTGCCGGAGTGGTTACAACAGAACGAGACTATGGGAACGAAACGATGGAACCAATCGAACTATGGGGAAATGTGGAGGACCCAACTTACGACAAAAACTTTGTGGAAGAGCGAGGTATCAAGTATCGAAAAGGAAGACATTGAATGTCTTCTGTAAAACAGAGTGATATGAGTAGTACTGGAAACTGGAATATTAAAGCTCGCAATATGCAGACACAGATCCCACTTTATATGCTAGGAGCAGACACTACGATCTCCATTGAGCATTCAAGGTGAGGACACATTTTCAGGGAGAATCACTCGAGGTAGCCTTTGATTGATATCTGGAAATCCAATGATTATTATACAGTCATTGATATCTGGAAGTCCAGTGGAATCAAGGGAATATACTAGAAAAGACCCATTACTATTCTTATCTGGAAATCCAAAGGAGTCGATTTTGAAGTCTCCATGCTACCGGCAGATCTCATCCCAGACAAACTATCACGCAGTTAAATCTTATTTATACTCTAACAAAAATTTGTTGTATGCAAATAGTTCCAATCGATGGATTGGACTGACTTCCAATGGACTGGCAAAATGTTCATACTATTGTGGTACATGGAAGGCACCTTCAATCGGCAGCAATTTGCTTAATGACCCAAAAATCCCGGGTAGAAGTGACGCCTTTTGCTCTCCATTTTCAGCAGCACTGGCGTCATCCACCAGGTTCATTATCATCCTCATCATCATCGTCAACATCATCATCATCATCATCATCATAGTTAGCGGTACACACCAGCAAAAAGAACCAGTGTTTGATTCATATGATTGATTGATTGATTGACCAATTGATTGATCAATCGATTGATTGATTGATGGATTGATTGATGGAGTTATTTATTGATCGATTCATTTATCACTGTCTGACTGACTTTTTGACTGACTTTCTGACTGATTGACTGACTCAGTAACTGGCTGAATGACTGATTGACTGATTGACTGATTGAGTGACTGAGTGACTGAGTGACTGCCTGACTAACTTCTTGACTGATTTCCTACCTTACTTCCTAACTGACTGATTGACTGACTGACTGACTGATTGACTGATTGACTGATTGAATGACTGACTGATTGACTGATTGACTGATTGATTGACTGACCAACCAACTGACTGACTGATTGACTGATTGATTGACTGATTGATTGAGAGACTGCCTGCCTGACTGCCTGACTGACTGATAGACTGACTGATTAACTGATTGATTGACTGACTGATTGACTGATTGACTGACTGACTGACTGACTGACTGATTGACTGATTGACTGACTGACTGATTGACTGACTTACTGACTGACTTCTTGACTGATTTCCTATCTTACTTCCTAACTGACTGATTGACTGACTGACTGATTGACTGATCGACTGATTGAATGA
Organism: Clusia tigrina; assembly: GCA_920105625.2. Classification (NCBI taxonomy): domain Eukaryota; kingdom Metazoa; phylum Arthropoda; class Insecta; order Diptera; family Clusiidae; genus Clusia; species Clusia tigrina. The sequence goes on from OV050032.1 coordinate 200,762,661, forward strand.
CTGACTGATTGACTGATTGATTGACTGACCAACCAACTGACTGACTGATTGACTGATTGATTGATTGACTCACTGCCTGCCTGACTGACTTCCTGACTGACTCCCGGACTGACTGATAGACTGACCAACCAACTGACTGACTGATTGACTGATTGATTGACTGATTTATTGAGAGACTGCCTGCCTGACTGCCTGACTGACTGATAGACTGACTGATTAACTGATTGATTGACTGACTGATTGACTGATTGACTGACTGACTGACTGACTGATTGACTGATTGACTGACTGACTGATTGACTGACTTACTGACTGACTGACTGACTTCTTGACTGATTTCCTATCTTACTTCCTAACTGACTGATTGACTGACTGACTGACTGACTGATTGACTGATTGAATGACTGACTGATTGACTGATTGACTGATTGATTGACTGACCAACCAACTGACTGACTGATTGACTGATTGATTGATTGACTCACTGCCTGCCTGACTGACTTCCTGACTGACCTCCGGACTGACTGATAGACTGACCAACCAACTGACTGACTGATTGATTGATTGATTGATTGACTCACTGCCTGCCTGACTGACTTCCTGACAGACTTCCTGACTTACTTCCTGACTGATTGACTACCTGCCTTCCTAACTGCCCTCTTCACTGCTTTCCTGACTGCCTTCCTGACCATGTGAGTGGATTGGGCTGAACTATCAACCAAATCGACATTAACTCCAATTACATTGAGTTGATGAAACCAATAATGCCTATCAAGACTATTCCACCGCTAATCTAATCAGCTTAAGACACTGCAAAAAAGAGGCGTCGAGATAATTTCCACTAACATAGGAACAGAAAAAAACCCAATAAATCACTTCAGTCACTTTTCAGCAGTAGTCGAGGCAAAGGGCACCATGCGGACCGAGATACTGACATTGATAGCAGTTGCTACCATTTTGGGTGAGTCAATTCGCCGAAGGCCTTCCAGAACTCATTTATAATTTCCTCCGCTTACCAGCGCTCCCAACTGGCAACGCCTTTAAATCGAGTCCATCAGTCGCTCATCTGCGGAGAAGCAGCGGAGAAGCTGCAGGCACAGAGGAACGCCTGAAGTACTACGTTTATACGCGTGCCAACCTCGAAGTACCCGAGAGTCTTGAACCGGACGTGGAATCGGTGATACGGAATGTGTACACCCCACATAAAAGGACTGTGTAAGTGAAAACGCAGATGTGGGGGGAAATACTCGTAGTGGACCTCAGGTCAACAAAGGTGCAGCAGACTCGAGGCCACATAAAAAGCTATTGGCATGGAAACAACCTACAAGAATCAAGCAGGTTCCAATGTTTCCCAGCTTCGTGGAGATCATAAATAAGATGCTAGATGGGCCAGTATCAGTGTCTCTTTGGACCCAAAAAGGTGCGAGGTGTTTCTGTCCCTTTAATTAAAGTACCAAGGGAGTCTTTATCTCTTCCATTTCAAGTCAAGGTCGTAAGGCTGTAGAAGAAGAGGGAACTCAGAAACTATTCTTTCCTACATAATGTGGTTATGGGTGTAGAGACCCCCTTAGAGCTTAGACTCACTCCATTCCTTTTAAACTTAGTCTTGGGAGGTCTTCAATTTCTAGATGAACGCATGTGGTTGGGGCTGAGAAACTTCAACCTCCAAGCAGTCAATGGAGCACTCGGAAATTTCTGAGACGCATCACTTCTTTCAAGCAGTCTATGGGGAACTTGGAAATTCCTCCGAAACCTGCCACTTCTTCCAAGCAGTCAAGGGGCAACTCGGAAACTCCTGCAGAGTTTCAAGCCCCTGCATCAAAAGGACTGAGGTATACAGGCATCCTTTAGGCTCAAGATACAATTTGTGATCTACAAAGTTAGCGTAAGTCAGAAGGTCGCACTAGAGTCGCACCGGGACTCAGGATATCTAGAGGTCGGTCTACCCAGACTTCAACTTTGATAACTGTTCTAAGAAATTCGAGTACTTTCATTTTCCCACTCATTCAATAAACTTCCCTTCCCCCTCTTCGCAGCATTTCCATACATGAGTGGCGGGGCAACAAGGACTCCGCCGAGAATCAGGCAATTGTGCGAGCCAAACTGGAGCAAACGGACTGCAACGTCGTAGTGGCCGACTACAGTGCGGCATTTCCGGACACTCCGAACTACGACGAAGTGGTCGCTTCCGCACCCGATTTGGGCGCAGTCATTGCCGACTTTGTGCTGCTGCTGCACATCTACTTCGATGTGCCGCTGGAGCAATTCCACTTGGTGGGCTTCGGTGTGGGTGCGCAGATAGCTGGATTTGTTGGGCAAAGTCTCTTCGAACGGACAGGGGGAAAGGTGCAACGCATCACCGCCCTTGATCCAGCAGGGCCCCTGTACAACACCACCAGCACACTCGCCAATGCGCATTTGTCGCCCGATGATGCCCACTTTGTGGAGGTGGTGCACACCAATGGCAACGGGCTGGGCTACACAACGCCCTGCGGCCATGCGGATTACTATCCGAACGGTGGCCGCACTCAGCCCAACTGTGACGTCGCTGACGCAGAGTGCTCCCATGAGCGTGCCGTCGCGTTCATTGGCGAAATGTGGTCGGCCGGGAATGACTTTGTCACAACGAAGTGCGCCACATACGAGCAGATGAACTTGGAGCACTGCCGGTGGGTGAATGTGCGGATGGGTCAGGAGCGCACACAACACGGTCTCTTCTACCTGGAGACGAACGAGGAGTATCCCTATGGCAAAGGCAGTTATGTCTATACGTACTTATAGGGCCATAAAAAATGTGCACGAAACTCGAAGGTGGGAAATTGCCAGCGCGAGTATTGATTTGTTCAATGTGGCAGGCAAGATGCGAGGGACGTTCGACAAATCATTATAAAGAAAACTAAAGTATGGAAATTTGTAAAATATTAATAAATGAATAAAACAAATGGTGTATTAGGGGGGTCCAAGGTGCGAAGGGTGCTTGAGATTTTCACCTGTGGGCGAGAATTTTGGGAATACGGTCCAAAACAAAACGTGACGTGAAGCCTCAGATGAATTGTGAAACCAATCATTTTGAGTTATCCTTCTACATAAAAGGACTTGAGTTAACATTTCAAGTTGTTTTGATGAAATTGCCAGTTGCAAATAAAAAGAATTGCACAGAATGTGGGCTCAAACTCGTGGAAACGTTGCTTCGAAATACATAAATTATATATCCTTGGAGAGAGAGTCTCAATAGCTCTCAGAGATGTCTCTCGAATCTCTCCAGAGGTGTCTCTCGAATCTCTCCAGAGATGTCTTTCGAATCTCTCCAGAGATGTTTCTTGAATCTCTCCAGAGATGTCTCTCGAATCTCTCCAGAGGTGTCTCTCGAATCTCTCCAGAGGTGTCTCTCGAATCTCTCCAGAGATGTCTCTCGAATCTTTCATGAGATGTTTCTCGAATCTTTCCAGAGATGTTTCTCGAATCTTTCATGAGATGTTTCTCGAATCTCTCCAGAGATGTCTCTCGAATCTCTCCAGAGATGTCTCTCGAATCTCTCCAGAGATGTCTCTCGGATCTCTCCAGAGATGTCTCTCGAATCTCTCCAGAGGTGTCTCTCGAATCTCTCCAGAGGTGTCTCTCGAATCTCTCCAGAGATGTCTCTCGAATCTCTCCAGAGATTTCTCTCGAACCTCTTCGGAGAGTTGTTAAGTCATGTCGGGAACGAATGGAATACCACAGCACTACCTTAGATCAACGCAATCACCTCATCACTAGCAGAATGATAGGAGTTCGATGAATAAAAGTGAATAAAAGTTCCCAAGATTGACGAGGAGGTGCGTCTCGTAAAGGTGGCTGTCAATGGAAGCTCAGCTGTGTGTGCTTTCATCTTGGCACATCGTCAGTGGACATTGAACTTTGTCTATTGCCATCGTAGATGAACTACTTGAAAGGCATCATCAGGAGCACACTCCACTACGTTGTTTCACCTGCTATAATCACTGGTGACTCTTGCCAGACCTCTCTTTGTTCCACTTTTACTCTGTGCTGTGATTCCTTCCTGACCCGCAACTCTAGATAGACATGCTTTTGTGGATAACCGGGTAACTCGATGTGCGAGTGTCGTGTTCTTGTCCCATCACAGAGATTTCGCCAATAGCATTATAATAGAACAATCATTTGTCTTTTAAAACACCCCTCCCGTTACTATTGACCATTATGAGATCCTTGGCGAAAATATTCTCTTTCTGAGTCCACATCTCCAGTTAGTCTGAGCCATTTTGATCCTACTAGTAGTGAGTTTTTCTTCTCTTTGGTGTCCCATTTGGACTATACTCGTTCTATCTGCTCCTTAGCCTGTTTGTTCGCTTATATTGATTCTTCCAATTACTCTTAGTTACTCTGGTTTTGATTCTGGACTATAGTGGTGAGAGTCCTTAGATTTGTTGAATGAGATCTTGCAGCACTGCCATAGTGATTTATGATAAGTGTTCAGAGGACTCTTTGTTAATTGTTGTTTTGTAGTGGGTCTTCGAGTGAGAGTGTTCCGGTTCACAAAGAGCACTCTCTTAAAGGCCCTTATCTCCTCTATTTTTATCTCTGGTTTCTTCATATATTTCATCAGATATTTCTTCATATCTTTGGTTCATATCTTCATAACATCTTTCGTTATCTCTTACGTCACATCTTTCTTTGCATCCTTCTTCATATATTTCTACACTTCTAGCTTCACATATTTCTTCGTGTCGCATCCTCACATCCTTCATCATACATTTCTTCATATCTTTGGTTATATCTTCATCACATCTTTTGTTATCTCTTCGCATCTTTCTTCATATTTTCCTTTATAAATATCTTTCTTCACATATTTCTTCATATCGCTATCAAGTCGTTCTTCACATCGTTTATCATATCTTTCATCACAACTTCCGTAAAATCGTTGGATATATATTATTTCCCCCTGTTCAAAGGCATTCTCCTCGTATCCTCCCCGCTTGGGTTTCACTTGATGTGGACACAGTCCCCACTCTAACCGAGCATCTCTAGTTTTCTCTGCGCTCACTTTTCACTCTATTATGACGGAACTACAATTGAAACGTGACCGTCGCGCACAAAGGTCTTTGAACCCCAGCATGTCTTTAATAAGGACCAAAGCTGTGTTGAGCTTAAATGCTGTTCTATCTTTAAAATCAATAAGGAGAGCAGCGCATATGAAAGGAACGCACGATTGAATGCCAATAAAGCATTTGTCGAAGGATTTTCCCAACAAAACAAAAGAAGCGAAAAGAAAAAACCTCCAAGAGAGGGAACAAATGAACAACCGTCGAAGACGCAGAGTGGATTATGTTACACAAGCGGGGAAGTTGCCGAACCACCCGCCACGCTCGTAGCTCCAGGACGACAGGAGGCAATATTGCAAACGCAAATGATGAATGAAACTGGTGCATGACATGAATCCAAAGAAATAGGCCACAGGGAGAGCGCTGCATGCGGCCAACAAGCGGACTCCGGGACGGTGCGAGTTCGGAGACACTGAATGGAAATTCCTCAGAATTCCTTTGCCATGACCTTCCCTCAGAGTTTAAATGCTGTCGAGGGAATGGCACAGCACAGTGGAGCTAAGTTGCCAACGGGCACTGAATACAAAGATGAGAAGATATCAGATTACGTTGGAAATTGAAAAGGAAAGGAGAAGAGAGAAACAAAGGCCCCCTGATAGAGGAACATAGTTATTGTGCGAGTGTTTAATGGGTAGTTGGGAATGTTTAGTTGGCATTGGAGCTTTCCTCCTACAAAACCTGAACGAATACAATTAGAAATGGGTGCACCTAAGTCGCGGGTTTGGACCCATAAAGTGAATACGTTCGCCAAGGATCTCATAATGGTCAATAGTAACGGGAGGGGTGTTTTAAAAGACAAATGATTGTGCTATTATAATGCTATTGGCGAAATCTCTGTGATGGGACAAGAACACGACACTCGCACATCGAGTTACCCGGTTATCCACAAAAGCATGTCTATCTAGAGTTGCCGGATCAGGAAGGAATCACCGCGCAGAGTAAAAGTGGAACAAAGAGAGGTCTGGCAAGAGTCACCAGTGATTATAGCAGGTGAAACAACGTAGTGGAGTGTGCTCCTGATGACGCCTTTCAAGTAGTTCATCTACGATGGCAATAGACAAAGTTCAATGTCCACTGACGATGTGCCAAGATGAAAGCACACACAGCTGAGCTTCCATTGACAGCCACCTTTACGAGACGCACCTCCTCGTCAATCTTGGGAACTATTATTCACTTTTATTCATCGAACTCGTATCACTCTGCTAGTGATGAGGTGATTGCGTTGATATAAGGTAGTGCTGTGGTATTCCTTTTGTTCCCGACATGACTTAACAACTCTCAGAAGAGGTTCGAGAGAAATCTCTGGAGAGATTCGAGAGACATCTCTGGAGAGATTCGAGAGACATCTCTGGAGAGATTCGAGAGACACCTCTGGAGAGATTCGAGAGACACCTCTGGAGAGATTCGAGAGACATCTCTGGAGAGGTCCGAGAGACATCTCTGGAGAGATTCGAGAGACATCTCTGGAGAGATTCGAGAGACACCTCTGGAGAGATTCGAGAGACACCTCTGGAGAGATTCGAGAGACATCTCTGGAGAGATTCGAAAGACATCTCTGGAGAGATTCGAGAGACATCTCTGGAGAGATTCGAGAGACATCTCTGAGAGCTATTGAGACTCTCTCTCCAAGGATATATAATGTATGTATTTCGAAGTGACTTTCCGCGAGTTTGAGCCCACATTCTGTGCAATTCTTTTTATTTGCAACTGGCAATTTCATCAAAACAACTTGAAATGCCAACTCAAGTCCTTTTATGTAGAAGGATAACTCAAAATGATTGGTTTCACAACAGAAATCTGAAGATTGTAATCAGCTCTGTATATGAAGACCCAAACGTGTGTAGATAGTAGAACCATTAAATGAGCAAGTGCAGAGTTGGTATGCAAGCCTCAAATGGTGGTGAGTCCCACTCCGTTCCATGTGAGTGGGACTCACCAATTTGCTCCCAATTTGATGAGAAACATTTCTTCGATTCCTTGTCTGCCACGCGTGGTGTTTTGTGATTTCCGATTCAAACGATAATTTTTGAAATGAAACATACAAATGTGTCTCCTTTTTGTCATGTTGTTGCCATGCCCCCAGTGGCATGGACCTTTTTGAGGGATTTAATGGATTACACGATTAACTTCTCTTCGTTCACAGTTCACAGCATTGTCACCTTCATTGTTTTATTGTTATCATCAGTGTTACCATCATTATTATCGTCATTATCACCATAATCATCACTATCCTCAACATCATTATCGCCTTCGTTGCTGACTGTATTACTTCCAATACCAGCGGTTTATTGGGGGTTTTATTTTGCCCACATTTTTTATTGACTTTCCTCCTCCTTTTGTTGGCTTTTTCTTCGAACTGTCCAAGTAACCCAGCGTTCCCATCAATTGCTATTCCAGTCACGTACCTGATGAGCTGAGATTTAAAATGTTGTGTGCATTAAACAACAACAACAACAATAACAGCCAAATTATTTTTTAGGCAAATCAAATTCCAAATCAACGAAATTCATAGAAAGTGGCGACGTTCGCACAGCAATCGTGTAAAAAGTGTAAGTTGCCTTCGCTTCATCGGCGATGAGACTACGGCGATATGGCCGGCTCATGGCTATGGAGCCATGCAGCTATGGTGCTTGGGCGTGGAGTGCTGTAAGAGATTGGCCGCGGCTGTCGCTGAGTGGAGCAGTGATGCAATTTGTATTTAAATTGCAGTCGAAATCGATTTGACAATGTGTGAGTGAGTGATGAATGCTTCCCGGCAGAAAATGGAGATGCTGGTGCCGTCATCCGTACTGGGAGCACTTCAGCACTGGCAGTCATGGTCGTAACACAGTCTATCAGTATATCAGTAGCTCACTGACTCATTAGATCAGTGACTCAGTGGCTCATTGACTCATTAGCTCAGTAGCTCAGTGGCTCAGTGACTCATTTCCTCAGTGGCTCAGTAGTTCAGTGGCTCAGAGGTTCAGAGGATTAGTAGCTCAGAGGCTCAATGGCTCAGTAGCTCAGAAACTGAGTGGCTCATTAGCTCAGTGGCTCAGTAGCTCAGTGACTCATTTCCTCAGTGGCTCAGTGACTCAGTGGCTTATTGACTCATTAGCTCAGTGGCTTATTGCCTCAGTGGCTCAGTGGCTCAGTGGCTCGGTGACTCAGTAGCTCAGTAGCTCAGTGACTCATTTCCTCAGTGGCTCAGTGACTCAGTGGCTTATTGACTCATTAGCTCAGTGGCTTATTGCCTCAGTGGCTCAGTGGCTCAGTGGCTCGGTGACTCAGTAGCTCATTAGCTCAGTGACTCATTTCCTCAGTGGCTCAGTGACTCAGTGGCTTCTTGACTCATTAGCTCAGTAGCTCAGTGGCTCAATAGCTCAGTGACTCAGTAGCTCATTGACTCATTAGCTCAGTAGCTCAGTGGCTCAGTGGCTCATTGGCTCATTGACTCATTAGTTCTGTGGCTCATTGACTCATTGACTCATTAACTCAGTAGCTCAGTAGCTCAGTGGCTCATTAGCTCAGTGACTCAGTGGCTAATTGACTTCTTAGCTCAGTGGCTCATTGGCTCAATGGCTCAGTGACTCATTTCCTCAGTGGCTCAGTGACTCAATTCCTCATTGCCGCAGTACCTCATTGGCTCATTGGCTCAGTGGCTCAGTGGCTCAGTGGCTCAGTGGCTCAGTGGCTCAGTGGCTCAGTGTCTCAGTGTCTCAGTGGCTCAGTGACCTATATTTCCATTCAGCTGATATTTCTAGGCTCCTTGGGGCCTGAAATTCCAACTGACGTGACATTTGTGGGGTTCTTACTGTGCAATATTTCACTTGACCTCCCAATTACAGGTTCCTTGCTGCCCGATATTCCAATAAACCTCACATTTCCAAGTTCCTTACTGCTGCATACTCCTATTAATATGACATTTCCAGGCATCTTATTGCCTATTCTTACCTTTTTCACCTCTTTCTGCTCGATATTTAAATTGACTTCACACTTCCAGGCTCCCTTCTGTGCGATATTTCATTTGATCCCAAATTTCCAGGTTTCTTACTGTCCTATATTTCAATTGACCTCAAATTTCCAAGTGGTAAAGAACCCGATATTCTTAGCCTCACAGTTCCAGGCTCCTTACTTCCTAAGTTTCCAATTCACCTGACATTTTGAACTTTATTACTGCCCGATATTCCAATAAAGCGCACAGTTCCAGGCTCCTAACTCCCTGATATTCCAATAAAGCTCACATTTCCAGGTTCCTTGCTAGCTGATATTCCTGGCCTCACATTTCCAGGCACTTTACAGCTTGACACTCCTATTAACATGGCATTTCCAGGCTTTTTATTGTCTAACCTCACATTTTGCGGCTTCTTGCTGCCTAGCCCCACAGTTCCAGGCTCTTTACTGCCTACATTTCCAATTGACTTGACATTTCCACGCTCCTTACAACCTAATTTTCTAATTGACCTCCCATTTCCATGGTCCTCACTGCCTGATATTCTACTTAAAATGGCATTTCTCTCCACATCATCACCTGACTTTCCATTCAACAACCAATTCAGACGCCTTGAGACTTGACACTAAACCGTCCAACTGCTGACAAAACGCATGACATGTCATCCAATACCCCTGCATATGTTGCAAAATGTCAGCGTTGTCTCCACTCCTGGGTTTGTGCATGCAGAAGCACATGTGATGATGAAGAAGCTGCTGACTTACTCGTTGGCACTCGCTGACTAAGTTTACTGCTGAATCTATGACGTCACGTTCGAAGGTATGAGCTCCACACAGGTGGAAAATTCAACGTTTCCAGCTGAATTCGCATGAACACCTCTGCTAGATTAGCGATGGATTTGGTTCAACCACTGCCAGCGAAGTTCTCGACGCAGTGAAACCGATATCGCATAAATTTGCTGCTCCAAATGCCGCCTGCCTGCAGTCCGCCAGCAACTAATTAAAATTCCGCAAAGCCGCCGGGGGCGCAGCGTGACGCACAAACGCCAAAGCGAGTGGCAAAGTTAAAGTTTCGCACTAAATTCCAGCGGCGTACGTGTGGAAGTGCGCCCAGCGTGGCGCGTACGTATGTGTCTGCTGCACCCTCCTCGCTGGGCACAGACGCCGCGCCGGTCAGTTTCGGCCTCATCACCCACTCACAGAGTGCCAACAGCAAAGCAAGCAGCTTAAATTCCATGGAAATTAATATTACAATCGGCATCAATCAGCGCGAGCATAGAGAGAGAGGGGGGGATTAATAGCGATGACAGCCTGGCTGCAGAGACTGCTGAGAGGCCCGCGAGCTCTGCCATTCACTCACTCACTCACCTGACTGCTACCTGTTGCCTGGTTACCGCTGCGGCGTGCTGTGTACTATCTGCCCGCCTCACTTACGCCCCGCCCACTTCACTCAATTCTCATCTGCCTCACTTACTACACGCCCGCCTCACTGACAGGCGGGGTGTCTCACTCAATACCCGCCTGGCTTACTTATTCACTGACTGTCAGAAACTATTCCCGCCCGCCTCAATCGCTGCCCACCCGCCTCACTCAATCCGAATCCGCCTCACTTACTCCCCATATGCCTCACTGCTGCCTTGCCCGACATACTCATTCCGCGCCCGGCTTACTCACTCCCCGCCCGCCTTACAGACTCCCCGCCTCCAACAGACTCCCCGCCCGTCCGCCTCACAGTCTCCCCGCTCACTTGTGTGCTCGCGTAACAAGCATGTGGAAAATTAATTAGCAGCAGCGCTAAACCAGTTCTCAGAAAAATGCCAATCATATTTAATGAGCTCTCAGCGCGAATCACCAACTTTCGTCCTTATTGTCCGTTCGGGAATAATGCCCCCAGCTCCTGCTGGTTTCTATTTTGTTGCCGTTGCGCTGATTACACGCGGGAGTCTGCCGTAAATAAGCGCTCAATTAATAGCGGAACAGCTACTTACTGGACGGCTGCGCGCTCTACGAACATCGCCATGGATACAGGTGGCGAGAGGCGGGAGTGGGCGACGATGCCAGGGCGTGGGTCGTGCACACATGCGAGCCGGTCGCTTCCGCATCACTTCATTTGGCTTCAGTTCGAATTGAATGGCATTGCGGCGCTTAGAAGCAACCCGAGTACTGAGAGCAAACGCGGATGAGCAAAGGACTGAGTAGAAAACAAATAACAACACCCACTTGGGTGCTTAGTACTGCCGGAATGATGACGTACTCCAACTTTGGAGTTGTTTATGGCTTTGTGTGTGAAGAACTCGTAATTGAATCGCTACAAAGAGAGTGACCAGATGTCCACTTGGATAGAGAATGACATAGTTATACTCCTCCCTATATGAGATAAGGAACCCTCGACTAAGATTAGACGGACCAGAAATAGGCTAGAAGAACTACTCCTCATAAGAGAGGAAGATGGAGGAGAATGGGTGTCCGGTTGGAAGAGCTCAGTTCTACACCAAAACCGAAGTAGTTTAAGAATCTTTGAGTACCAAAGAGAGGCAAAAGGGAAGACAAATTGTGAAGAAACAGAAGACGAAAAAGAAACAAGAAATAAGAAAATGAGGGGAAAGAAGAAAAAGAAATACAGAATAAACAGACAGAGAAAGACGAAAAAGATATCAAAATAAATTGATGAAAGACGAAAAAGAAACACGAGATAAATGAATGAGAGAGAAAGAGGAAAAAGGAACACGAAATCAACTGAAGAAAAAGACGAAAAAGAAACATGAGATAAATGAATGAGAGAGAAAGGCGAAAAGAAACAAGAAATCAATTGAAGGGAAAGACGAAAAAGAAACATGAGATAATTGAATGAGAGAGAAAGAGGAAAAGGAACAGGAGAGAAGTAATAAATGAATGAGAGAGGAAGGCGAAAAAGGAACAAGAAATCATCTGAAGGTAAAGACGAAAAAGGAACAGGAGATAAGTAGATGAGAGAGAGGCCAAAAAGGAGCACGAAATCAATTGAAAAAAGGACAAAAAAGAAACGAGATAAATGAATGAGAAAGAAAGGCCAAGAAGGAACAGGACATAAATAATAAACGAATGAGAGAGAAAGGCGAAAAAGGAATAAGAAATCAATTGAAGAAAAAGACGAAAAAGGAACGAGAAATCAATTGAAGGGAAAGAGGAAAAAGAAAAAGGAGATAAGTAAATGAGAAAGGCCAACAAGGAACACGAAATAAAATTGATAAAAGAGAAAGACCAAAAAGAAACAAAAAATAAATGAATGAGATAGAAAGTCGAAAAGAAATACGGAATAAAGAATGTCTGAGAAAGACGAAAAGGAACTAACAAGAAAGATATAAAAAAATAGAGTAGAAGAATGTGATACAATAACAAAGACGACAAAGAAAAACAAAAAACAATGAAAGAGCAAAACATACAGGAAAGATGCAAATGAGAGACGAAAAAAAAGCAAACAGAGGTCGAAATAAAGACCAAATACACAAACGTGAGATAGAATGAAAAGTGAAAGGACGAGAAGAAAACTAAAAACAAGAAAATTAAAGACTAAATAGAATATGACAGAGACAAAAATATAGACAATAGAGAGAGGGAGAGAGAGAGAGAAGGAGAGAGAGAAGGAGAGAGAGAGTGAGAGTGAGAGAGGGAGATAGGGAGTGAGAGAGAGAGGGAGAGGGAGAGAGAGGGATAGAGAGAGAGAGAGAGAAAGAGAAAGAGGGCGACAGGGGGACAGGGGGAGACAGAGGGAGACAGAGGGAGACAGAGAGAGGGAGACAGAGATAGAGAGCGGGAGACAGAGAGAGGGAGACAGAGATAGAGAGCGGGAGACAGAGAGAGGGAGACAGAGATAGAGAAGGAGAGAGAGAGTGAGGGAGAGAGGGAGAGAGGGAGGTAGGGATGTAGGTAGGGTGGGAGGGAGGTAGGGAGGGAGGAAGGGAGGGAGAGAGAGAGGGAGGGAGAGAGGGAGGGAGGGAGAGAGGGAGAGAGAGGGAGACAGAGGGAGACAGAGAGTGAGAGAGAAAGAACAGTCGAAAGCGTAATTTAAAACAGAAGAAACAAAAAACTTAACAGAAGGACGACGTCGAAAGAAGGACACATGATAAAACTCAGGTAACCAAACCAACTGCAATGAGAGTACTGAGCAAACATGAGAAGGAGCAGACATGATGTGAAGGTGACCGGCTGTACGGAAACGAGATGCAGAGCGTGTCTCTGAGAAAATATACTCAATGGCCACAAAACTCTGACACTGCTCTGAAGGAAACAGAAAGTTCTGCTGCACCACTTCGAAAGTTGAATAAGGAAGTCAGGACGAAAAGGAGTATAGATGGATTGTAGATATTTGAAACAAATTTAACAATATCGAAATTAGATTCTGGTAAATTTTATATAAATCTAAAAACCACCACTGCCGATTGTAGGGTAGGACTAGTACGCTCTGCGTGTATGTACGAGTATATAAAAGCAACCCATTACGATGGCCTGTTAAGTGCGTTCAATTAAGTTAACTGGCCCCAGCAGGGCAGAGACCGACCGACCACCCCCCCTCCAACACCGAATATAAATCAGAATTTGCGCGGAGTATGCAAACTGTGTGCGTGACCCCAGTGACCTTGGCAGGTACCTAAAGTTATCTACAAAGAGGGCGCCATTAACACTTAACGAGCACAAAAAGCCGCTTACAAAGTTACCTCTACTTAAATAGAATGACACATAAATACTTTAACGCGCACTCACACACACAAAAAGAAACAGGACAATGGAAGGACACATGAGCAAGAATCCAATCATGGCTGGTCCATAAACGAAAGTACCCTTAACTGAGACATTACTGGAGTAGGTAGCTTTGATTGTGTTCTCGTATGTGGCGCAAGTGTGCGAACATCAAGTCACTGACACTCTACTCAGATGCTTTTAATTGGCAACATGGAACTCCACACACACACACACACACAGGCACACACACACTCAGGCACACATACACATATACGCTCAGGCATGCACACTTTTAATGAGCATTAATTCAACGAAAATAGGAAAACACAATTGAGTAATTAACTTAAATATACGAGAAACAGAATGCAATGTGAGACAAGTAATTATGAAAAGTTAACCGTGAAGCAGAGGCACCACACCACTCAAGGTGTGTGTGTGTGCCCAGTAGGAAATGTGGCATACAATGGTAGCACCAAAGATAATTTAAAAGTATTCCTTACATGGTTCCCTCAGTGTGGAAGTTGAAACACAAATACAGGATTTTCCACATTCAATATTTATGTGGGGTTATGTATATATACCCAGTAGGAAATGTGGCATATGATAATACCACCAAAGGCAACTGAAAGGTATTACTTAAATTTCCCCAGCAGTGTGGAAGTTGAAACACAAATACAGGACTTTCCACATTCAATATTTATGTATATATATTATGTTATATATATATATAACCCAGTAGGAAATATTGTATATGATGATAGCACCAAAGATAATTCTAAAGTATTCCTTACATGGTTCCCTCAGTGTGGAAGTTGAAGCACAAATACAGGACTTTCCACATTCAATATTTATGTGCGGATCTGTATATAACCCAGTAGGAAATGTGGCATATGATAATAGCACCAAAGGTGATTGAAAGGTATTCCTTACATATTTCCCGCAGTGTCGAAGTTGAAACAAATTTACAAAATTTTCCCTATTGAATATTTATGTGAAGGCATGCATATATACCCAGTAGGAAATTCAGCATATAATGAAAGTCGTCAAATTAAATATTTGTTCCCTGAAGTTTCTCAATGGGAAGAAAAGTACCAAGACTTACCTTATTCCATATTTATGTGGGGTTATGTATATATACCCAGTAGGAAATGTGGCATATACTGATAAACGTAATTGAGAATTTCTCGTTAGATTTCCGAAGCTTCACGAAGTTTCACAGTAAAAAAGAATGTAGAATTTACCAATTTCAATATTCAGTGTGTGACTGTGTATACCCACTAGGAAATGCGGCATATAATGAAATTCGCCAATTCAAAATGTTTCTGAATTTTTCTCAGCTGTATCGAAAATGAAAAGGAATTACAGGTTGTTTCGCATCAATATTTATGTGGGTATGCATATACACCCAGTAGGAAATTTGGCATATGATAAAAGTGGCCAAGATAAAAATGTTTCCCAACAAGGTCGAAGTTGAAATATAATTACATAATTTTCGATTTTCAATATTCGCGGTAAGGTATGTATAAGGTATAATAAGGTATATACCCAGTAGGAAATACGGCATTTTCAGTATTGAGTGGGTAAAATTGAAACCCAAATAAACAGGGCGATATTTTTTCTTTAGCATTATGAAGCATGATCGCAACATTCGTGTTTATCGCAGGTTTCTTAATTTATTGCCATAGACAAAGGACTTCAAGCAACCCCGCAGGAAACAAAGGACAAAATTCAAAATTCAAAATTCAAACCTTCGGTATTGGAAAACCTCTGCACAAATTTAAGAGGTTGTCACCATTTAGAGAACTGCGAGTAGGACCCAAGACTGATATTCACTCATATATACAAAAACTTCGGCACCCATGAAATTGTAAGTTCAAACGGAAGCTCTTCATCAAATGAGCAGTGGTAAGTTAGAAAGAAAGAACTACAAAGCTCTGGACGAGTATATGAAAAGGTAAGTTAGAAATGAACTTTATCAATTTGCATAGAAAAGTAGCCTAAAAGGACACGTACGCACTGTGTATGAAAAAGTAAGGTACAAGGTAAGTTGTATGTAAGCAAGGTAAGTTGTACGTAAGGTAGAAGGCAAGTTGTATGTAAGCTGCCAAGTTCTTACAAACCCAAGTGCACGTACCGGTAAAAAAGTGGAGACGAATTCATATACAGTGAGAAAAAGTGAGGAATTCATATACAGGCCAAGTCATGAAATTTCCTACTGGGTGCGTGACGATATGTGCGGTTGTAGGTGTAAACGTTTGCCAAACTATTTGCATAATGTTTTTAATGACTGTAAAACTATTAAATACAAATTGTTTCAGTATGAGGGGTTGGCGGGGAGGGGAGCAGGAACAAATAGTTCTGTACAACAACTACGACAAGAAGTTACACAAGACCCCGCAGCAACAACAACCACAAAACCCACACACTCACATTCTTTTACATAATGAGCTGCAAAAATTAATAATTCAGCAACAAAGTTTTCGAGTGTGGCACCACTTGTGATGATGTTTGACATACGAAACACTGTTGTGGTGTGTAGTGGGGTTTGGAGGGGGTGTTGTGGGGTGTTGTACGGTGCAGTGGGGTACGTGGTAAGAAAGTGAGACTTAAAACATCTCCACCTCAGAGCGAATGACAAAGTTTTAATTGTTGAGAGTTTTTGTTTGAAATTTGGTTCAGAACATGAAATATCAATCCATCAGTCATTCAACCAGCGCAGAGAGTGAACGACCTTCGTTGGGTTGTTGTCGTGTGATGAACGAACACCCTGATGTTGAAATTACTCTTGAGAGAGAAAACTCTTGAGTGAAAAAATATTTGTCCTGCCATCAACTTTTTTGGCATTGGTTTCTTCCACAAGAGAAGAGCAACTCTGAGAGATGACGTTACAGTACTCTGTGACCACATCATATTTGGTATTGTGGGAGAGAACGAGAAGAATGAGAGGGTCAAGTGTGAGAGCGTGAGGCGGGAATAGAGAGGTGTAAGAGCAAGTCTAGTGACATGTGAGAAAGTGAGAGGCGAGAGCTGAGGCGTGAGAGTGTCAAGTGTCAGAACGTGGAGCGGAAGAGCAAGAGAAGTGAGGTGTAAGAGCATGACTAGTGGACTTGGGAGAACGTAAAGGCGAGAGCTTAAGGTGTGCGAGCGTCATGTGTGAGACCGTCATGTGTGAATGTGAAAAGTGTGAGCAGTGTGAGAAGTGTGAGTGCGTGAGATGTGATGTGTGAGTGTGTGGGGTATGAGAGCATGAGTAGTGAGACGTGTGAAGAGAGATATGAGCGGCGAGAGGACGAGGTGAGAGATTGTGAGTAGTGAGAAGTAAGAAGTGAATGTGTCGAGGGAAAGCGTTAGGTGAAAGAGCGTTTGGTGTGAAAGCGTTTAGTGAGATCCGCAATCATGAGAGGCGAGAGCTGAAGTCAAATACCGCAGGATGTGAGGGTTGAGAACATGAACTATGAGGTGTGAGACCGTAGGAGACAAGATCTAAGGTACGAGAGGGGAATAATGAAAGTAAGGTGGGAGGGCATGAGGGAGTTGTGGTAATGTGAGAGGTAAGAGCTGAGGTGATACCTGAGCTAACAGCTGTAGTGAGAGCTGAGGTGAGAATTGAGGTGAGACCTGAGATGAGACTTGAGCAGAGACTTGAGGTGGGAGCTGAGGTGAGAGCTGAGGTGAGAACTGAGGTGAGAGCTGAGATGAGAATACAGGTGAGAGCTGAGATGAGAATTGGGGTGAGAACTGAGGTGAGAGCTGAGCTGAGAGCTGAAGTGAGAGCTGAAGTGAGAGCTGAGGTAAGAGCTGAGGTGAGAGCTAAGGGGAGAGCAGAGATGAGAATTGAGGTGAGACCTGAGATGAGACTTGAGCAGAGACTTGAGGTGGGAGCTGAGGTGAGAGCTGAGGTGAGAACTGAGGTGAGAGCTGAGATGAGAATTGAGGTGAGAACTGAGGTGAGAGCTGAGGTGAGAGCTGAGGTGAGAACTGAGGTGAGAGCTGAGGTGGGAGCTGAGGTGAGAGCTGAGATGAAAGCGTATGTTGAGAAAATGTAAGGTGTGATATTATGATTTTCGAGAGCATAAAAACCGGGAGGTTTGAGAGCTACGAGTATGATCAGTCGCTTCCAGTTACTTCTATTTGCACAAAAACTCCCTAACTTCACCAATGATGGACTTGAAGTTCGCCAACTAGAGAGTCAAAGAGAAGTTCTCAATATTACCATACGAGCAGCGTTTTCCGAGCCAACTCATGAGAGCGTGGGGCAATGAGTATTAATTCATGGGAAACGTAGGCCGAGGAGCGAGAGGGCGCGATGATAGAGCGTGAGATCTGAGGCGCGAGAGAATGAGATGTGAGGAGTGAGAGAGCGTGAGAGAGCGTGTGTTGTGATGCGTGAAAGAGCGTGAGACAGAGTGAGATATGAGGAGTGAGAGAGCGTGAGATGCGAGCAGTGAGAGAGCGTTAGTTGTTAGGCATGAGATCGTGTGATGAGAAAGCGTAAGGTGAGAGAGCGTAACGTGGGAGCTTCACAACTCCGTCACCACTTTCGCTTAAGTGTCAGTGACCGAAATCGCATCCTAATGCAGCGTAACGTTGAACTTTGATTTCCGCCGCATAGCTACAATTTCGTTACGAGTAACTACGCCGTCAGAGCATTCTCTGCACTGGTGTCCCCGCTACTATCCAACTGTAATGAGTTCCGTTCACATACGAGTGCAGTCCGCAATCTGCTGAGACACTGCATCTGTGTGGCTGCTCATCTTCAACCCACCGACTGCGTGTGTGGCCGGAATTGAGGGTTTCACTGCAACGGAATTCCGCAATGCTCTTCTCACTTTTTCGCAGCGTTCCACAAACTGCCGAGGTACGAGTATTTGTGCGCATTAATCACGTACTTTTAAAGACTTATCACAAAGCACATAAACTCCCACGTGTGTAAGGGGAGAGGAGAGGAGAAGAGACGCAGAGGCAGTGGCAGAGATAGCCGAACAACCGGAAACAGGTGTTGAAGTCAAAAGTTTTCCTTGTGTCATGCTTCTTTAACGTTTCTGTCTTACGAGTCGTTCTGCGTGTTTGTCGCGGTGTTCCTCTTCTTCTGAGTGTTGCTGGTGCTCTCCTTCTTCTTGTTCTTGTTCGTGGGCTTTATGTGCGTGTCCTGGATGTGTTTGTGGTTGTTGTTGTTGTCGGCATTAGGGAGCCACATTTAAATGTGCATTCATAATGAAGACCGTTCGCGTATCTCTCCTGTGGTGGTGACTAATGTTGACTGCAAATGTCACCAATGATGATGATGCGGCTTATTTGGACACCTCCCCTGCATACCGCCTCCCACAAAACTCTGCCACGCAACTATTAACAACCTCGCTATCAAACCGCTCAGCTCAGCGCAGTTTGTGTGAGTACCGCAGTGCATGAAGAAGACCAGAATGAAGCGGTGCGAGTGTCACCGCCGCATGGAGACCGCCGGACTCCAGTGTTTAGTGTGTTAACGGGCGCTGCGCTGCTCCGTAATGAGCGGTGAATTATTTGGCGCATTGTTAGCGTTGTTGTAGGTAGTCACAACGGGGAAGTTTCAATGCTTAGCACTTAATTAGTATTCAATTGGGGTTTGCGCAGGGAGAACGTGGCTTTGAGGCGGAAACTTTTATATTGCTGCTGCCGAGCTCACCCTACGGAGAAGAGGTGACAAATGCTTGCTTTTATTGTTCTGGTTGTTGTTGTATTGGTGTTGTTGCCGTATTGGTGTTACTTACAAGTCATGCCACGAGTAACTGATAAACTGTAAGCAAGTTCTTGCGTGGCTGAACGGATAAAGACCAATATTGTCATAGCGTTCTATTTTATTTAAAGGTCGTTAGGGTCCCGCCTCACACGAGAGATGGTAATAAATAAATCAATTATGATTTTTGAAGAGTTTGTTTTGGTCACTTCAGAACACTTATTAAAGAAATTGTTCCCGAATTATTGATTTACGATTATTTGACTTGAACGAACGCGATCTGGTATCTCACTCTACTGACTCTCTTCCAACATAGTCTCTCTCTCAACATAATCTGTCTCTCTCAGCATAGTCTCTCTCTCAACATTAATTCTCTCTCTCAACATAATCTGTCTCTCTCAACATAGTCTCTCTCTCAACATAGAATCTCTCTCAACATAGTCTCTCTCTCAACATAGTCTTTCTTTCAACATAGTCTCTCTCTCAACATAGCCTCTCTCAACATAGTCTCTCTCTCAACATAGTCTTTCTCTCATTCTCTATATATACATATATTCTCTAAATGTCTTGTCTCCTTATATATATTTTCTCTCTCGTCTTGTCTCTCTCTATGTACTTTCTCTCTCTAACCTTCGTCTCTCTCTAACCTTCGTCTCTCTCTAACCTTCGTCTCTCTCTAACCTTCGTCTCTCTCTAACCTTCGTCTCTCTCTAACCTTCGTCTCTCTCTAACCTTCGTCTCTCTCATTTTGTGTGTCTCTATCTCTTTATCTAACTCTTTATCTAACTCTTTATCTCTTTCTCTTTATCTCTCTCTTTATCTCTCTTTTTATCTCTCTCTTTATCTCTATCTTTATCTTTCTCTTTATATTTCTCATTATATTTCTCTTTATATCTCTCATTATCTCTCTTTATCTCTCTCTTTATCTCTCTCTTTATCTCTCTCTTTATCTCTCTCTTTATCTCTCTCTTTATCTCTCTCTTTATCTCTCTCTTTATCTCTCTCTTTATCTCTCTCCTTATCTCTCTCTTTATCTCTCTCTTTATCTCTCTCCTTATCTCTCTCGTTATCTCTCTCTTTATCTCTCTCTTTATCTCTCTCTTTATCTCCCTCTTTATCTCTCTCTTTATATCTCTCTCTATATATCTCTTTCTTTTTCTGTCTCTCTATCTCTCTCTATCTCTCTCTATATATCTCTCTCTTTATCTCCCTCTCTATATATCTCTCTCTTTATCTCTCTCCATATATCACTCTCTTTATCTCTCTCTATATATCTTTATCTTTATCTCTTTCTCTTTATCTCTCTCTTTATCACTCTCTATATATCTCTCTATATACATATGTATATATCTCCCTCTATATATATCTCTCTCTTTATCTGTCTCTCCCTTTATCTCTCTCTCTTTATCTCTCTCTATATATCTCTTTTTTTATCTCTCTCTTTATATCTCACTCTATATATCTCTCTCTTTATCTCTCTCTCTATATATCTCACTCTATATATCTCTCTCTATATATCTCTCCCTATATATCTCTCTCTCTACCTCTCTCTCTCTTTACCTCTCTCTCTCTATATATCTCTAGCTTTGTCTCTAACTTTTTCACTACACATGCTTCCATTTTCATATCCATATCTACTTTGGCCTCCATTTTCTCCTCTATCACCACATCAATTTCCATGTCTATCTCCACATCGATATTCATGTCTATTTCCACCTCCATTCGAGCACTAAATCCACGTCCGTTACTTACTCTATTTCTG
This sequence comes from Clusia tigrina, assembly GCA_920105625.2. Lineage (NCBI taxonomy): Eukaryota > Metazoa > Arthropoda > Insecta > Diptera > Clusiidae > Clusia > Clusia tigrina. Next base: position 200,783,884 of record OV050032.1, read on the forward strand.
ATTTTATTTCCCCTTTCCTCACAACCTCTATTTCCGTCTCTATTCTGACCCTTAGTTCCAGCTCTATTTCCACTTCTACCTCCATCTTTCCACTATTTCTACCTATGGCTCCACTTTTATTTTCAATTGTATCTCCACCTCTATTTTCATTACATTTTCATCATCTATTTATGCCTCCATCACTATTTCCATCCACTCTTTTCATCACTATTTCCATCTCTATTTTTACTTTTCTTTTTATTACTATTTCCATCTCTATCTGCACATCCATTTCAATCTCTATTTCCATCACTATTTCTCATTACAATTTCAATCTGTATCGGCACCTCTTTTTTCATCACTATATCCATCTCTCTTTTAATCACTACTTCCATTACTCTTTCCATTACTATTTCCAACTCTATCTCTACCTCTATTTTGACAACTATTTCCATCCACACTTTCCACTACTATTTCAATCACTATCTTCACCTCTCTTTTCATTACTATTTCCAAGTCTATCTTCATCTATGTCTCCACCTTTATTTCTACTCTATTCTTCTATTCTATTTTCATTACTATTTCAACATATATTTATACCTCCTGCATCACCTCATGATCACTATTTCCATCTGTAACCTTACTTTCTTTCATTATATCCATTTCTAACCTATATGTTTATCAATAACTACCTCTTTCTCTATTTCTACCTCCTTTCATTACTATTTCCACCCCAATCTCCGACTCTAATTCTACGTCTCCTTCTCCACTGATATTCCTATCACTAGTTTCATGAGTATTTTCATCTTTCTTCACTTCAATATACTTCCATTTGCATCACTGTTTCCATTACTGTCGCTGCCTCTTTTTTCATTATTAGTTCCATCTCTATCTTTACGTTTATTTCCATGTCTACTTCCAATCCTATTTTCATTATTGCTTCCATCAATATCTCCAGCTCTCTTTATATTTCTCTTTCTATTGCCATTACCAATTCCATTACTATTTTCAGCTCTTTCCCCACCTCTGTTTCCACTACTATTTTCTTTTCTATATACACCTTTCTTTACTTTAATCTCGCTCTCCACCTCTTTTTCTACCTCTCTTTTCAATACTATATCCATTTCTATCTTCATTTTCGTTTCCACCTCTACTTGCATTATTATTTCTACCTCCAATCTTCACCATTCCTTTCGTTAGTATCGTTACTTTCGTTACCTCCATTTCCTCCCTTATAGCCACCATTATCCCTTCTTCTATCTCCCTTATAACCACCTTCATTCCTAATTCTATATTTTCTTATTATGCCATTTTGCCTACTTCTATTCTCCTTTATATCCGCCATTATCCCTACTTCTATTCTCCTTTATATCCACTATTATTCCTACTTCTATCTTCCTTTATATCCACCATTAGCTCTACATCTATCTTCCTTTATATCCACCATTAGCTCTACATCTATCTTCCCTTATAGCTTGCCTCTATGGCATTATATCTTATCTCTACTCACATCCTGCCTTATATCTTGCTCCCAATGTCCCTCTATCTTATCTCTACTCCTAATAACTTGATCCCTGTATATTATCTCCATATCTGCATATTTTCTTCCTACGTCTGCTAAATTTGTTGTTAAAGATTCCAGGAAGATTTCCTAATCCTGCCTGTAATCGACTCCACTCTTCAATTACATTTAGGAGTGCATACGTACCATCGGACACCCTCGTTCCACTTATCCAAGTACGAGTATCCTCTTCCCCGACGATACCAACACCTGCTCCGGCTTGTGAAGCGAGATGTGTCCCCACCTTGAAACTCATTTCGCCGCTTCCTTCACAAACATGTCACACAAAATTGCAGACTTCCAAAAAGTTTTAAAGAGAAAACCCAATTTAATTTCCCTCATACAAGTATCCCCTCACCTACACCCACCCTGCAACCTCCCCCCGCACGAAGAACAAACGCTCACACGAAATATCACATCAAATTGAAAAACTGTCAGATCTCATGAAAAATGCACCCCATCTCCAGAAGCGCTCCTCCGCCAAGCAAAGGAACACACATTAAATTTAACTTTAAATACACGCATCACGTGACACACAAAATCAAACAGCAGGAGACACGGAGAGAGAGAGGGACGGGCAGGGAGAGGGAGAGACATGAGAGACACTCAAACTTAAACCACAACCGCAAAGCATATTTGGGACTGAAGGACTGCAGGACTAAAGGACTTCAGCGGCAATGCTCAAAATGTGGAAACTTTTTCAATTTATTGTGTATGAATATGAGAAATTAGAAAAACTGAGCAAACAACAAAAGGCGTGACGGGCATAGCCGAACATGAGCGGCGCTAAACTGAAAGCACAATCAATTAATAAGTGGGCCTCTGCAGTGACTTCGTGGGAACTCTACACTGCCCCACACTTCAGACGTCGTACAAGAAACGGTTGATTAGTTCAAATGATTGAGCATTTAAGGCAATGTCATTGTGAAGGTCAAAATCTTGGTGAAGAGGCGGATTGGCACAGCTGAGGATTGGTACATTCGAGGACCGTCAAATTGGTGAAGAGGCGGATTAGTACAACTGAGAATCATCAAACTGGTGAAGGGGTGAATTGGTATATTCGAGAACCTGCCAATTGGTGAAGAGCTGGATTGGTACATTCGAGGACTTGCCAATTGGTGAAGAGCTGGATTGGTACATTCGAGGACTTGCCAATTGGTGAAGAGGCGGTGTGGTACAACTGAGAACCATCAAACTGATGAAGAGGCGGATTGGTACAGCTGGGAACCGCATGGGACCATTATTATAAAAATGTGGTTTGCTCTCTTTTGCCGCTCTCAAAGGAATTCTCCAGAGCATCATCATTAAAGAATACCAAAAACAAGCGCCAAAAGTATGAAGTGAACAGGTTATCCCCCACGGGGAGATTCAGCACTTCTGAACTCTCTGGAAGATAAGGCCCTCTCTCGCTTAGACCCATAAGAGCAGAGATCGTGGCATACCAGAAGGAAGCAAACGCAAACGAATAAGGTCTCTAAAAACACTCTATTAAACAATGTATACAAACTTTATAAGTACTGTATACAGGAATTACAATACATTAAACAGTTACAATAACAGCGCTATGAAGACCGGTCTTCAACTCTGGAGCAACTTCAACAGTGTAGTAGTAGGCCTATAAGGACTTAACAAATATAAATGTAAATCAAGTTAAAATCTTACGTATACAGTCTGTGGTATGCAGTTGTTAACTCTGTAAACCCGTTGTAAGCTTTTATTCATGAAATTTTGTTCAAACTATGTCTCTCGATAGATACTATTTTAGAAGTTAAGGTAAATCAAGACATGCTTTCGCTCTGTGGTATACAGTATTTAGCTCTGTAAGCCCGTTGTAAGCTTTTATGCGTATATTTTTATTACTCGGGTTCACACTCTGACTTTATATAAATACTCTTTTAGAAGTAGCGGTAAATCAAGACGAACTCTTCCCTTCTCTAGTATACAGCCTTTAACTCTGTAAGCCCGTTTTAAGTTTTAATGCATGAAATTGCAACACTCGTTTTGAAACTCTCCCTTTCGATAAAGACTCTTTTAGAAGTAAAGGTAAATCCAAGGCAAGTCTTCATTCTGTGGTATACAGTCTCTAACTTTGTAAATCCGTTGTAAGCTTTTATGTGAGCAATTTTGATACTCCTATTCAAACTATGTCTTTCGATAAAGGCTGTTTTAGAAGTAGGGTTAAATCCAAGGCAAGTCTTCCTTCTATGGTATAAAGTTTTCAACTCTGTAAGCCCGTTGTAAGCATTCATTCATGAAATTTTCATAATCCTGTTCAAAGTCTGTATCTCGATACATACTATTTTAGAAGTTAAGGTAAATCAAGACATGTTTTCGCTCTGTGGTATACAGTTGTTAACTCTGTAAGCCCGTTGTAAGCGTTTATGCGTATGATTTTATCACTCATGGTCACACTCTGCTTACACTCTTTTAGTCTCCACACCAGCCCAACCTAAGTCAAATCAAAGTCCACGCATCCCAACCTGCTGAGCGTTAAGTCGCAATGCTTAGATGTAGGGTGCACAGAGACAGCCTAACACGAGCGTTCTCATACGCTGTTGCATTAGAGTAGTTAAATGCCTGCACTTGTATCATCGCTGGCAACAGTCTGACACTAATATTTCGCCTCCGAGTGGGCCACTAGGCAAAGCAAGTGAACAAACGATCGGGGGAGCGCGAGGGGGAACTCCCACACCCCACCAGCGCGGCCCAACTAAGCTGCTTGTTGCTTAGACATTTGCATCTGCTTTTTGCTTTCTGATGCGCGTTGTTATGCAAACACAGATTTATGCAGTTCTGGCGCCTTCCCATCCCCACCCCGGCACCTCCGTCGTCGTCTGAGTTGGTCCAATGCTTTGTTGGGGTTAAGCTGGGATTTCTCATGGCATGCTTGGCTGGGTGGATGGCTGGTTGGTTGGTTGGATGACTGGTTGGTTGGCTGGTTGGCTGAGTCGTGGCTCGTTGGCTGAGTCGTGGCTCGTTGGCAGCTTCATTTGCATGCAGCATGTGGCGATTAAAAGTTTTCTGTTTTTAATGCCGTTTTTCACAGATGTTGTTAGTGTTGTTGTTGTTAGTGTTGCCGTTGGTGTTGTTGTTGTTGTTGTTGTTGTTGTTGTTGTTGTAATTGTTGTAATTGTTGGCTATATTCATTTAGGAAATTTTTGTAATTCAAATGTAATTTCAGTCTTTATGCAAATCGCGGCGTGGCAGCTGCCTCCGCCATGGATATCCACCTCCTCCATTTTTGCCCGCGAGCACTGAACAATTTGCCAGCGAAATTGAAACGCATAAAAAACAATTAAACGCGAACATTTTCAGCTTTACTCCGAATTCCGAAACCGTGTTCGGGAGCTGAAATATGTAACGCCTCCAGCAGCTCGCCTTGCCTCGCTGCGTCATCTCGTCTCTTCTGTCCACTTGCGTCAGTCGGGCCCGCAGGGCTGTGGCATAGTTGTTCGAAGGTTCGTGCTGGAACAAGGGAGAAACCGGAGGGGCTGAAAGTGTTAAAGTGTTAAAGTGTTAACTGGAACATGGTAAACATGAAAGGAATTATGCAGCCTGGAAAGGGAGCTCAAACAAGGGGCACAAAGCAGTCGAACGATTAGGAGAATGCCTTGGAGAGCTTCAATTCTGCTGGGGCTGTCTTAACACCACACTTCAATTAACTCAGCTTAGCCTTCTAAGGTCTGGTAACACATTTTAAATATAACCAAGAATCTTATGATGAAACCAGTTCCAAACTGGTTCAATTGGACTCAAGAAAAAATATGCCAAGGACCATAATCGCAGTCAACGATTGAGGGAACCCCTTGGAGAGTTTGAATTAAGCTTGAACCACACCCATATTTCAACTCAGTTCGGCTTTCCTAAGGTCTGCCACCATATTTTACAACTAGCCAGGCATCATATGATGAAACCAGTTCAAAACTGGTTCAATTTTAGTCAAGTGAAGTTCTGCCAAGGACCATATCCGTAGTCAACGATTGAAAAAATGCCTTGGAGAGCTTCAATTATGCATGAGCCACACCCAATTTTAACTCAGCTCAGCCTTCCCAAGGCTTCATAGCACATTTTAAATATAACCAAGGACCAAAGCCACATTGGGAGTGCTTACGAGTATATGGCAGCAGAGCACGAAGCTTTGAAAGTTCACCAATCAACCAGTTTTGACTGATTCACAGAGATCTTGAACACCTGACAAACCACAAACAGATTCACTCCAAGAGTTCAGCAGTTAGTAGCCTCTTGATGAGAGGATAAGATTAGTGTGCTAGTGTACAGAAGCACCACAGAGAGCGGCTATAATCATCCAGTCTCCCAAACACACACGTCCCCAGTCACAGAACCAACCTAAGCGCAGGTAGCATGAGGCTACAATGAAGATTGCCTAATTAAAACAACTTGGACCGCATTCCACTGAGGAGCCACTTCACTTGAACACCCCACTTGAACACTTCACTTGAACACCCCACTTGAGCACGTCACTTGAACACCCCACTTGAACACTTCACTTGAACACCCCACTTGAGCACTTCACTTGAACACTTCACTTGAGCACCTTGACCGTTACATTCAAATGAAGTTTCAACTCCCTAGGCACACAGCTACACCCTCACCCACACGGCAGTGTGTGAGGGAATCGGAGCTCATAGTAATGAAGTCTGCGGTGTCCTTTTGTCACAGCTCACTTCCGTTTCCATCTGCATTTCGCATTCAAATTGCAATTCCCATTTAATAAATGTCATCTTAATAGCACAGTCCTGCCAGTTCCGGTGTTGTGTCCAAGCAGCTCAGAGCTCCGCAGCACGAAGCACAAACCACTTTCGACACTTAAACATAGCGTAAAGATTCAATTTGAGATTACATGTGTCCTCGGCAATAATCACAAACTGGAATTGCTCCGAGTCGTACTCGCATAGCAAACGTCCTGGCGAATGGGAGGCGCTGTCGGTTGCCTCCTCTTTGCATATGCGAACATAACCAGCACCACTATGACAACAACAACCACAGCCACCGACATTTACCCATGCACTCATACTCGTTCGCGTATCCTTGTACAACAACAATAACAACAATAACAACAAAAACAACGGTCTGTTCCGATCGCTCCCGCTGCCTTTTTATGACACGTACTCCCTCCTCTCGTACGTTAATTTTCGGCTTGAGCCGCCTCGTTGGTGTGGCGAGTGTTGTGAGGGGGAAATTGTTGTTATTGTTATTGTTATTTTTGCCTGTTTTCTTTATTTTGTTTTAATATTTTTTTTTTTGTTTTCATTTTGTTTTCTCAGTTTTTTTATGTTTGTGGTTTTTTTTTTGTTGCTTTTTATGGATTTTTGTTTCTGTTTTTTCTATTGCTCCTGCTTATGTTTGTTTTTCTTTTTCCTCCATTTAGTTTTGTGTTCTTCCTCCATTTTATTTTGTTTTTTTGCTGCCTTTTTTTGGTTTGCCCCGCTTTTGCTGGTTCCCTTTTCCCCTGTTTGATTACCGCTTTTCTTCCTCTTGGTTTTTTCCTGTTTTTTTTATAGTTTTTTCTTTACTTTTTTCTTTTTTTTTGATTTTTTTTGTCCTCTTTTATTATTTTCTTAATGTTTTTTCTTTGCTTTTTAGTTTCTTTTTTGTTTTTCTTGTTCCTTCTTCTTCTTGTTTTTGATTTTTCTTCCATTTTACTTTGTTTTTTCTGCTTTTCTTATTCTTTCTTATTTTTGTTTTTGATTTTTCTTCCATTTTACTTTGTTTTTTCTGCTTTTCTTATTCTTTCTTATTTTTGTTTTTGATTTTTCTTCCATTTTGTTTGCTTTGGTTTTTATGCTGTTCTTCTGTTTTTTTCTGCTTTCCTTTTTCCTTCTTCTTTTTGTGTTCGATTTTTCCTTCCTTTTACTTTGTTTTCCTGTTTTTTCTGCTTTTCTTATTCTTCCTTCTTTTTGTTTTTGATTTTTCTTCCATTTTACTTTGTTTTTTCCTTCTTGATTTTTTCTTTTTTCTTCTTGTATTTGATTTTTCCTCCATTTTGTTTGTTTGTTTTGTTTTTTCTTCTTTCCTTTTTCCTTCTTCTTTTTGTGTTCGATTTTTCCTCTATTTTACTTTGTTTTTTCCTCTTTTTTATTCTTCCTTCTTCTTTCTTGTATTTGATTTTTCCTCCATTTTTTGTTTGTTTGTTTTGTTTTTCTGTTTTTCTTATTCTTCCTTCTTTTTGTATTTGATTTTTCTTCCATTTTGTTTGCTTTGGTTTTTCTGCTGTTCTTCTGTTTTTTTCTGCTTTCCTTTTTCCTTCTTCTTTTTGTGTTCGATTTTTCCTTCCTTTTACTTTGTTTTTTCTGCTTTTCTTATTCCTTCTTCATTTCTTTTATGTTTGATTATTCCTTCATTTTAATCGGTTTTTTTTATATTTTTGTGCCTTTTTTTGGTTTTTCCTATTTTTGTTTATTCCTTTTTTTCTGTTTGTTTTCCCCCTTATTTCTCTTGTTGGGTTTTTCTTAACTTTTTTTGAGTTTTTACTTTGATTTTTTTATGTGTTTTTCTTACTTTGAATTTTTTTTTTTTTTTGCTTGATTGTTTTTACTGATTTTTGCGCTTTTTTTGTTGTGTTTTGGTTTTTTTATTCTCCACCTTTTTTGTTTTTTCCTGTTAGCTTTTTCTCCTTATTGGATTTTTCCTTGCATTGCTTCTTTGTTTTTTTTTTCTTTGCATTTTTCTTTGTTTTCTCCTTGCGTTTTAATGTTTTTTCCTACCATTTCATTTATATGTTCTTGCTTTATTTTGGATTTTCCTCTTCCTTTTCCTCCTTCTGGTTGGATTTTTCTTTGAGTTGTTTCCTTTTTTTCCTTTTCATTTTTTTATAATTTTATCCTCTTTTTTCGTTGATTTTTTTGGTTTTCCCATTTCTTTTTCCCACTTACCTCTGTTTAAATTTTTCTGCCATTTCCTTTGTTTATTCTTGTTTTTTATATTCCTGTTTCTTTTTCCCATTTTCCTCTGCTTCCATTTTTCTTTGTTTTCTTTTTCTTAATTTTTTCTGTATTTCTTCTTTGGATTATTTTTGTGTTTGTCTGCCTTTGCTTTTGTTTTTCATGGCTTTTTGCATTTTCCTCTTATTGGATTCTTCTTTGCATTCTTTCTTAATTTTTTCTAGCGTTTTTCGGTTCTTCCTGTTTCTTATTTTCTTCTTTTCTCTTCTTTGTGTTTTTTTCTTGCACTTTCCTGATTTTATTTTGTTTTCTTTTTCCTTTTCTGGTTCTTCCTCTGTTTCTCTTTTCCCTTGTCCTCTTGTTCAATTTTTCTTTGCTTTGTTTTCTTGTTTTTTTCTGAACTTTTTCTGTGTTTCTTCTTTGGTTTTTCTGGTTTTTCCCGCTTTTTATTCCTGTTTTTTCTTTGTTCCTGCCTTTATTTGTGTATTTCCTGCCTTTTTCGCATTTCCCCTCTTTCCTGTTGTTGAATTTGTCTTTGCTTTCTGTTGTGTTTCTGTTTCTTTGCTTTTTTTTGTTTGTGTTTCCTTGCTTTTTGTCGTGTTTGTTGCTTCTTCTCCAGCCTCCGATTACACTGATTGCTCGCACGCATACGTGTTTCCGCTTTAGCGCCATTGTGGCAGCCATTTTGTTATTGTGTTTCTGGCCCATTATCATTTGAACGCCCAAAATTTGATTCTTGTTTATTTGTACGCGAGCTCCGCTCTGCTATCAGCCCAATTTAATGGCCTCGTAATGACACCCGACAAAGTGAGGAAAGTTGTTTTTTATGGCCCAAACGATTTTTATGGATATTTCTTTATGCACCCCCTGCAGCGATGGATTGGTTGCTTTGGTAAGGCATGCCGGGAGGAATGACTCCTCCCAGCTAGTTCAAAGCGTTGTCATGAATATATTCACAACATTTCCAACATGGACAGAAATGTAAATCACCGCAGCCTTTCCGTCGGGGGACGAGTGGAGTGGCGTTGAACCAGCATACGAAGCAAACCGATGCTATTTTCAGCCACTTGGCAGCACTGGCAGAGACACTTTCCCCCTTTAAGCTGTTTGCGTTGCATTTATAGAAAATAGTTTTCAGCATCTCATATTCAAACCCCAATAGTTCCTTCCTTTTGCCCGGACATTAGTCCTTATTGCAAGTAAATCCTTCCCTGTGAGCCAACCCGCCTGAGCCTGTTTAATTGAGATTTTGACCAATTGATTAAATATCAAATATCAAATATTTTATAATTAATTAAAAGGAAACAAACAACAAACACAAAATGTAAAATGCAACTGGACACGATTTGCAATCTAGTGCGGGGTGTTACAGAGCCAAACACACACGCTCAGACACACACACATGCACACATATAAGTCCCTGCACATGCACGTACACTCCCATACACCCACTTACACACTCCCTTCCACAAAGGTTTCACATAAACTGACTGGAAATTTATGTAAATTTTTGTTTACTTTGTAAGAGAGAAATGACGGCATTCACCCACATGGGCACGAAGGCACACAACTGCACACCCAGTTGGAACACTATCGGTTGATGCTTGTGCGAATGTGATGTTCACACCTGGACCCAGCAGAGACACACAAGTATATAACTTCATTACCCGAGAAGCGATTAGAGAGAGAGAGAGAGGGAGAGAGAGAGAGAGAGAGAGGGAGAGAGAGAGAGAGAGAGAGAGAGGGAGAGAGAGAGAAAGAGAGTGTGTGTGTGTGTGAGAGAGAAAGAGGGAGAGAGAGAGAGAGAGGGAGAGAGAGAGAGGGAGAGAGGGAGAGAGAGAGAGAGAGAGTGTGTGTGTGTGAGAGAGAAAGAGGGAGTGAGAGAGAGAGTGAGAGAGTGAATCACACAAGCAGATTTATCTTGATTATTTGAACTATGCATGCGTACATTTTGCAGGACAGGTCTTCAATATTATCTGCTATGATACACTGTTGGATTGACGATGAAAAAAATGCGTTTATAACAAGTTTTTGGAGAGTGCGTACATTTTGCCGACATGTCCTCGATAAATTCTGCTAATGAAGGACGGTAATCCTTCTCCGCAAATAAGTTTGTAAGAAGTTTTTGTAATATGAGTACATTTTTCAAGACATGTCCTCGATATTTAGACTATATTCCTTCTTCACAAATAAGTTAATAACAATGTTTTGAAGTACGCGTACATTTTGCAAGACATGTCCTCGATGTATTCTGCTGATGAAGTACTTTCAGAGTGACGATAATCCTTCTTCACAAATAAGTTTATAACAAGGTTATGAAGTGTGCGTACATATTGCAGGACTTGCCCTCAATATTGTCTCCCAATGAAAGACAATAATCGTTCTCCACAAATAGGTTTATAACAAGGTTTTGAAATACGCATATATTTTGCAGGATATGTCCCCAATAATTTCAGCAAAAATTATGGTGAGCCTGCTCAGGGTTAGAGAGTTGCTACGAGTTCCAAGTGGAACAAGGGCATATCATTGTTAAAGGGGGCATGGTGCACGAATGTGGCGGTGACTAAGAGTAAGTTTCACCTCTCCCTCCCTCACTCCCCCTCTCTGTCTCTCTATCTGGTCACTAATTTCTGCCCATTGTGGTATTTGTTGTTAATTATTTCTACTCCTGTTACGTTATTCTTGATGCTCGTATTCCTGAGGGCATTTTGTTGAAGACTGTTTGTCATTAGTTGTCATTATTTGTCATTAGTTGTCATTATTTGTCATTAGTTGTCATTAGTTGTCATTATTTGTCATTAGTTGTCATTATTCATCATTATATTCCGTCAGAATTGTAAACAAAATAAATTACTCACTCCAACAACTCTTCTTTTTCTCATTCAACGTGCTTTCTTAGCAATATGCCAAATATCCTTTATGGATATGTTAATAAGACTCCACTGACGCTAGATTTTACTCAATATAACTTGTGTAAGTGCCCACACATTACCAAGTAAGCCAACTGGTAATGCACAGAGAGTGTTTCCCACGCCACCGAGTACCATGGCGGTTCAGGTGATCATGCGGTTCGTGACCGTTTGAAATTAGAGAAGAGAACTTATAAATGGGTACTTATATGTCCACCCCAGTACCCCTCCACTACACCTGTGATTCATGTCCCCTCTCACTTTTGGAGGGCGTGGTTAGAAAGATGCCCCAGAGTACTCTGAGTCTGTTGTGTGGTTTTTGAGCATTTTCGATGCCACCGCTGAAGCTGAGTTCTACTGGGTTTACAAGTACCCAAATATGCACACACATACACACACACACACCCAAACACGCACATACTCCCATACAAACACGCTGACACAACAACGCTCTCGATGTGCATTAATTAAAATATAAAATTACTTAATTTGCGATTATTTCAGTGATAAGCCCAAATTTTTGGCAATAAATGCCAAATTGAGTGCGAAAGAAAGCAAACACGGTAGAGAAGCAGAGAGGTGAAGCTTGAGTGTGCGGGTGGGCGGCCATTTAAACATAAATATCAATAAATATGTTTACAATGATTAATTAATAGATTATGGAAGGCGGCATTACCCATCGATCTTCGTTTGAAGCCATGCCCTCACTAAGATGAGAGGGCCCAAAAATAAAATAAAAACTATTACACGAGTAAAAATACATTGGCCCACAAGTAGAGGTAGGAGGGATGAGGGGAGACAAGTCGCGTCAAAGCAAACTGAGGTAGCAAACTGAGGTAGCAAATTGAACAGCCAATCTTGCACAGTGTCCACAGAAGCAGTTGTGAAGGAAACGCTTATGGATTTGTTCGGAGGAACTACGGAAGTTCGGAGGAAATATGGAAGCTCGGAGGAAGTATGGAAACGCGGAAGAACTACGGAAGTGTGGAGAAACTACGGAAGTGCGGTGGAATTACAGAAGTGCGGTGGAACTAAGGAAGTGGGGATAAACTACGGAAGTTTGAAGCAAATACTGAAGTGTGGAGCAACTATGGAATTGCGCAGGTAGTACGAAAGTGTGGAGGTAGTACGGAAGCTCGGAGGAGCTACTGAAGTGCGGAAGAACTAATGGATTGCTCCACTACATAGCTGGGCATCACTAGTCACTACTCTGTAATAACTTTCAAAGCAGCTTCGAAGGCAGTTTGAATGAGTGTCCTAATAAATGAGTACTTCGGTTTGGACTGCGAAAAATTCCTTCTCGTTAACTTTGTAAGCCCTTCCGCTACTTTGTCTTATAACATTTGGACCTGTATGAGATTCTAACAGAAATGCAAGGCCATTCCACGTTGTCTGCTTTTATAAATACTTCTATAACTATACACTGGTTATAATGAGATTTAAAGTCAGCAACCGTATAAGATTCTATGCCACAAACCGCAGAGGAAAACCTTTTCAAGCTGTGTTTATAAATACTTCTAAAACTACACAGTTCTTATAGTGTGGTTATATTGTTTTTATACAGTCTTAAGCTACATTATACGGTTATCAGTTTAACTATATAGTGTCAGAAATATGCACTTTTAATGCATAAAGGGACAATTTGGTTACTGCCAACATAAATTCTCGTTAACTTTATAAACGCTTCTGGTACTTTCACTTATAATGCTAGCAACTGTATAAGAATCTATGCCACAAACCGCAGAGTGAAATATTTTTAAGCTGCGTTTGCAAACACTTCGAAAACTACACAGTTCTTATAATGTGGTTATACTGTTTTTATAAGCTTTATACTGCTTTACAAGCTTTATACTGCTTTACAAGCTTTATACTGCTTTACAAGCTTTATACTGCTTTATAAGCCCATAAACTGGTTTATGCGGTTACAGTTATACGCGTATTCAGTTTGTGTCTCACCGACGGAGTCTTCTATATGCCAATGTTACTCCCGCCTACAGCCGAATGATCATTATATATATATAAGATTGCGACCATATAAACAGTCTATGAAACCAATCTTCTTATGTTTCATTTATACAGTTTGAGTCTCTATAATTGGGCAGTTTTTTTCCGATTATTATGCAGAGATAAACTTCATGATTCCCTCCCAATACTGCCTGCTCTGTGGGCCTAATGAGTAACTACCCTGGAGGTCGAAAGCAGCGAGGTAAAGACGGTGAAAATTTCTGTCGTTTCCAGAAATTTGATGTGCGTGTACCGCAGTGATCTGTTCTGGGCCCTCTTCTCAATGATTTCTTCACAGTTTGAGACAATAGGACGGTTCATGCATATGCAGATGACATCCAAATTTACCTCTTTAGATGCATTGATGCATTGGACTATTGGATGACCTGTGCTGTAGAGTTAATGAGGACCTGGACAAGATTGGTCGATGGGCGATTGATACAGCAATCACTTTGAATCCTCTGAAGTCATGTGTCTCAACTAGCCAATCCGCTACCTTCAGTATAGCAAACACTTCCCAATGGAATACCGTTGCCATACGTCCCAAAACCGAGAAGCATCTGACATTTCCATTCATAGAGCAGCCAGCCCCAGTTCCCTTTGCAGTTTTGGAGCCGTCAGCGAGGAACGTTTTCGCCAAGCCCCCTAGAAGTAGATAGATAGATATATTTAAGGGTGTTATACACTGCGACCTGAAAGATCTATTGTGATGCCCTATTTATTTGAACGATGAGGATAGTCTCATTTGCAGATCTTCTGTCAGGTTAATTTTCGACAGGAATTCATATATTTTGGAGGAATCAAGATGAGCGATCTTACTCATATCTAAGATATAATCTCCAAAACGCCCCCTAGAAGTAATTCTCCATTGCTCCCTTGTCAGGAAACTAACTTCGCACTTTCTTCCAAAACAAAGTTTGGGTATGAGTTTATCCTTCGGTGAATGAAACAATGGCTATTGATCTGATAGTCTCTGGAACATCCCTCTATGCCCAAAGTTCTCGTCGTCGTACCAATATCCGTGTGAATATAACCTGCCTGACTGATTGACTTGCTGACTTGCTGACTTGCTGACTTACTGACTTACTGACTAACTGATTAATTTGCTGACTAACTGACTAATTGACTAATTGACTAATTGACTAATTGACTGATTGACTGATTGACTAATTGACTGATTGACTAATTGACTGATTGACTGACTGCCTGATTGCCTGAGTGACTTTCTGGCTGATTGACTGATTGACAGATTGACTGATTGACAGATTGACTGATTGACTGCCTGAGTGCCTAACTGAATAACTGCCTGACTAACTGCCTGCCAGATTGACTGACTGACTTCCTCACTGACTGATTGCCTAAGTGAGTTTCTGACTGATTGACTGACTAATTTACTGATTGTCTGGCTAACTGCTGACTGGCTGACTAACACACTGACTTCCTGATTAACTCATTGATTGACTGACTGGTTGATTGATTGACTGATTGACTGATTGACTGACTGATTGACAGATTGACTGATTAACTGATTGACTGATTGACTGCCGGAGTGTCTGACCGCCTGCCTCCCTGACTAAGTAACTACCTGCCAGATTGACTGACCGCCTGACTAACTAACTAAATAACTGACTAACTGACTAAGTAACTTAATTTGTGTTCCGCTGAGTTTCCGCGAACACTTTAAATATTCCACACTGGCGCGTATGGAGGCATGTAAACTTGTGTGGTGATGAACGGAATGAGGGCACATTCAACGTTCTGAAGTTTTATCATTTTCGCACTCACACACACACACACACACACACACACGTTCATACACACCTGCATATCACACCCTATTTTGTGACAAAGTTGGCAAATCGCAATGGAATTTAATTAAATTTATGCCGGCAGCAGCGAGTGTGTGAAAAATGGATTTCCAATCGGAGGAGGCAGTCAAAAAAAGTTCAAAAAACACAACAAACAATTCCAAAGAATAAAAAAAACAATTAAAAAAATGTAAATACAGAAAAAAACGCACTCGTAAATAAACAAACAAACGGCATTTTTTGTGAATGTGCAAATGGGGGCGGACGATATGCGTGTCTGGCTTTGTGCACCTTTCCCGGCCGGTTATCTCCCACCTCAGCTACGGGGCCATTAAATTCACTGCGAGGCTCAAGCTGCGCTTCAGACGACCCTGCGCGCTCTGTTGCCCGGCTGGTTGGCTCGTAAATTGCCTTATCTGGCGGCTGAAAGTGTGCAAAAGCGACGCAACGCGCCGCGCCCCCACCCACGCCTCACATGCGGGTCAATGCGACTGCAGTGGCCGCACCAGCAACGCCATCTAATTGCCATTTGCTGACAGCTGTGTGCGAGCGGAGCCGTGCTCTTTTTATAGAAGTCATCAACGGTAGCTAAAGGCGGGCTACAGTGACTATCCGGTAACCCTATACCATATGCCCTACTCTATACACCCTTTGCCAAGTTTAGCCTAGTGTGACTTTCAGTGAAAAACTCTGCCAGCAGGTCAGTTAATTTCAAAGAGCTGCAACAAGTCCTCGATTCCATTAGGAGACATTTCAGAGACTACAAGCGACCTTTCAGCATACACTCTACACTCTACACCCCACACCCTACACCTTACACACTATGGAAAGTTTGACCCACTGCTCTGACTTTCAGTAAAGAAGAGTATCTTGTATTCACAGCAGGTCAGTTAGTTTTTAAGAGCTGCAACAAGTCCTCGATTCCATTAGGAGACATTTCAGAGACTACAAGCGACCTTTCAGCATACACTCTACACTCTACACCCCACACCCTACACCCTACACCTTACACACTATGGAAAGTTTGACCCACTACTGTGACTTTCAGTAAAGAAGAGTCTCTTGTATTCACAGCAGGTCAGTTAGTTTTTAAGAACTGCATCAAGTCCTCGATTCCATTAGGAGACATTTGAGAGACTACAAGCGACCTTTCAGCATACACTCTACACTCTACACCCCACACCCTACACCTTACACACTATGGAAAGTTTGACCCACTGCTCTGACTTTCAGTAAAGAAGAGTCTCTTGTATTCACAGCAGGTCAGTTAGTTTTTAAGAACTGCATCAAGTCCTCGATTCCATTAGGAGACATTTGAGAGACTACAAGGGACCATTCAGCATACACTCTACACCCCACACCCTACACCCTTTGCCAAGTTTAGCCTCCTACTCTGTTCAGTTGAAAAAAAATCATTCACTCTACCAGCAGGTCAGTCAGTTTTTAAGAGCTGCATCAAGTCCTCGTTTCCATAACCGAGACATTGGAGTAATTAAAAGGCTCAAAAAGGAAAAAAGGCGTATGAGGAGTAGTTGCCTTCAGTGAGTCAACATCATCATCTGTATTTCAGGAAGAGCACTGCTTCAGAAAGGAAAGCAAAAAACATCAGGTGGCATCACAAAGCATCTTCCTGCCTCACCAAGTCCCTCACCACTTTAATTCGAAGTAATGACTATGAATCCCTCCCAGCAATCAGGCACTACTTGCATTTGATACTCCTCACAAAGGACTATTCCTATGGAAGTTCGTTTAACCACCCGGATAGCCTCACTACATTAGCAGCACACGCACACAGGAACAGTCAACGCCGTCCTCTCAGAGCCGTCCATCCACGTCATTCGTCTCTATCACGGCACAAAGTTGCTGTATTCCGATGTGACGCATCCCGGTGTGGCTGGCACCCTCCTGCACTTGACGACAACTATTCCAAAAGTGAACATTTCGTTTCCGACTTCAAGGTGGGCGGCACGGGGCGTGGGTGCTGCGAGGTTTCCTCTGTGTACACAAGTAATTTTTAGCTGCTGAGCAACCGGAAATTACTTAAATTCTTGTTTCAAGAAGCCGCCAACTGACCAAGTAGCCACGCAACTGGAAATGACAGATTTCCGAGCGAGCAGCAGCTGTCTGCTCCTTGCAGGAGGACGCGACGGCACGACACGATGCGCTGGCAAAAGGTGAAGTTCGTGATTGAGTTCCCAACTTTCAAGTGAAACGAAATAAATTCGTAATTGAAATTCGCAGCGAGTGCAGGAAGACAACAACAAAAAAGGGACTAAGCGAGTCACTGTAAAAAAGGACCAAGTGCATTACGATAAAAGAGTGAGTGCAAAAAAGCAGCAGATTGCTCCACTTCCTGTCGACTAATGAGGAATCGTTCAATGAATGCGACTGAGTGCAGTGACTTTTGATGTGTGGTCTGGTGAGAGGGGCTGAGGCGTCGGGGGTGGGGTTATTGGCAAATAAAATTAAATACTGAAATTAGAGACTGAAGTGCCCTGATAAGATAGCAAGAGGGCGAACAGCAACAAACAAACGCAATTTTGGCAATTAGCAAAAATCAGAAATCAACATCAGACGCTCATTTTGGCACAGATTCGTACACAACAAATAAATCAATGCTGAGCGATAAGTGGCGTAGTGGGCCTGATGGACTCCTCGGACTACAACAGCACAGTAGCAGATTCGCATCTAAGGCGGGAACAAAAAAAGTCAAATGTAATGACTAAGAAATCTTTGAAGGGGCTGAGGGAAAACACGCCCAAATTTGCCGTGAATAATTCCTATTATTCTCTCTCTCTATCTACATATCTCTATCTATCTCTCTATATCTCACTTTCTATCTATCTATCTCTCTTTCTATCTGTCTGTCTCTCTTTCTATCCATCTCTCTTTCTATCTGTCTGTCTCTCTTTCTATCTTTCTCTCTTTCTATCTATCTGTCTCTCTTTCTATCTATCTGTCTCCCTTTCTATCTATCTCTCTTTCTATCTAACTCTCTTTATATCTATCTCTCATTCTATATATTTCTCTCTGTGTGTATTTCTCTCTGTGTGTATTTCTCTCTGTGTGTATTTCTCTCTGTGTGTATTTCTCTCTGTGTGTATTTCTCTCTGTGTGTATTTCTCTCTGTGTGTTTTTCTCTCTGTGAGTGTTTCTCTCTCCGTGTGTATTTCTCTCCTCATCCTCTATGTCCCTTTATCTATTTCTCTATATTTCCTTATATCTCATTCTGTCACTCTCTCTCTCTCTCTTTTTCTCTATATCTTTTTCGGAATATATTTCACTCTTTCTCTACCTCTTTTTGTATGTATTTCTTTATCTCTCTTTCTCTATATGTTTCTCTATATTTTCCCTCTATCTCTTTCTCTTTCTCTATATCATTATGTAACGCTTTCTCTATCTTTTTCTCTATATGTGTCTCTATATGTGTCTCTATATGCTCCCTCTATCTCTTTCTCTATATCATTCTGTAGCTATTTATCTATCTCTATCTCTTTGTTTATCTATTCATCTATCTCTTTCTGTCTCCCTCCCTTTCTCTGTTTTTGTATCTTTTTCTCTAGTTCTATCTCTTTGCCGAACTCTATTTCTTCCTCTAGCTCTTCCTCTATCTCTTCCTCTATCTCTTCCTCTATCTCTTCCTCTACCGCTCTCTCTAGCTCTTCCTCCATCTCTTCTTCTATATCTTCCTCTATCTCTTCCTCTATATCTTCCTCTATCTCTTCCTCTATATCTTCCTCTATCTCTTCCTCTAACTCTTTCGCTATCTTTTTCTGTCTTTTTATCTTTTTTGTTTTTCTATCTTTTCTATATTTTTGTCTATGTATTCCCTCTCTCTCTATTTTTGTGTCTCTTATATATCTTTCTGTCTCTTTCTCTGTGTCTATCTCTTTGACTATATCTTATTGTGTCTCCTTCTCTATTTCTCTCTAAATGATACTCTTCCTATCTCTTTCTCTCCCTTTATTTCTCTTTCTCTCCCTTTATTTATCTTTAACTCTCTTTATTATCCCATTATCTCTCTTTATCTCTCTTTATCTGTCTTTATATCTCTTTATTTCTCTTTGTCTCTCTTTATCTCTCTTTGCCTTTCTTTATGTATCTTTATGTATCTTTATCTCTCTTTATCTCTCTTTCTCTCTCTTTATCTCTCTTTATCTCTCTTTATCTCTCTTTATCTCTCTTTATCTCTCTTTATCTCTCTTTATCTCTCTTTATCTCTGTTTATCTCTCTTTATATCTCCCTTTATCTCCCTTTATCTCCCTTTATCTCTCTTTATATGTCTTTTTATCTATCTCTTTATCCCTCTTTATCGCTCTTTATCTCTGTTTATCTCTGTTTATCTCTGTTTATCTCTGTTTATCTCTCTTTATTTCTCTTTATTTCTCTTTATTTCTCTTCATTTCTCTTTATTTCTCTTTATATCCCTATTTGTCTCTTTCCTTATCTCTCTCTTTATCCCTCTTTATCTCTCTTTATTTTTCTCTATTTTATTTTTCTCTATTTTATTTTTCTCTATTTTTCTCAATTTTTTTTCTACTTTTCCCTTTGTTTCTATATTTTTTCTCTTTTCTCCCTTTTTCTCTCTCTTTCTTTCTTTTCTCTCTTTATTTCTTTATCTCTATCTTTCTCTATTTTTCTCTCTTAATCTCTATTTTTCTCTCTTAATCTCTATTTTTCTTTTTTAATCTCTATTTTTCTCTCTTAATCTCTATTTTTCTCTCTTAATCTCTATTTTTCTCTCTTAATCTATATTTTTCTCTCTTAATCTCTATTTTTCTCTCTTAATCTCTTTTTTTCTTTCTTATCTATCGTTGTTCTTCTCTAAATCACACCCTTTCTATCTTATTTTCTCCCTTTATCTTTGTTTATTTCCATTTCCATCTATCATCCCCTGTTTCTCACCAATTTCTCTCTTTTTTTCATCTGTTTCCCCCTTTTGCTATCTATCTCTCACCTGTCTTTCTTTTTCTCACCTATTTCTCGCTTTTTTATCTTTTTCTATCATTTTCTAACCGTTTCTCTCTTTTTCTCTCTATTTCTCCCCTTTTCCATCTTTCTATCTCCTTTTCTCTCTTATTCTCTCGTTTTCTCTCTTATTCTCTCCTTTTCTCTCTTATTCTCTCCTTTTCTCTCTTGTCCTCTCTTTTTCTCACTTATTATTTAAGTTTTTTAACCTGTTTTTTGCCTTTTTCCTTCCTTCTTAATTGCTTTCTTCTTTCACAATGTTCTCCTTCTATATTCATTTTCTTATATCTTTCTAATCTTGCTTCTCCCTTGTTTAATTTGTTGCCCTCTTTCTTAACATTTTTTCCCTCTTTCTTAACTTTTTTCCTTCTTTCATAATTTGTTTGCCTCTTCCTCAACTTATTTTTCTATTTTATATTATTTTGTTTCCCTCTTTCTTAAACTTGTTCCTTCTTTGTTAATTGTTTCCCTCTTTCTTATCTTTATTTTGATCTTTTTGTAACTTTTTCACCTCTTTCTTAATTTTTTTTTCTATTTCATTTAATTTTTTGATTTCTTTATTCACTTCTTTCCTAACTTTTCCTCCTTTCTTAATTTGTTCCCCTCCTTCTTAACTTTTTACCATATTCAATCGTTGCTTTGCACCACTTTTCTGTACAACATTTTTCACCACTCTTCTTATCAACTTTTCCACCTCTTTTTACCTTACCAACATGATTTTTTTTAACACCTTTCCTACTATTTTCTACTAACTTTTTCACCACTCTTTCCTTGTCCTTCTTCACCCTTTCCAGAGAATTTATTTATTCCTTCTCACCCCACTTTCTGCAAACTTTTCGGCATTTTAGTATGAGTATCAACTTTTTTCTTTTACGCATTTTCCCCCACATTCCACTTTTGTTTTCTTCCATTTTCCCAATCTCCCATTCTCCCATTTCGGCTTCCAGCGCGGCGTGCCGCTTCTTTAATAACTTCAACTTCAATTGAAGGCGACGACGCTTTGTCAACGTAATTGTGCCACTTTGTTGCCAAGTAACTTCCCACCGAGTGCGCGTACTTACAGCAATTTTTCTTCTGTTGCCGGCTGCGGGGGTGGCGGGTGGCGGTGGGTGTTTCAGCGGGCAAGCAACAACATAGTTTGCCCTGCGGCTTATCACTCATCAGCGGCGGTGCTTATCGCAGGCGACGGCGGCGACTACGCACCGCATGAGCTGAAACGCTTCCAACTTTATTAGAAGGGAGGCGAATGCAACAGGGCAGTGGTTGATGTATGAGCGGGAGTGTGCATGTGTGTGGTGTGTGTGTGTGTGGTGTGTGTGTGTGTGTGGTGTGTTTGTGTATGGCGTGCGTGTGTGTGGTGAGTGCTTAAGAATTCTTAAGGCGTTTGGGCATAAGCCGCCAGTACACAGCGTTATCGCTTTAACTCCATGTCAATTGGGCTCTTGTTACTAAATGGCCTATTGTGTGGCAAGCAGGGGATCTTAAACTTTTCCCCAAGGCCAAACAATACGCGCCTAGTTGCCCCTGGGTTAAGTGTCGCTCCCCGCTTGCCGTTGCGGTGGCATGGTGCGTACAGTGGCAGCAGGGCTCAATTGATTTGCTGATAGCCACGCACGCCCTTATCTCGACCGAGTCTATCTAAGCCCCCGGTTAATTAATTACCGAACAATGGGAGTGCTGTCGAGAGGCGTGAAGGGGGGGGATTTGCTAGCGTAGCAGACTGTGGGCTGCATCAAAAGTGCCTGGCAGAGCACCAACAGAAAAGAAGATTTATGAAAAGCGACGTTGTGGTGAGATACAGATGGGGTTAAGGTTGGGTGGGTAGGTGGTGGAAACGGGCTGGAAGCGGGATTTAGACAGGATTTGGTTAGGATTAAGGTGTGGTAGAAACGGGCTGGAAGCGGGATTTAGACAGAATTGGGGCAGGATTAAGGTGAGGTGGAAATAGGTTGAAAGTGGGATTCAAAAAGGATTGAAGTAGGATTCAGGTGTGCCACAAGAAACGACAAAATCAAAGAGGGATTTTAGAGGAAAGTATGTATAACAGGAATTTGAGAAGGAAGGAAGTGTATAACAGAGATGAAGCTTAGGAGAAGGTAGTAGGAGAATAGTAGGTGGTGCCTGTGGTGGATATAAATAGGATTATACCAAAGTGCACTCTCATAAAAATCTAAAAATAAAGAGCAATATTACAACAAATTAATAAAATGTACAGTAGAATTAACAATCGTGTATATAGAGAACGTGGTGAATATATAATGAAATTCACCAAGAAACGTTCCAACTAAAAAATAAAGTCAAGAGAACAGTAAAAGAAGGTAATATGAAATAAATGTGGTCTAAAGAGAGAGTGGTGAATATAGAGTATATGGTGAATATATAATGAAATTCACCAAAAACCGACATATGTAAAGTCACTAGTTCCAACTAAAAAGAAAGAGAAGAGTCAAATAAAGCAATGGGAAATTTATGTGGTGTCTATATATAGAGTGGTGAATATACCGTATATGGTAAATACATGCGGAAATTCACCAAGAAACGTCTCAGCTAAACAATAGAAACAAAGGGAATAGTAAAATAAGGTAATATGAAATAAATGTGGTTTATATTGAGAGTGGTGAATACAGAGTATATGGTGAGTATATAAGGAAATTCACCAAGAAACGTTCCAGCTAAAATAAAATAAAAACAAGAATAAAAGAAGGTAGCAGGACATAAATGTGCTCTATCGAGAGAGTGGTGTATAAAGAGAATGTGGTCAGGAAATTCACCAAGAAACGATATATGGAAATTCACTAGTCCCAACTACAAAAATAAAAACGAAGCGCAGAGTAAAAGAAAGCAATAGGAAATTAATGTTGTGTACAGAGAGAGTGGTGAATACAGAGTACAAGGTGAGTATATAATGAAATTCACCAAGAAACGTTCCAACTAAAAAATCAAAATAAACAGAAGAATAAAATAAGGTAATGGAAAATTCATGTTGTTTATAGAAAAAGTGGTGAATATAGAGAATGGTGAATATAGACAATGGTGAATATAGAGAATGGTGAATATATATAATAGTAAATATAGATAATGGTGAATATATACAATGGTGAAATATATAGAATGGTGAATATAGAGAGTACAAGGTGAATATATAATGAAATTCACCAAGAAACGACATATGGAAATTCACTAGTTCCAACTAAAAAGAAAGATAAGAGTAAAATAAAGCAATAGGAAATGTATGTGGTGTATAGAGGGTGTGGTGAATATAGCGTACATGGTGAGTATATAAGGAAATTCACCAAGAAACGTCTCAATTAAAAAATAAAAAGAAAACACAGAGTAAAAGAACGCAATAGAAAATGAAAGTTGTGTATAGAGACCGTGGTGAATATAGAAAGGTACTCAATACAACACCTTTCTGGTAAATTTAGAGATCATTACCATGGGGAATATAATACAAAAATTCATAAATCTGTGCTTCTTTGCTATGATCCATGAAACATAGTTGTGCACAAAGTTGAGAGTTGAGTGAATCAATGCCAAAATCATTTGGGAAACGCTGCAAATTCACCATTTCAAGATAATCAATCATTTTCTGTTGAATTTTCCTTTTGTAACCCGAATGCAATAAAATTGAACAAAAACAAAACCAACACAAACGAAAGACGAGAACAATAATAAAAATATTTTTCTGATTGAGTGTGGTCAGTGGCATCAAAGCGCATAAAAATGCAATGCACAATCCATAAATAAATATATTTATTTATTTATTTACTTACTTAAGTTCGCTCGTTCTGTTTTCAATGTGTGCAAAGCAACATTATCGCATTTTTTATACTCATAAAAGTCACACAACGGCGGCAACAGCGGCAACAGAGGCAGTAGAGGCAGCAGAGGCAGCAGAGGCAGCAGTGTGCGTGCAGGCATTGTCGGCACGCACATCGCTATCCCGCCCGTCCATCCATCCATCCATCCATCCATCCATCCGTCTGTCTGTCTGTCTGTCCACCAAACCGCCTGCCCGCCTGCCAGCGTGCCAGCGTGCCAGCCCACCAGGCAGCCCGCTGGCTGACCCAGTGCCAATAGAACCCAGTGCCAATGCAATTGAATGAATGGTGACGCGTTACACAGCAACACCACCATCAGCACCACTACCACCACCACCACAACAACAACAACAACAACAACAACAACAACAACAACAACAACGACAACAACAACGGCATCCACACCAGCAGCGCCAGTCAACTGCAGCGTACGCGAATTGAGTCACTTCCAAATAAAACAGTACACACAGAGTGCAGGAGGTGGACCTCTGAGGGGCGGGGCGCGACAACTGGCAAATGCATTTAATGTATTGTTTTTCTTCTTATTTCGTTGTTGTTGTTGTTGTTGTTTTATTGTTGTTATTGTTGCTTTTCTTTTAAATTTTTATGACAATTGCACAAATGTGAAACGAATTTTAAATTATGAATTATTGCATAAGGCACAGAAAGCCCCACGCACACGCTCTCAAAGCACACACATTCACACACACACACACACACACACACACACGCACACCCGTACACCCATTCAGCAGTGAACCACACCAACGCACCGGCTCACTTGCAGGCATCTCTTGATGCTCATATAGCAAGTTGACCCAACTCCGTGTGGTATGCGGTTATGGCCCCCCAGCGAGAATCATATAACAGCCCTGCTGCCACGAGGTTACTGACAATTGACTCACACCGGTTCCAAATAAGACGACTCTAGTGGCAACTTATAAAGCTGGAGGCAGATACTGAAGCTATAAGATATAGTATAAAGCCTTTAAAATAACATGATTGACACTTTATAGTTATAAATAACTTATAAAGGCAATAAACTTTATTAATACGGACTCATACTGGAATTAGTTCCACAAATAGTTATAAATTTCTTCTTGTATAAAGTTTATAGCAGTGTAAATATGCACCACAAGGCTTTATAGAGAAACATAAGGCTTTATAAAGCAACTTAAAGCTTTATAAAGCTTTGTTTATAACGTTACATTTTATAATGCTTTCTATGGGGGGTGTTGAGAGGCCTTTGAAGTAGAAATTGAAAAGATTCTTCATGACTTTCTAGAAGATTCTTTATGGCTTTCCGCTCAAGGAGAGAAAACGTTCCGAGTGCTACCAAGATGGGTCAAAATCAGAACAAATGCACCCACAATTGAAACTGGAATAGGATCTAATTGGATTTCTAACTCTCTTTGAATTTCTCAGTCTCTTTGGATTAGTTATTCTTTTTGGATTTGAAACTCTCTTTGAATTTGAAACTCTCTTTGAATTTCTTAATCTCTTTGGAATTCTACTTCTCTTTGTATGTCATATTCTCTATTCCCTCTTTGTATGTTTCTATCCTCTTTGGATTTGTAACTCCCTTTGGATTCTTCAATATCTTTAGATTTCTTATTCTCTTTGGATTTGTAACTCTCTTTTAATTGCTTACTCTCTTTGGATTTTTTATTCTCTTTGGATTTATAACTCTCTTTGGATTTCTAACTCTCTTTGGATTTCTAACTCTCTTTGGATTTCTAACTCTGTTAGAATTTCTTATTCTATTTCGAATTCCAAATCTCTTTGAATTCCTCTCTCTCTTTAGATTTCTTATTCTCTTTGGATTCTTCACTGTCTTTCGGTTTCTTATTCTCTTTGGATTTCCAACTCTCTTTGGCATTCTACCTCTCATTGTATGTCATATTCTCTTTGGATAACTACCTATCTTTAGATTTTTTATTCTCTTTAGATTCCTAACTCTCTTTGAATTTCTTTTCTTTGGAATTTCACTTCTTTGGATTTCTTGTTCTCTTTGGATTTCTACCTCTCTTTTTACTTTTCACTCTCTTTGGATTTCTAGCTCCATTTGAATTTCTAGCTCTCTTTAGATTTCTATCTCTCTATGGAATTCCAACTCTCTTTGGATTTGGTATTTTCTTTAGAATTCTACCAACTTTGGATGTCTTATTCCCATTAGATTTCTTATTCTCTTTGGATTTATAACTCTCTTTAGATTTCTACCTCCTTTTGAAGTTCTAACTCTCTTTGGATTTCTAACTCTCTTTGTATTCACAACTCTCTTTGGATTTCCAACTCCCTTTGAATTTCTAGCTCTCTTTGGATTCTTTATTCTCTTTGGATTTTCAACTCCTTTTGAATTTCTAGTTATCTTTAGATTCCTACCTCTCTTTCGATTCATAACTCTCTTTGAATTTCTTATTCTCTTTTGAATTCTACCTCTCTTTGTATGTCATATTCTCTTCTGGATTTGTAACTATCTTTAGATTTCTCACTCCCTTGGAATTTCTAACTCTCTTAAGATTTCTACCTCTTATTAGATTTCTAGCTCTCTTTGAATTTCTAGCTCTCTTTAGATTTCTGTCTCTCTTTGGATTTCCGTCTCTCTTTGGATTTCTTATTCTCTTTATAATATATTATGTCTTATTATTATACCTCTCTTTGGATTCTTCACTCTCTTTAGATTTCGTATTCTCTTTGGATTTGTAACACTCTTTGGATTTCATATTCTCATTGGACTTTTTATTCTCTTTGAATGGTTGATGTTTAAAAATAGAACCGTCTCTCAGGTTCGAGCTCTCACTCACAACACAAATTATATGGCATGCTCTGAGAGCTTTCAATCGCTATAATGGACGTGACCATTGACACACACACACACACACCTTCCTTTCAATTACAAGCTGTGTGTGTTTATGTTCGATCTATATTTAGACACACAAATTTATTCTAAGGCCAAAACTGAACAAGTTGAGAAACCTTCTGAAAGCTAAGAATACTCTCAGGGAAGTGCCTATTTCGTACAACAGATGGCGCCGCACAAAGAATAATTTATTCAGATATTAAGTAAATTTTGTATACGATAAAATTGGTTTCAATCAGCGCTCGAACCTTAAATCGATGGCATCAGACCCATCGATGGCATCAGACCCATCGATGGCATCAGACCCATCGATGGCATCAGACCCATCGATTGCATCAGACCCCGAGCCCACACCTAAGCTAAAGTGTTGACAATTTCATATGATCCCCTTTTCCGACTGGGTGCTTATGGTTGCTAGCTATGAGAGTGTGTGAGTGAGTGCGCCCCTGGTGGCGTGCGCGTATTTGACAAATTTTTGGCATGCGTCAACTGTCAAACGTCCAAGCCAGTCAGCCAAAGGAGGCCGCTTAACCGCTAATTATATTTTTTGCCCCGCTGCAAGGATCTTGAATTCCATTTTGTGAAGAATTTAAGCAACTGAAATGTGCGAGAAGGTACTAGAATGAGGCGCTAAGATGAGACGCTAAGATGAGGCGCTGAGATGAGGCGCTAAGATGAGGCGCTAAGATGAGGCGCTGAGATGAGGCGCTAAGATGAGACGCTAAGATGAGACGCTAAGATGAGGCGCTGAGATGAGGCGCTGAGATGAGGCAATAAGATGAAGTCCTGGAATGAGACACTGAGAGACCCTGCAACTTTTTAGTGGAACTTGTAATTGTAATGAGACACTGTAATGACACACTGGACTGAGATACTGGAATGAGGCACTGGAATGAAATAAAGAAATGAAACACTGAGGCATCCTATGACCTTTCAGAGATACTCGTTATTGTGTTGAGACACTGGAATGAGACACAAATATGAGTCTCTAAGATGACGGACTGGAATGGGACTCTGGAATGAGACTCTGGAATGAGACTCTGGAATGAGGCAATGGATGAGACACTGGAATGAAACACTGTAATGAGACACTGAGGCACCCTACGACCTTTCAGCGTTACTCGCAACTGTGCTGGGAACCTGGAATGAGAAAATAAGATGAGATACTGGAATGAGACACTAAAATAATACACTATTATGAGGCACTGAAAGGAGACACTGGAATGAGATACTTATGAGACACTATGATGACGGACTGGAATGAGGCATTGGAATGGGGTTTTGGAATGAGGCACTGGAATGAGACACTGGAATGAGACACTGGAATGAGACACTGGAATGAGACACTGGAATGAGACACTGTAATGAAGCATTGGAATGAGACGCCGAGGCATCCTATGACCTTTGAGAGATACTCGTTATTGTGTTGAGACATTTTATGAGACACTAATAAAACACAATACGATGAGATACTGGAATGAGACACTGAGCGACCCTGCAAGAGTTTTGAGTGGAACTCGTAAATTGTAATCAAACACAATTGACTGCTTCACCCACATATGCAAATATGGAGAAAAATAAGCAAGATTTTGGAAATTGTGGGGGACTGCTATAGGACTGTAGTAGATAAACCGAACCCAATAGAGCAAAGAAGCAGACTTCTAATTACCCAAAAATTCACTGAAAGGAAAAACGTTATATGCTGAGCCTTGGAGAAGACGGAAATTACATCAATACTGTCCAGGAAACACCAATTTTGACTACGTTACATTGGACCATTGGTATATAAATCACTCTCTATCGCTATTTGCTATACAGCTATTAACTCTGTAACATAGTTATGAGCCTTATGCAGGCATTCTTAGGTTAGATTTGTTCGGGAATAGCTCAGAGCTGAGAGCAATACTTTAGGGGACCTTCAAAGTTTGAGTTTGTTCGATGTAACTCATAAAGTTGTGTTATATTTTACTCGTTTCTTACTTTAGACACGTTTGTGTGGAGCACACTGCGTCGCTCTCCTACGCCACCTTTTCAACTACCATAAATGAATTTTTGAAACAAAATATTTCTTTAATTTGTAAACAATTTTTGCACTCACCTTTTTGAAATGATTTTTGATGGCATTTTCAACCGAGGAAATTTTTGCGGCATTGTTTTTTAATGCATTTTTGAACTTTATTGTTCGCACGCTTTGTTTGTCAAATGTTCGCCGTGTTGGGCGTTGTTGTTTTTGTTGGCAGTGTTTATCTTGTTATTGTTGTTGTTGTTGTGTTGTAGTGTTTGGTTTATAAAATCAGCACAGGTATTTCACGCAGAGCACAATTCGCCACCAGCAACACTAAAAAAAATATTCAAAGAGAATGCCAAACATTTTATTCGCAGCTGACCACAAAATTTGATACTGAAATGCCAAAGAAACATAAAAAACATAAAACAAACATAAAAAAAAACATTAAAGAAACGTGTTAAAAAACACGGAAAACATTTAAAATAACATTAAAAAAATAAAAAAGTATTTAAAAAACAAAAAAGGACAAAAAAACATAAAAAATATAAAAAAGCATAAAAAATATTTAAAAAAACATAAAAAACATTTAAAAAAATATAAAAAACTAAGAAAATACTAAAAAAAAAAACTTCAATAAAACAATTTCAAAAAAAAATACAATAAAAAAACTTAACCAAAAATAATAAAAAAAATAAAAAAAGTAATAAAAAGAGTTTAAAAAGAAATTTAAAAAACTAAACAAAAAAAGATTAAAAAAGAACATAAAAAATATATAAAAAAAAAAATACATCTTAAGTGGAAGGAAAAAAATTGTAAAATTTAGTCACGTTTTTGCGAAACTATCAAAAAATCGCACGAAAGTTATTTTCACATAAAATTTGGTTTAAATGCCGAATACACTGAAAAAAACAGCAGTGACTTTGCTTCTCTTGTTTGGGAGAAGTGATTCCAGGAGAACGGCGGAGAAGAGATTTAAAAGTTGTTAAGGAAAAGTAGGCGTGGCGAAAAGTAGGTGTGGCGAAAAGTAGGTGTGATGAAGAGTAGGTGTGATGAAGAGTAGGCATGGCGAAGAGTGGGCGTAACAAGAGTAGGTGTGACACGAGTAGGTGTGACAAAAAGAAGAAATTGAAAAGTTGTTAAGGAAAAGTAGGCGTGACGAAGAGTAGGTGTGACGAAAAGTAGGCGTGGCGAAAATTAGATGTGGGGAAAAGTAGGTGTGATGAAGAGTAGGTGTGACGAAAAGTAGGCGTGGCGAAAAGCAGGTGTGATGAAGAGTGGTTGTGATGAAAAGAAGAAATTGAAAATTTGTTAAGGAAAAGTAGGCGTGACGAAGAGTAGGTGTGACGAAAAGTAGGCGTGGCGAAAAGTAGATGTGGCGAAAAGTAGGTGTGATGAAAAGTAGGTGTGATGAAGAGTAGGCATGGCGAAGAGTGGGCGTGACAAGAGTAGGTGTGACACGAGTAGGTGTGACAAAAAGAAGAAATTGAAAATTTGTTAAGGAAAAGTAGGCGTGACGAAGAGTAGGTGTGACGAAAAGTAGGCGTGGCGAAAAGTAGATGTGGCGAAAAGTAGGTGTGATGAAGAGTGGTTGTGATGAAAAGAAGAAATTGAAAAGTTGTTAAGGAAAAGTAGGCGTGACGAAGAGTAGGTGTGACGAAAAGTAGGCGTGGCGAAAAGTAGATGTGGCGAAAAGTAGGTGTGATGAAAAGTAGGTGTGATGAAGAGTAGGCATGGCGAAGAGTGGGCGTGACAAGAGTAGGTGTGACACGAGTAGGTGTGACAAAAAGAAGAAATTGAAAAGTTGTTAAGGAAAAGTAGGCGTGACGAAGAGTAGATGTGACGAAAAGTAGGCGTGGCGAAAAGTAGATGTGGCGAAAAGTAGGTGTGATGAAAAGAAGGTGTGAGCAACAAAACTAAACATTCCCTGAACTACCCAGGAATGTGAGGAACCACTCCTGAGAAGGACCGCACAACAATCAATAGAATCATTGCTAAACTGTTGACTCAGGAACTGAACTAAACGACTACCCGACTATAAGGAGAAATCCCACAATGATGAAAGGAATTTACACCCCAGTTCCTCTTTGGTCTCCGGTTGTGAT
Organism: Clusia tigrina; assembly: GCA_920105625.2. Lineage (NCBI taxonomy): Eukaryota > Metazoa > Arthropoda > Insecta > Diptera > Clusiidae > Clusia > Clusia tigrina. The sequence continues at coordinate 200,814,807 of OV050032.1, forward strand.
CAGCCTCCAGGGTCTGTTTTTTAACCAGAAATATACCCTTGGGAGAACTCTCATGCCAGACAGTGACACAATGGCTTAGGAAATACACGTACATGACTACCTCGCAAAGCTAAGAATGAACATACCTCTGGACGCATGTACCTCTGGACGTAGACACCGCAAGTACAGCTTTGACAAGAATGATGACAAAACAATGTCAAAGAAAGTCACAGGATAACCAGGATGTGAAAAATTCCGCCATCAGCCTCAACCCATATTGAGTTGGGCAGAAAAGAAGGCGAGGTATGCGAGGAAAGAATCAGGAAACTCATGAAAGATGTTAATGATTATGAGGATAATAATAATGAAGATAATGCTGAAGGATAGTGATGGCATATCATCATTATGATGATGATAATTATAATGATAACGATATTATGTATTTACGGATAGAAGATAAAAGTGTCTGTCGCTTTAGTCTAACATTCATCACAGCGGAGGATTGTGCTCAGTCCCCCTCTATCACCGAGAGAATCTCTCCAGCTGGGAACCTTTTTGGTACTTCCATGAAGGTGGAGATTTTCACTGAGGTTTCACTGAGAAGATCTCTCCAGCTGGGAATCTTTTTGGTAATTCCTTGAAGGTGGAGATTTTCACTGAGGATATGTGATGGCAATGAGAATGGTAATTATAATGTAGTGATAATATGTACTGGGTATGGTAATGACGATGATGATCATGATGATGATAATGATGATGATTATTGAATTGGTAATGGTAATGGTATTGGTAATAATAATGGTAATGGTAATGGCAATGGTAATGGTGTTGGTATTGGCATTGGTATTGGACTAGTTATTGGTAATGGTAATGATAAAAGTAATGGTCATGGCAAAAGTAATGGTAATGGTAATGGTAATGGTAATGGTAATGGTAATGGTAATGGTAATGGTAATGGTAATGGTAATGGTCATGGTCATGGTCATGGTAATGGTAATGGTAATGGTAATGGTAATGGTAATGGAGTTGGTAATGGTAATGGTAATGGTAATGGTAATGGAGTTGGTAATGGTAATGGAGTTGGTGTTGGTAATGGTAATGGTAATGGTAATGGTAATAGAGTTGGTGTTGGAGTTGGTGGTGGTGTTGGTGGTGGTGTTGGTGGTGGTGTTGGTATTGGTATTGGTGTTGGTATTGGTATTGGTATTGGTTTGTCTAGTTATTGGTAATGGTAAGAATAAAAATAATGGTCATGGTAAAAGTAATGGTAATGGTAATCGTAAAAGTAATGGTAACAGTAACGGCTATAGTAATGGTAATGGTAATCACAATGATAATAATGTAATTTTTATGGTAATCGCGATGATAATGACAATGACATGACGATGATGATAATTGTAATTGTAATGGTAATTGTAAAAGTAATGGTAATGGAAATGGTAAAATTTATCGAAATGGTAATGGCAATGGTACTGGTAATGACCATGTAAAAAAATTTAAAAATTGTAAAAGTAATGGTAAAGGTAATGGTACTGGTAATGGCAATGATAATGCTAAAGGTAATGGTTAAATTAATGGAAATGGTAATGGTACTGGTACTGGTACTGGTAATGCTAATGCTAATGCTAATGGTAATGACAATGATACAGGTTTTGATAAACGTAATGGTAATTGGAATGCCGAAGGTATCGATAATGGGAATAGTAATAATAATGTTATGGTTTATGGATAATGATATTGTACAGGTTAGGGTAGGTTAGACTGGCCGGCCGTTAAAGCCACACATAGACCTACAAGTTGCTTTGCGGTGCCAGATGGATATCCATTTAAGAGCTATAGTATCAATCGTTGAACAGGGAGACGCTCTTAGCAAATCTTAAGAGAGAAACTGTCCCTAGTTGTGCGACCTCTGCTAGTCCTTCAAACCAGGGGGCTCCCTATATTATACAAATTACTATGAATATGATTGTGATTATAACAATGCCTTGACTGCGAATATATCTATGTTAATGATAATAATGTTCTATACTATAAACATCATTATTGCTTTATAAGTCACTATTACTATGAAAGTGATTATTACTATGCCTTTTATTTATGTTTATTACTACAATCATAATTGTCGCTATGTTTGATTATGTAATAATTATGTTTCTTACTAAGATCATGATTATTCCTATTTTTAGGATTTCTACTTTGATGGTGATTATGAATATTACATTAAGCGTTATTATAACTATGGTTATATTTATGTTTATTACTACGATCATCATTATTATGTTATATTTCTTACTAAGTTCATGATTATTGCTATGTTTGATTATGTTTCAATCATGTTTCTTACCAAGATCAAAATTATTCCTATTTTCAGGACTTTTACTATTATAGTCATTATGATAATTACACTGAGCATAATTATTACTATGGTTTATATTTATGATCATTACTATCATCATGATTATTACTATGTTTAGGATTATAATTATGATTTATTGATAACTATTATGATTCTTCCGATTATGTTTATTCTCACCAAGATTCGAACTATGTTAATGATAATGATGATTATGAGTTTAACTATGTTAATGATTATGATGCTTAGGACTTTAACTATGTTATTTATAATGATGAATATGGCTTTTACTATGAAAATGTTAATGATGATTATGATTGTAACTATAGTCTCATAAGCTTATTGATTACTGACATGTTTATTAATTACTTTTGTGATTATTCTTATGAATATTCATTACTATTTTGATTATTCTTATGAATATTCATTACTATTTTGATTATTCTTATGAATATTCATTACAATTATGATTATTCAAATGATTATTGATTACTTTGTGATTATTCTTATGATTATTCATTACTATTATGATTATTCTAATGATTATTGATTACTTTTGTGATTATTCTTATGATTATTCATTACTATTATGATTATTCTAATGATTATTGATTACTTTTGTGATTATTCTTAGGATTGTTCATTACTATTATGATTATTCTTATAATTATTCATTACTATTGTGATTATTCTTATGATTATTCATTACTATTGTGATTATTCTTATGATTATTCATTACTATTATGATTATTCTTATAATTATTCATTACTATTGTGATTATTCTTATGATTATTGATTACTATTGTGATTATTCTTATGATTAATCATTACTATTGTGATTATTCTTATGATTATTCATTACTATTGTGATTATTACTTATGATTATTCATTACTTTTGTGATTATTCTTATTAAATATTCATTACTATTGTGATTATTTTTATGATTATTCATTATTATTGTGATTATTCTTATGATTATTGATTACTTTTGTGATTATTCTTATGATTATTCATTACTATTGTGATTATTCTTATGATTATTGATTACTTTTGTGATTATTCTTATGATTATTCATTACTATTGTGATTATTCTTATGATTATTCATTACTATTGTGATTATTCTTATGATTATTCATTACTATTATGATTATTCTTATAATTATTCATTACTATTGTGATTATTCTTATGATTATTGATTACTATTGTGATTATTCTTATGATTATTCATTACTATTGTGATTATTCTTATGATTATTCATTACTATTGTGATTATTACTTATGATTATTCATTACTTTTGTGATTATTCTTATTAAATATTATACTATTGTGATTATTTTTCTGATTATTCATTACTATTGTGATTATTCTTATGATTATTGATTACTTTTGTGATTATTCTTATGATTATTCATTACTATTGTGATTATCCTATGATTATTGATTACTTTTGTGATTATTCTTATGTTTATTGATTACTTTTGTGATTATTCTTATGATTATTCATTACTATTATGATTATTCTTATGATTATTCATTACTATTGTGATTATCCTTATGATTATTGATTACTTTTGTGATTATTTTTATGATTATTGATTAATTTTGTGATTATTTTTATGATTATTGATTAATTTTGTGATTATTTTTATGATTATTGATTAATTTTGTGATTATTTTTATGATTATTGATTAATTTTGTGATTATTTTTATGATTATTGATTAATTTTGTGATTATTCATACGATTAACGATTACTAGTGTGACTATTGACATAATAATTGATTACTATTGTGACTATTCTTGTAATTTTGACTATTTGCGTTGTGACTCTGATTCTTCCTGCAATTATTGTGAGTATTTGGATTCGATTAATTTAATTATATTTCTGTTTGCCTGCGGCCGTGATTGTGCGACTAAGATTGCCTGAATTCCAACTTCACTGCCCGCTTCGTACCTGTTCCACCCCTCCGCCCGCCTCTCGGCCCCACTGCTAACCCGCCATTCAGTTGACTCGTTCAATTTCTTTAAGTTATGATTTGCATATCAAATTTTCGTTCTAAATTTAAATGGCAAACAAAAAGAAGCGAGCAAACTATTTATTTATTTGCAAAAACACTTTTCACATCTAATTTTTGGATGCTTTCGGTGATTTCTGCAACGATGATGACCCAAAAAAAATGAAAATAAATTAAATTAATTTGTAAATTGAAATTGCGTGCGCGCACTTTCCGAGCGCGAATTTCCCCACAGCGCAGCAAGCATTTCATCAAAGCAGAAGTGCTGCCAGAGATGCGTGTGGAGAATTCGGGGGCCGCAGAATGTGTTCCTAGAGAACGCTTTCGAAAATTCATTCCATCAATTTTTGAATTTGTTCCGAAATTTTTAAAATGAATTTCAGTTTTTGCAAGCCTTGGAATTCGAGGGATGCCAATATAATAATCTCTTATCTCGCTCCTCCTCCCGCCTCTAAAGAATCTTTCTGCTTTCCACTTCGAAATATCTTTCATCGTTTCTCCCTTCTCACTCTAAAATATCTTTCTCCCTTCCCTCTAAAAAGTGTATTTGCTCCTTTTCACTCTTAAGTGCCCTTCTACCCTCCCCACTTTCTTCGCTTCTTCCTTCCCACTCTGAATAATCTTTCCACCTTCCCGCTGTAACCAATATTTCTTCATTACCACTCTAAAATATCTTTCTTCACTTCCTCCTTCCCTGCCTGAAGAATCTTCCTACCTTCCAACTCTGGAGAATAATTCATCCTTCCCACTCTAAAGTGTCTTTCCCACTATAAAGTATCTTTCTTCGTTTTCATCCGAAAGTATCCTTCTTCCTTCCCACCCTAAAATATCTTTCTTCGTTCCCATCCGAAAGTATCCTTCTTCCTTCCCACCCTAAAATATCTTTCTTCACTTCTTCCTTCCCTGTCTGAAGAATCTTCCTACCTTCCTACTCTGGAGAATAATTCATCCTTCCCACTCTAAAGTAATTTTCCTCCTCCCACTGTTGATCGAAGGAAAAGAGAACTCCTCTTCACGTTCCCGAAATCCCATCATACGAATGAGTTCTCCGTGAAGCCTCACAACCTTTCTCTCGAATACGCGCCCTGCTCCAATGAAATAACCAACGTGGAGTGGGCCGAGAGGCTGCCACGCCTTCTTTTATATGATATGTCGCGCAGAGATGAATTGTGGTGCCGCCGCCCGCCTGTCAACGCGTCTCAGAGTTTTTGCAGTGCTCTAAATTAGAAAAAAATCACACGGCAACAGAAACAGCAGCAACCAAAACAACAACAACCAAAAACGACAACAACAACAACCAAAAACAAAAACAACAAGAACAAGAAGCAATTTGCAAAAATATCTTTTAATAAAAAAAGTGGGCATCAGCTGCAACCGGCGACCATGCCTAAAAATACAACAAACAAAATTATTGCAACAAGCCGTGCCGCGTCAACGGCACTCGTCGCACATAGAGTAAGGGCGCTACACTCGACACAGAACGAATCACACATACGTAGGTCTGGGGCACTACGGACTGGAGAAAGGTATGGTGTGAAAAGAGGTGCGGTAAGAGATGTGGAAAGACGTGTGGAAGAGATGTTGACGGAGGTGTTGAAGGAAGTGTGGAAGAGGTGTTGAAGGAGGCATGAAAAGAGGCATGGAAAAACGTGTGGAAGAGGTGTTGAATGAGGCATAGAAAGATGTGTGGAAAGAGGTGTTGAAGGAGGCATGGAAAGAGGTGTGGAAGAGGTGTGGAAACAGAAGTGGAAAGAGGTGTGGAAACAGAAGTAGAAAGAGGTGTGGAAATAGGTGTTAAAAGAGGCATGAAGAGAGGTGTAGAAAAGGTGTGGAAAGAGAAGTGGAAAGAGAAGTGGAAATAGAAGTGGAAACAGCAGTGGAAACAGAAGTGGAAACAGAAGTGGAAAGAGGTGTGGAAACAGAAGTGGAAAGAGGTGTGGAAGAGGTGTTGAAAGAGGCATGAAAAGAGGTGTGGAAGAGGTGTTGAAAGAGGCATGGAAAGACATGTGGAAAGAGGTGTTCAAGGAGGCATGGAAAGAGGTGTGGAAGAGGTGTTGAAAGAGGCATGGAAAGAGGTGTGGAAAGAGGTGTGGAAACAGCAGTGGAAAGAGATGTGTAGAAAAGGTGTGGAAAGAGAAGTGGAAACAGAAGTGGAAACAGCAATGGAAACAGAAGTGGAAACAGAAGTGGAAAGAGGTGTGGAAACAGAAGTGGAAAGAGGTGTGGAAAGAGGTGTAGAAACAGGCATGGAAAGATGTGTGGAAGAGGTGTTGAAAGAGGCATGGAAAGACGTATGGAAAGAGGTGTGGAAGAGGTTTTGAAAGAGGCATGGAAAGAGGTGTGGAAAGAGGTGTGGAAACAGCAGTGGAAAGAGATGTGTAAAGAGGTGTGGAAACAGAAGTGGAAAGAGGTGTGGAAAGAGGTGTTAAAAGAGGCCTGGAAAAACGTGTGGAAGAGGTGTTGAAAGAGGCATGGAAAAACATGTGGAAAGAGGTGTTCAAGGAGGCATGGAAAGATGTGTGGAAGAGGTATTGAAAGAGGCATGGAAAGACGTATGGAAAGAGGTGTGGAAGAGGTGTTGAAAGAGGCATGGAAAGAGGTGTGGAAAGAGGTGTGGAAACAGCAGTGGAAAGAGATGTGGAAAGAGGTGTGGAAAAGGTGTGGAAACAGAAGTGGAAACAGAAGTGGAAACAGAAGTGGAAACAGAAGTGGAAACAGCAGTGGAAACAGAAGTGGAAACAGAAGTGGAAAGAGGTGTGGAAACAGAAGTGGAAACAGAAGTGGAAAGAGGTGTGGAAACAGAAGTGGAAAGAGGTGTGGAAAGAGGTGTAGAAAGAGGCATGGAAAGATGTGTGGAAGAGGTGTTGAAAGAGGCATGGAAAGACGTATGGAAAGATGTGTGGAAGAGGTGTTGAAAGAGGCATGAAAAGAGGTGTGGAAAGAGGTGTGGAAACAGCAGTGGAAAGAGATGTGGAAAGAGGTGTGGAAACAGAAGTGGAAAGAGGTGTTGAAACAGTAGTGGAAATAGGTGTGGAAAAGCACTCATAGCTACTGGTGACCCAGCGGAAATCTCAGTAGAGAAACTCCAACGCGCCGTTAACTCAATATTAAATTGGACAAAGAAATGGCGTATGAAGATAAACAACGCAAAATCAGTTCACATCGATTTTCCGAAGGAAAATGTTGGATACAACCCACTCTATATAGATGGAGTACAAGTACCATACTAGAGGTAAAGCTCCAATGACGTATGAACAAGTAGAAAAGAAAAGAGAAGAATTGAAATAAAATACTAGAATAGGTAGAATAGGATAGATGGGTAAAATGGGTGCCACACCCTCGGGTCGCCTCAATTAGCAATAGAGCCGTTTTGATGTCCTATCCTCGCGAGCCTAAAGATCACGATATTCTATGAATGACAACCAGCCGGAGTTGTTAACAAATTTGGATAGGTCTGAAGGGTCTAAACTAGAGCAGTGCCCCAGACTCTCTAGAAAAGGACTTCCGAAATATTTGAGTCTCAAGCGAGCGAAGGCTGAGCAATCACAAAGAAAGGGGATGACTGTTTCTTTCTCCTGTGGGTCTTTTCAGCTCCTGCAATAAGTATTGAACGGTATGCCCATTTGCTCCGCGTGTGTGCCGATCGTCCAATGACCCGTGCAGACAGCCATAAGGTTGTTAATGGTATGACTTGGTTTATTAAGAAGATGATTTTTTCTTCTTCCACTGTCATTAAGACACATCATTCTCGAAATGGCGCATGTCGCAGTGTTTTTCCACCTCTCCTGAGCCCTGCGGGGGAAGGGATTATATGCATTTCCCTTAACAACGGTTAGGGGCACGCCCACAGCCATTAAAGAGAACAATAATAAAATTAAAAAAAATTTTTTTTTTTTTGTTAGAATAAACTTTAAATTTAAACTTAAAATAAAAGAAAGAAGAAGATTTTTAAAGAAAATGAAATCATTGAAAAAAATAGAATAGAAAGAAAACCTCAATAAGAACAAAGAAAAATAGTAGAACAGAAATAGAAGTAGAATAGAAGTAGAATAGAAGTAGAATAGAAGCAGAATAGAAGTAGAATAGAAGTAGAATAGAAGTAGAATAGAAGTAGAATAGAAGCAGAATAGAAGTAGAATAGAAGCAGAATAGAAGTAGAATAGAAGCAGAATAGAAGTAGAATAGAAGTAGAATAGAAGCAGAATAGCAGTAGAATAGAAGTAGAATAGAAGTAGAATAGAAGTAGAATAGAAGCAGAATAGAAGTAGAATAGAAGTAGAATAGAAGTAGAATAGAAAGAATTGGAGACATCTTGCAGAAAAATGCCACAAAGAGGGAAGAAGGGAGGCACAACTGAAGCAGAAGCTTCCACTCTCCACAAGTGCGGGGAACTTCTCAGCCCACTAAGTGATTACCGCGCCCACTTAACCATGGTGACACGCATGCGCACGCTTCATAAATAACTTAATTACAGCGAAACAAAAATTGAGCAAACAAATTTCAGAAAATGTGCATTTCAAATGCGGCGACAACAAATTGAATTAATTCACTTATGAGCAAATGCACGCGTCCACACACACACACACACACACTCACTCACTCACTCAGGTGCATACGAAAGATCCAAACAGACATGTTCAGGCAGGCACACTCTCTCACACACACAGGTGCAGCGACAGATTCAAGCAGACATGTTCGGACTGGTACGTAGGCACGCACGCACACACACACACGCACTGAGTCGAAAAAGCTAAAACAAAACGCAAGAAATGTTTGCACTAAATACATTTATAACAAATTTTTAATGTGCTTAACGCGAAGAATTCCAATTAAAACAGCAAAAATTGAAGTCCGCACTGAAGTGCAATAAATTCCCGAAGAAAACAATGCGCGGCACCGCAAAAAAATACAAAAAAACACAAAAAAGGTAACAAAATAATGCAAGCAAAAAAAATTTTTCAAAAAAATATTTCAAAAAATTTTAAAAAAGTATTTCAAAAAATGTTAAAAAAATAACGCAAAAAATCAAACAAAAAATTACAAAAATAAAAATTTTCAAAAAAAAATATTTCAAAAAATTTTAAACAAGTATATTTAAAAAATTAAAGAAAACAATTGAACTAAAAATTATAGAAAAAAAAGATTGTTAAAAAAAGTAGAGAAAAAAATTCAAACCAAAATTTAAACAAAAACTCTTTTTAAAAATTAAGAAAAAATAATAGAATTAAAAATTATAGAAAAAAAATTTGTTCAAAATTATAAAGAAAAAAATTCAAAGAAACATTTAAAGAAAAAAAAAATCATTAAAAAGTAAGAGAAAAGAGATTCAAAGAAATATTTAAAGAAAACATTAAAAAAGTAAGAAAAAAAATCAAAAAAAATTTTTAAAAAATCAAATAAAAATTTAAAGAAAAAAAAACAACTAAAAATTTTAAGAAAAAAACATCATTAAAAAAGTAAGAAAAAAACAAATAAAAAAAAGTAAGAAAAGAAATTCATGTAAAATGTAACAAAATAAAGATTCACACAAAGTTTAAAGAAAAAAAATCAACTAAAACTTAAGAAAAAAAAAATCATTAAAAAAGTAAGAAAAAAATCAACTAAAAATTTAAGAAGAAAATAATTCATTAAAAATGTAACAAAAAAAAGAATCGAAAAAAAATTTCAAGAAAAAATCAACTAAAACATAAGAAAAAAAGAAGTCATTAAAAATGTAACAAAAAAAAGAATCAAACAAAAATTTCAAGAAAAATTCAACTAAAAATTTAAGAAAAAAAATGCCTTAAAAAATGCAAGCAAAAGAAAAAAACGAATATAAAAAAAATTACGCACATAAACAAACAAACAAACAAATGACGAAAAAAAAAAACAAAGTAGGGGCAAAGAGAAACACCTGTTGGCAACGCCAGTTAAGTACACAAACGCACTTTTCACGCATTTACGCAAAGGCCAGCAAAACAAAAATTCACTCGAAAACTGTTTCGAAACACCGCGCACTCACTTTGCGGATTTGCACCACCGTACCACGAATTCTGAACAATTTTTGCTGGTTCGGTTTGAACACTTTTCCGTTACGAGGAGCGCGAACACTCTGCGCACTCGGCTGGGCCTGCTTTCAAAAACTGAATGGCGCAACGTCGCTGCGCACAGGCACAAGCAACGACAATTCTCACAGCATAAAAGCGTACGCAGCAGCGGCAGCAACAGCACACCATGAAATACCGTAAGCACCGACACACACGGACGCCGAAACGCAACTGAGGTTTGTTATTGTGCGCTGGTGCGCTGGTGCGCTATGGCTCTAGCAGGCGCTACGACGCCACGGCGCTGCGTCGCTGCTTTGCTAGTTTGCTGTTGTTGCTTTGCACGCAACGGAGCTTTCATTTTGCCGGCACAATGGCAGGAACACAAAATGGCAGCCGGCTGCAGCAGCGAAATATTTTTCGTTTTCTTTTTCAAGCAAAGAATTTCAACATCAACAAAAATTTTAATGAAATACATTTTTTTATGAGCTTAAATTTGAACTAATTTCTGCAGAAATTCCTTGAAAAATCTCCTTTATGGGCGTGGCATTTAACTAGAAACTCAACTGCGGTGGTGACAGTCATTGTTCCAGTGGTGCTGCAAAAAGTCCTTAAGGCACCTTTAAAGAATTCCACCGGGGTATTGTTCCTGTAATGGTTGATAGGGTTTAATGGCTTGCTCCTGGTGGCTGTTCAGCATTCTACTGCGTTCTCACTATGTCAGTGCTGAGTCCATTTCATTTCATTTATTTTTGGATGTGAAGGACACCAACGAATGGGAATGTCATTGCTCTGAACAAGTGAGAACGCAGCTCAAAATTTGGCACACATTGGAGGGCAAATTGACACCAAGTGCAGCTGAACTGTGCCTAAGAAAATGACTGGCCTCCTGTGCCTCAGAGTAGTTGTTTTTTTGGACAATTATAACCCGTTCAAGAGGTGTTTGAAGATGAGTTCCAAGAGGAGTTCGAATAGGACTTACAAGAGAAGTTCCAATAGGAGTTCCAAGAATAGTTCTAAGACGAGTTATAAGAGGAATTCTCAATGAGTTCTAAGAATACTTCCAAACGTAGTTTTAAAAGGAGTTACAAGAGAAGTGCCAAGAGTAATTCGAATAGGAGTTCCAAGAGTACTTCCAAGAGCAGTTCCAAGACGAGTTTTAAGAGGAGTTCCAATAGGAATTCCGAGATGAATTCCAAGAGTAGTTCTAAGAGGGATTTGGAGAGGAGTTCCAAGTTGAGTTCTAAGTTGAGTTCCAAGTTGAGTTCCAAGTTAAATTCCCAGACGAATTCCAAGACAAGTTCCAAACGGAGTTCCAAGAGTAAGTCCAAGAGAGTTTCCACGAGAAGTGCCAAGAGTAATTCCAAGAGGAGTTCCGAGAGGAGTTCCAAGAACACTTACAAGAGGAGTTCCAATAGAAGTTCCATTGATCCAAACGCAGCCCGCGTAGCCAGTGGGACGTGTTTTTCTATTCCGAAGGACAATGGAATTTTGTACCTAATTAGAGGTTTCTCTTGGGGGGCCATTTATTGGCACATTACATGCCCAATTATTGCTCAGAATCCAACATTCGAAGGACATCATCAAGGAGGGCAAAAGCTTCCTTTACAACATTGTTACTGGTAATGGAGAGTGGTGTTATCAATATCCAGATACAGAAACCAAGCGCCAAACTTCCCAGTGGATGAAGGAGCTGGAGGAGACAGAACCCAAAAAATCTCCTTTCTAGATGTCAAAAGTGAAGTGCTTTTACGATTCCCAAGCGAATTATCCACAAAGAGTTTCACCGGAAAAAGCCGTTAATGCACAACTCTGACTTGGCGCTTGGGGCATCGTATTCGTCGTAATCGGCCGGAATATTGCGCAGAAGGAAATTGGCGTTTGTTGCACGGTAATCGCCCTTTCATCGTTCGACACTTCAGGACGAATTTTTGACTAAAAATCCCATTTTAACTCTCGACCATTTCCCGGATTCGCCTGTTTTGGCATCACGTTTTCGGAAAAATGCATTTGCCGATGAAAGGAAAGCCTGTTGTGGACGTAGAAGTCTTGCAAAAGGCTTGTACGGACATCCTGAAATCCCGGTCGAAGATCTAAACAACGATTTTCTCATTGACCTTCGACCCACCCCCCCAAAGTTCCTGCTCCATCCGAACCAAATATGTTCAATTTGATTTCGTCGCTAAACACCACATTTTTCAAGGACGAATCCGGCTTTTCCCGTGATACCCAACACTGTCGAATGTATTCCCTATTCTTTACGGATTCCTTTTTATTTTGATGTCCACTCAAATAGTTTCTATGTTAACTTTCGGATTTTCCGGCAACGACGCTGCACTTCGCTTTCATAAAAGCTCTTGTGATGTAAAAGCTTCAATAGCTGCAGTCGTCGTCAAGTCGCTGCTTATGTGTTCCTTTCGTAAGTGGCTGCGTTCAAGCAAGCCACCACCTGGTAATGCATCACCCCCTCCTACCAGGATAATGAACACAGTAAGGGGTGTAATAAAATGTCTGCTTATTACTCTATAAGAGATATGAATAAAATACTGCAGCAGTTGCATTTAAAGTTCAGTTAAATTCTAAGCTAAGCTCACTGATGTTGTGAGTTTACTTCAGCGTTCTGGTTCAATTGTTCGGATCACATTCAAGAGAGACACAATTCTACTATGTTGGACCATATGGGGTACATTACATGGATACAAATGTCGCTGTCTATTATCACATTCACTCCCAGCTGATGTACAGAATATACAAGCAATAAAAGAAACTTCCAAAACTTTTTACATATATTTCATTCAATTTTATTTAATGTATTCTAAAAATTTGTATTCTGTTCTCACAAAATTTTATTTTCATATCGCTTCGATGTCAAACTGTTCATTGTGATTCTTAACACTCTTTTGGTTATATACGTGTAACAAATCTTGCGCCACTTTCTCAAAACCACAAAAATCTAATTTGTCCTTCTCTAAAGTCCATCACCATGTAAGGAAATCTCATCATATTTCACCATATATTCTAAAATACTTACCATTAAGCTGCCGGGTCTGCTCGTATATGAATGCACCTAAACTGGCTTTGGTCGTATGTGAACCCAGCCAAGCAGGCTCTCCTCTTATAGGAACGCTGCTAAGCTGGCTTTGGTCATATCTGAACGCAGCCAAGCTGGCTCTGCTGACATATTTTTTTTTTTATATTTCATATATTTATTTATTGTATCTTCTAAGCTTAGACTAACAATAAGTAAGCATATCTTACAAACTAAATAATTAATATTAATACACCTTGCCAATGCTTAGTGCTTTTCAATAATCACAATGTTATATGTTAGTTACTGTAATAAATGTTATATTATTGTTTGTACATGATTAAGGTGTCGATGTTAGTTGTGCTGGTGATTTCGTACGTTTTAGGCGACTTGGAACCCTATTACATGCTAGTATCCTAGCTAGATGATTTGGGTGCTCTTTGATTTTTTGCGCATATTTTAAGCTGGCGTCAAAGATTTCCTTTTTTACGAGCGGAATGTTCAGATCTTTGTGAATGTTTGTATTCTTTATAAACCAAGGAGCCCCAGTAATGGTTCTTAGAATTTTGGACTGCGCTCTTTGAATCAGTTCTAATGTTAGAGTTGCTTGCGCCGCCCCACAACTGGCTACCGTAAGTCCAAATTGGTTTTATGATGGCTTTGTACAGCAGTGTTTTATATTCTAGGCTCAACCTGGAATTTTTGTGCATGAGCCAGTGTAGGCTATTTGCTTTCAAAGTCATTTGTTTTTTTTTTGGCTTCGATGTGGCGCTTCCATGTCAAACGCTGGTTAGCTGGCTCTGGTCGTATCTGAACCCAGCCAAGCCAACTTTACCAAAGCTTTTGAAGCACACACAGTTGTATTTGTGACTAAATATTTTATCTATGACTTATCTTATCTATTAGTAAATGGTTCATTTTAACTGTGAAAATGGATCCATGACCAAAACAAACTAAATTGTCACAAGAAATAAATCTTTGTGTGCGGAGTACATCGGTCCATGTGATCAATTCCCACTTTCCTTGCGGCCGTTACATTATCGTTCATTATGGTTGGGTTGCGGTTAAATCTCCAGATGATTAAAGCTTTCAGTTAGTTGTTGATTAAGGTTTCATAAAGCACTCTTGCATCCACCAATTCCAGACGAATTCATAAGCAACTAAAACTTGGATGATGACACCAATTAAAGCCATGAACCAGACAAATGGCAGCTTTTTTCCAAAGTTCCTTTATCTACTTCCCTGCTTAAGGAAGGAACAGCTATGAAAAGTTGTGCTACAAAAGCTCCTTGTCCAAGTGCACTGAAAGCAGCTTTCCTTGTGGACAACCACCAACCAGCTTTGAGGGAGTTGTCCGTTACCATCCAAACTGTTATTATTGGTACATGCGAATAGCCAATCAAATAGTGGATGCTTGCTATATATGTCGAAATTATATCAAATCGCAGGTAGTTTCATCAGTAGCGAAGTTTTAGTCCACTTAAATGTCGGCAAGACAGCCCCGTCTGCCATTTGGGTACAATCTCGAGTATAATTGCAGACTCCAGTTGACCCCATGGGAAAATTGGCATCAGCTGATCAAAATACTCGCAACTTAAGAGGAAGACTTACAGACAGTTCAATCGGTAACTGGAATTCGACACTTTCATCTCTGGCACCACACCTTGGATGCATGCATTATATATACATACATTAAGTAAGACCAGTTAAGACCTCCAAATAATACGAATTCTCGAGGTTCGTTTTTTCATCGATGACTTCTTTATTCGACCCAAATCCCTTACCGCCGAGTCTTTTCTTCATATTTGGAAACAGGAAATAGCCGCAAAGGGCTAAATCTGAAGAATATTATTGATGAGGGAACTATTCGTAACCTAATTCAAGTTATTTTGCCAATGCAACTGCGGACTTGTGCGCCGGTGCGTTGTCCTGATGGAAGAGACCCTTTGCACCCTAGATTAGATTTATTTAAGAGTGTTATACACCGCGGCCTGAAAGATCTATTGTGGTGCCCATATTTATTTAAAAGATGAGGATAGTCTCATCTTTAGATCTGCGGTCAGGATAATTTCCTACAGAAACTCATATATTTTGGAGAAATCAAGTTGAGGGATAATGTACCCTAAAGCTGCTTAGAAAGTGTTTCGAGGCATAGGTCGTATGATTTTTATTCCTTACCCCTGCAATATAAAAATATTTGAAAATATTAAAGAGATTTGAATGATTTTACTCATTTGCCAAATCGGAAACCAGCTGGTAAAAAGCATTGGCATTGTAGTCGAGGTTGTGCTGGAGCAGCCAACGAAGAAGTGGCCGAGTCTCCACCATTTCCCTTATGCTGCTTTTTTTACGTTCTTTTGTGTTCAAGTGTTCTGATATAATTTTTGTTTTTTAATAATGTGGGACATTGCAGAAAATATTCTGACACCTTTTAATTATTTAGTATATCTTTCCATGATTTCCGGTCGAACTTTCGATACATCCCCAAGACCACGCCTTCCCCTCCTCATACATAACCTCAAAATCAAAATTCAACTGCCGCCTTTTTTGGTTTAAAAGGAACGGGGAAAGTTACGCAATAATTGAGCTATTTAGTAAACGGTCCCAGCATACTTTTTATTGATTTTCATTGTAATGCGGTTTAGTTTCTAATCGTAGTGCATGAAACAGAAAAAAACCCTTTTAAGATGCGCAGACACCACCGCGACACGATGCGGTATTTTTTGCATTAGGCTAATACACACATTGCTGACACAACCACTCGCGATAACGATCTGGGATTAGCAAGAATAACATGTAATTGTGTTCTTAACGTAACCCAACGTAAATAAATGCAAACATTTATTTATATTTCTGTGCAGTCGATATTGAACTAACTGACAATAACTTTGCTATCGTATGATAGAAATGCATGCTGTTGTCATCAGTTATGTATATAGTGGTCCACTTGATATAATTAGCACTACAATATCCCTTCACTTACGGAACAACGAGGTAAATGGACATTTTAAGGATTCCACGTGCATCCTAAAAATCACGTATATAAGTAATGTAATAAAATTATGTCTGGATGATGTTTGTTATTAATGTAGTAACATACTTAAACCCTCTTTGGTCCATTTATCTAAAGATATTTAGTAAAATAAATATAGGATAAAATATGTTCCAATTTCGTTGTTATTCGCACAGAGTAGCGATACATGTTTGTCAAAGAGGACATTGGAAATTGGATTGGCTAATGATTTCTTTAAGCCCACCATACACGACACAATATGGTTACAAGTATACAACACAGTACGATTGCATGTATTTCTGCATCACATGCATTTGCAAAACTCAATTAAAAATTCAAAGTTTTAAGATGTTTTGACGCCATCAGAATATATACTAATTATTTACAACATAAAGATTTTAAGCTGTTATGGGAGTTGCAAAAGTATGTGTGTGGCGGTCTATGACTGTATACTTTGGGCACAAAATTGTCATCCCTCTCATCTGTCACAAGCAACTAGTAAAATTTCCAAAATTTTACCAGCTTAAGGCCATTTGTTACATAAAAAAATATATACACTTAAATATGTAAAATTACTTAAATTCTGGTTATGTTGTTGTCCTAAATATAAAAATATAACACGACTTGGAAGACTTTTCAGCGAAAATTTCATAGTTGTATGAGGAAAATTCATAGTTCTATGCGCAATATTCACACTCATATCTCAAGTATTTGAAAAGTATACACAAAACTATATTATGAAGATGTTCACTCAGGTTAATAATAAACTTCACATTTTTCTTCTGTGGAAATGCTATAAATCTTTTTAAAAAATTCAATCAATTTTGTAATTGATACAAATCGGTATTCCATGGCGTATTTACTTAATATATATATATATATATATATATATATATATATGAGTGTGTATATATAAATATATATATATATATATATATATATATATATATATATATATATATATATATATATATATATATATATATGATATATATATATTCATATATATATATATATATATATATATATATATATATATATATATATATGAATATATATATACATACATATATATATATATATATATATATATATATATATATATATTTATACATCATATGTATATATTATTAGTTTCCATTATATTATTTTATTTGAAAATTTACAGCAACAACAATACTGCGCTAATTCATAGTTGACAAATTTACCTGAACAATCATACAATGATTTCGCAGTGCATTAATCATACAATGATTGCGCAGTGCATTCCAGAGATCACTAATAAGGTGACCGCAAGCCTACAACCAGTTTACAACAACAAAAACTACTGTACATTACACACTCAGCTAAATTGTAAATTAGTTCAACAAATCTGATCGCTAAAAAAATCGAAAGACGAACATATTAAAAGATCAAGAAAAGAGTAATTTTCCCTTGCGATCATCTAATAAGTGTCTGGTGTATTCCTACTTAATGCGCTTTTCATACATATTATGTTTCTTATGGCGTATCGATTCTGTGATTACTTTTAACATATAGAAAGCTCGCATTCACTACGAAATTCAATTTTGGAGAAATATTATTTAGCTAGGAACCCTCGCCACTATATACGACATAATCGCTATTAAGACAGATAATAAATTTTTTTCTATTTCCGATGCTATGAAAGCAGCCGCAGTGCTTTAGAATATTGAACACAAAAACAACCAGAAAATTTCCCCTTCAAATTTCCCTCGGCAGTGAAACGTTTGAAAAAAAACTCGTCAGTCAGCCAGGAGAGAAACGGAACACGATTTTTTGACATTTCGTTTCTGTTGTTTTTCGCGTTAATGTGAAAATTTCTGCGGACTTACCAGAACAGAAGCGCGGAAGGATTACATTGCTGAAAATGGCTTTAATTGATAAAATGAGAGAACAAGGCTGGTAAGTGTTCAATTCGATTTGGGGACGTTAATTGCGCAATGTCTGAAAATGGGTCACCCGCAGGCACTTAACGGAGGAGGGCTTGGTGCTGCTTAAGGAAACAGCCAACGCCAGCGAGGAACTTGGTGCACAAAAGTGCGTGCAAAAATTGGTGGAGGCTGCTTTAAATGTGCGTACACATATTTGTATTTCATTGTATATTTTGCCAATAATGAAGTCACACTCATTTTATGACTAATCATCCAACCATCCCCTTCCCTTCATCTTACCAGATGGATTTCCGCGATATAGCGGGCGGCGCATTGCCCGTCAAACGCGACGACTTACTGCCTGGTCGCATTGTATTGCAGGTGCAGCGAGTGCGCAACCTGTCGGTGCCGAAGGCGTGCGAAGACTCGCGATCAGGCAAACGCTTTCTGCAGTTGGAACTGTACGATGGGCAGACCACAATTCTGGCTCTGGAATTGGATCCTGTGTCCACAATTAGTTATAACACGCCGCCTGGCACAAAGATTTTCTTCCACTCGGAGAAGCTTTTGACGTTGGCGGGCTTTCTCGTGATGCGCAGCCAGGATATGCAGGTGCTGGGGGGCCGCGTTGAGGCCCTGATCGAGAAATGGGAGGTGGCGCGCACCATGCAACTGTATGCGCGCAGCGGTCAGCGCATGGGCGGTCTGGTGGGGCTACCACCATGGGTGCCATTTGGCAAGAAGAACAACGACACTGCGAACAAGGATCCAAACTTTAAAAGCCTGCAAAATCCGGCTGACAAGGATAAGGATAAAGATGGCAAGGAGAACGAGGAGTTCAACGCGATGCGCAGTGAGGCCATTGCGGAAGCCAGCAAGGCGGGTGCCAAAAAGGTGAGCACCTCAGTTGAGGGAGGTTTATCTCGTTATTTTTAAACTTGTTTTGCTTCATTGTTTGGCGCAGGTTTTCGGCGGAGGTGGTCAGCAAATTGTCGATCATAATCTGAAGAAAATACTGGAGCTGGGCTACAACGAAGTAGATGCGAAGCAGGCTCTGCGCTACACCAGCAACAACTTGGAGCGAGCTCTCCACAGTTTGAAACGACGCCATAACAACCCACAGAAGCGCACCGACGAGGAGATTGCCGCGCCTGCAGCAGTGTCCCTCAACCCGTTCACAGGCAAACCGCGCGGCAGCATCATTAACAAGGAGCCGGCTGCGATGTTGGGCAAACGAGGCTCAGCCAATGCCAGAGAAGAGGTCAATGCAGCCAAACCAGCCGGAAATGTGTCACTCTTCGACTTCTTGACTGATAAGCTGCCAGCGGTAAGTTTGGTCGAGACGGTAGTCACATTCAACTAACATCATATTACTTCAAACCATTCTTTAGAATGCTCCTGTCCCAGGACCCACACCAGCATTCACCATGCATGGCACACGTGCCAGCAACTCTGACAACCACTCCTCCAACTGCGACAGTGCACTTAAATTTCAAAAATCGAAATCTGATCTCACACAGAACAACAAAGCGGCTGAGTCACAAGAAGGCGGGGCCGGTGCCCGCCCCAAATTCGAGAACAACATTTCGAGCAGTTTTGCGGCGAATCGGTCGACGGGCTCACAGCGTGGCAAGCGCGGAGGCGGCAACTACAGCGACCGTAATTATGGAGACCGCGGGGGTGGCAGCGAACGTAACGGCCGCCCAGAGCGTGGTACTCGTGGTGACCGAGGAGAGCGAGCGGAGCGAACTGAACGTGGTGATCGAGGCGAACGTGGTGACCGAGGCGAACGTGGTGACCGAGGCGAACGTGGTGGTGACCGCACCGAACGAACGAATCGCAATGACAGCACCACTTCCAACGCCAACAATGATCGCGCCACATCTTCACGCTTCGGGAAATCCACTCGCAATAGGAGCGAACGCGGTGGCGGTTCTGGTGCAGGAGGCGGAGCAGCAGCTTCTGCTGCACAACCCTCCAGCGGCAAAACCAGTAAAGCCGGTCACGAAGACGCCTCACGCAACTCTACTACTCGTGAGAATGCGTCGCGCAATTCGGCGCCACGTGAGAACGCCAAAGAGAAGAGTGCTCCACCGGCGCGTGGCGGTGGCGAAGCAACAACAACGACAGCAAAGAACTCGGCTCAAAACCCCGGACGTAGCAATCGAGCATCTCATGAGCGCGAGACCAGCGGCAGCGCCTACGACAACAACAAACGCGGCAACAATGAGTACCGCCAGCAAACCCGTGGAGGTGCCAGTGGTGGCGGCGACCGCCACTTCAACGAGAATAAGGTTCATAAGCAATTATAAGAGGGCGGGGGGTGTGAATACTTTTAAAATTACCTCTAAATCGATTTCATTTATTTTGCAGCATAATCGCAACGAGCCGCGCGAGAGGAACTCTAACAAAAGCTTTAATGGCAGTCGTCAACAGGCGAATGCCAACAACAACAACAACAATGGCACCAGCAGCAGCAGTGCTGTGCCCGCTACAACACTACCAGCTGGCAACGCTAACAACAACACCAATAATAATCAAACCAGCAGCACCAACAACACCACTACCACCACCAACAGCGACCATGCCTCGCGCGTCTCGAAATTGGTGGACTCCACGTCGAAGTTGAAAATTGATGCGAAGAGTCGCGATCAGGGCGGCAAACGGCCGCTGCAGCAGCCATCATCATCAGCAGCGGCATCATCAGCCACAGCATCTAGCCAAGGCCAGTCAGGACAGTATTCCCAAGCTAACAAAGTGGCTGCAGGCGCCACCAAGCTGTCGCAGCCGATTCTTTCGCAAAATTTCACTTCCGCGCCTCGATTCAACCAGGCGGCCACAGCAACAGCAGCAGCCGGAGCAGCACCACTACCGCTGCAGCCACAAACGACTCAGCTGTCGAACGGTTTCAGCTACGATCCCAGCAAGATTGTTGGCTTCCAAAGCAAAGAAACCAACGAGTTCGCCATGAAGCTGCTGCAGAGTCAGGGCTTGGTGACGGCGGAGCCGGGAAAGCCGCCGGCTACGAACACAACTGCCACTGCAACTACCACGACCACCACTACAAAGCAGCCCAACCCCTCTCCACTAGCAGCAACACCAGTGCCGGCTGCCGCCCCAGCAGCAGCAGCAGTCAACCCGGCTCCTGCTCCTACTCCAACAGCAAGTGCAGCCCAGCAGCAGTCTGGCATTACACCGCTGCACACCTACATACCCCCAGCCGCCACCGCCTCGCCTATACACTCGATTTCGCCGTACGACACTCCACCCTTTCTGGGGAGCAGTTCTCAGTCAGGTTCGCCCATAGGACCAGGTTCGCCAGGTGGCCTATTCGCCTTGGGTCCGGGGGAGACCTGGTTCTGGAAGATTGGCGACTTGTGCCTGGCCAAGTACTGGGACGATAATCGCGTGAGTATGATTTGCAACAATCAGCATAAACTCCTTCCACCCATCCATCATTTTCATCTGATTTATTTCCCTTTCAATCTGCGCGCAGTTCTACGAGGCTGAAATCACCGGCGTCTCGGACACCACTTGTGTTGTGCTCTTCCTGGACTATGGCAATCATGAGGAGGTCTTGAAAGCCGACTGCTTGCCCATCACCGATCGCAATTACCATCGCCCCATCAACACGTACAACCAAGCGTTTGGCGCCACTCCACCACCGCCGCCGTCGCAGGCCACTACCACCACGTTGGCCAACAACATGGGCGGATCATTCCAACGGGGCGGCAGTGGCAATGGCAGTGCTAACGGTAACGGGAATGGCAATGGGGGCGGTCATCAGCGCTATCGCGGCGAGCGCCAGATTTACGTGCTGCCGCACAAGCGCGACAACTGACAAAGGGATGGCAACGGGCACGAGACAGTCGTGGTGGTGGTGGCGGTGAACGACGTGGCAGCCCCCAAGGTCTCGGCCTCTACTGCCAGGGCTACTCATCATTCGCGTCAGAAGAAACGTCTCTGAGAAGACGTTGAAAATTTCCCAATTTTTTTTCTCTTTCTTTTTTTTCGCTTTGTCAGTTTGGGGCCAAGTATGAAGTCGGCCTTTTCGCGCGACCGACAACAACAATTGCAGCCAAGTAGAGGAAACGTGTTCGTAGCCGTGTCCACCAATCGATTCGAAGCAGCAGCAGCATCGTCATCGTCATCGTCACTTCACAACGCCTGATCGAGGTCTCGCATCTACTCTCAAACGTGTCTAATAATAATCGTCATATGCAACTTACAATTTGTACCTACGACACGCCCAGTTACACAATATAGTGCAGTTGTAAACATTTTTCAATATCTAATAAAAATAATTACGAACCTTGCATTTATTGTGCGACATTGTAAAAGATCGTCTCCGTCTTTCTTCTGTCAGGATCTCTCATATAAAAATCTAAATAAACCGGAAATGAACCACTTCCGAGTCAGGGCTGAGCCACTTGCAAGTGTTTTTTCTAACAGACGAAATCACCTTGTTTGCGAGGGTCCAGGGGGATCAGGATAGCTCACCAGAGTAACCGTCAACCTATCATGTTGCCTTGGGAAAGCGCCACACATGTTCTATAATTGCTTTCTTAAAGGTCCTTAGCAAATCATTGGTGTGGCAGTTCCTTCATTACTCCCACACTGAGCTCAGATTTGTATGCTTCAGTTGGAGCTCCTGTTGTGGTAGCTGGGTATGGGAATATGAGCCTGCGCTGGATTCATGAGCTGTTTTATGAGATGCGCCTGAAAGCATGCTATACTTAAATTGTCTACCTACCGAGTCTGCACTCGTACGTTTAGTATGAATAGAGTGAAGCATACTTTCAGGAGTCTCAAAAAGAACCACTAGCAACTATTTTGATATACATTTAATTCCTAAAACTAAATTTAAATTATTTGTAGACTCAGCCCGCCAAAAGTGAGTGAGACCAGCCAAACCCACTTTTCCAGGTCCATAAAGTACTCGTATATTCAGAAAACAGCGCCTACCCCTCACCGCAATTCTCAGGTATCTACTAAACCCAGAGCTTGCCCTCAAAAATGGGCAATGAAAGGTTTTCTTCACTTCACTCTGAGCGACAAAGTGAGTGGTGAATTTTACCACATCATTTAGTAGCCTACTTTTAGGATCACCGATGGTGTGCTCATTTTTCCTCGTTTTGCAGAATACTGCCCAAAAATGAATGGGTACAGATTGTCGCCAATATCTGGGAAATTGTGTGTCCATGCAGAAAAGTGACGCAAAGTGAGTGTGTGGATTGGAAAGACACGTTGGTGGAGACAATCTCCTAGGGACCAATGGATTGTTTTTTCATTATGACCATCTGAATCAACCACAGTTTGAACCAGTTGAAAACTCAACTCATTTCTCAGTAGATTGAAGATAAGTTTGTGTGTTTATAGAGTAGCTTTGCTAAAAGTCCCTGTCGTCACAGGTGAAAGAGCACAGACCCTTAAAAGAAGTGCTACAAGTCCGGCCCTTATTAGCATAGGTAAACCTCTTTCTGGCGACCGCTAAACCTACCTACCTACCTAGCACAGCTAAGCAAATCTCTTTTCCTACCAGCAACATAGCCAACTCTTTCGCCTTATAATGGACTTCCTCGCCTGTGGCCTACTTTGCACCTTCACCTGCATTCAGTTTGCAGATCAATGAGCACAATCTTTACAAAAAGGGAAAATATCCGACAATTCTGGGCCGTTAACAACAAATAAAAAAGGTCGCGAAAGGGACCAATGTGCCTGCCTTCGGATATAGACAGGTACACAGTCAGTGGCAAAGTGTACGTGCATACCAGGTTCTTGGCTAAGCAGAAGGGTTCAGTAATTAAGGTGAATAAGCCCATAATTCGCCATCCCACCTTACTTATTATTAATTTGAATAAAACTGTATACGGTATTTCCCCTAAAAAGAAGCGAACAAATTGTTCTAGAAGCGAAGTTTCCAGAACGATTTGGCAACGCTTTCACATGCACTCGCGCACGCACACACTCACTCAATTCTCACCTACCTTTGAGTAAGAAGATGGGTACAAAAACAAGGGTGCACGCCGCTGCCTTATATGAAATGCCTTGTGAGTGCTGAGTGGCTTGCAATCACGGGATAACAGATACGGGGTGGCGTTATTTGCATGTGCTTCAGCTGTCAAAAGCTGGAGGAGAGTGAAAGAGATGGAATGAGGAATAAGGATAATGTCACGTGATCTACAGGATACAATTTTAATGAGAATAAATCTCATATTTAACTAGCACATGGAATTACATTTAGACAGAAGGCATTCAGTTCGTATTATGACGAAGTGAAACAGTTCTCATGACTACGAAGTTAGCCAGTTTTCATGATGACGAAGCCAGTCAGTTTTATAATATCACAAAAGTCAGGCAAAATCCTTAGCATTACGGAAGTCAGTCAGTTCTCATTATGACAGAAGTGAACCAGTTCTCAATATAAAAAAGAAACCACTTCTCATTATTACAGAAGTGAAGAAGTTCTCCGTATGACAGAATTGAATCAGATCTATTATAAAAAAGGAAGCAGTTCTCATTATACCAGTTCTCATTATGACAGAAGTGAACCAGTTCTCAATATGAAAAAGAAACCACTTCTCATTATGACAGAAGTGTACCAGTTCTCAATATGAAAAAGAAACCACTTCTCATTATGACAGAAGTGAACCAGTTCTCAATATGAAAAAAGTCAGTCAGTTCTCATTATAAAAAAAGGAACCAGTTCCCATTATGAAAAAAGTGAACAAGTTCTCATTATGACACAAGTGAACCAGTTCCCATTATGACAAATGTGAACAAGTTCTCATTATGACAGACAAATACGATATATTAAGACTAAGGAAAGAAATGAAAATGTCATTCCACTTCAGCAATTTGCCAGGCAACATCCTCATTTTTTCCAACATGCTGCCGGTCCCGAGCCATCAACACGATTTAGTACTAAAGAGACGATTGTCGTATATTCCTATTATATCGTATTTGCTTTTCACACTTTGGGAGCACTCCATTTTCATCACCTTGTAGAATAACTCCGCTAAGGAAATACCTTGGTGAACCCATTTCTAACAGCTGAGATGTGTAATGTCATACAAAGTGGGAGAAGACACAACAAACATGGTGCAAAAAACAAAGAGGTGGAAGACACTACAAACAATAAGTTTGATTAATTTCATTATGGTTGATTAAAAGTGCAATAATGAGTAGAATGAGGAGAGAGACACATGTATTCTCTTCTTTTCTTACGCCATTTTTTCTGCCTAACACTGATAGTGGAGAAGGGCCTTAGTTGTACTAAGAATAGAAAAAAATGCTTGTGTATTTACTATTTATGTTCCTCTCATCCAACATTTTCTCTACGTGGCATAGACAGTTCAGAAAGAGATGCTTGTATATTCACTATTTCTGTTTCTCTCCTACACCATTTTCTCTACCTGATAACGACAGTTCAGAGAAAGTGCAACTGCAATAAAAGTAGAAAGAGACGCAGGTATATTCCACTCTCACAGATTTTCTCATCCACAATTTTCTCTACCTCACACTGGCAGTTGAGTTGTAGTTCACTAGAGAGATGCTTGCATATTTACTATATCTGTTCCGGTCATACACAATTTTCTCTACCTAACACTGACAGCACAGAAGTGGCACTGTTTCTACAAAGAGTAGAAAGAGACACATGTATAATTCAATTTTTCTGTTCTTCGCATCCACCATTTTTCTACCTGACACTGACAGTTCAGAAAGAGATTCCAGTCTTTCTGTTCTTTTTATCCACCATTTTCTCTTCCTGACACTGAAAGTTGAGTTGTAGTTCAAAGTACAAAGAGTAGAAAGAGACCGATGTATACTCCACTGATGCACGAGAAAGAAATAAAAAAGTACTCTCAATGTTTAAAAAACACCAACTACAATTATTTTTTTCACAAAATTTTTTGCTGTAATGTAACTGTTGGTCATTTTGGTACTACAAATATAAAAAAACTTTATAATACTTTGAAAACAATGGCTGCATTCTGGCACCCCATCGGATACCTAACCGATCAGAATTCTCCGAATTTTTTTCAATCAGCTGACTGAGCGGACGCAATTTCTTTGAGCGGAAATTTTCTTCGCTACCGTACTCAACACATAGCACAGCTGTGTGTAGAGCAGATGTTTACGTATAAAGTGACAAATTTTTGTAGCATCCCATTCACAGACCAGTTGCGCTGTTTCACTCACCCGATAGGCAACCGATAGGTTGCCAGAATGCACCCAATGAAAAAGTACTGGCACCAAAACATCTGTTCTTTTTATGCGCCATACAAAAAGGTACCCTAAATGGTACGAAAGTACGTAGTTGTGCAACAGTGGTATACTCCTCCCTTTCTCTTCTTCTTGTTGACTGCAAATTTTAACATAAATGTCCTCAGAGTGAGATACGCATATAAAATGCGTTCACTATGTAATTGCACTATACTGGTAAGCTCTGGTGTAGGGTTGCCACTCTTCCAATTTTCCCCACAATGTTGTTGAATTTTCTTTGTTTAATAATCAGTTGAATTATTTAAAGACTTAAACAATTACGTTAAAATAAACAGATTTCTCTATTTATGTAATTATTTCGTAAAATGATTTGTGATGGTTATTATTCCACAAGATTTTATTTATTTTATTTTTTTTTTATTTTTAAAAAGTTTATACACAAATAAAATTAATGCTAAACTTATTACCTAGGCAACTAACAAGATTTATTAATTTCAATGTAAACAAAATATTGCTTAGACTAAATTTGCATGCCATGGCAACCATGAAATTGAGCACACTAAACTACTCACACTCAATTTCTCTCCCATTGAATGCAAACTGAACGCGAGCGTAGAAAAGTTGAAAGCACGCAACCACCGTTCGGCAGTATAAAAGCAGCGAACAACTGCGGAGCGCATCATAACGTTATTGACTGATCGTTAAACAAGTTGCGAAAATATTGGGTGAGAAACAATTTCGAGACGAGTGTAAAAAACAAAACTTAAATTTGCGAAGAAATAAAAAAGTAAACAGTTTAATTAAAACGGAAAAAAAACCCAGTGAACAATTTTTTGAATGAACTTATTTAATTGGTAATTTTTAAAAAGAATTGCTGACGATTTTATTGAAACGGACGACGCAAACTCAGCGCAGATTGCCGATTCATGTAGAATAGTTTAAAACGCGAATATTATTTTGACGCAACTGTAAACAGTTGAGAAGAGCAGCAAACAAACAAACAAAAAAAAAAAGAGAGCCACTAAAAAAACAACAACAACATCAAAGTGCACGAACGAGAGCGACTTATCGTGTGCAAAAGAAAAACGTACAAAACAAAAACAATTTGTGGCGAGCGGACACAGGACAATTGAATGAAATTGAAACATATCAGTAAAAAACAATAAAAACAACAACAACTGCAACAAATAAACAAACAAACATAGAATCAGCAGGCGAAATTTGAAACACGTATTTGCCAAATTGTATTTTGTGTGGATATTGAAATTGTTCTGGAAAGGCGTGGAATAAGCGTAGCAGCGCAGCAGCAGCGGCTCCAACGTAAGCGCAGCAGAACAACCAGAAGGAGAAGAAGAAGCAGTAGGAGGCTGGTCAACCGCAAACAAAGCGCCAGTAACTGCAAAAACAACAACAACACACACACACACACACACGTAAATTAATAAAATAACCAACGGCAGCAACAACAACAAAACCACAAATACAAACAGCTGCAACAACAACAACAGTGTGGAATACGCTGCTGGGCTAAAGAAGAAGTGTGTTTTGGCAATTTGGAATAATAGAAACAAATTTCTATATCAATAAAATCAAAGACACACAGAAATCCAAAGGGAACGACCAAGTATTATTAGCACTTTAAAGCATAATTAATTACAACGGAGAAAAATTTGTCATCCTCTCTCGCTTTGTCTGTGTGTGTGTCCAAAATATTTTATATATATTGTATATTAAAAATTCAAAAGTAAAGGGAAAAATTTGGAGAAAAAATTTTTGTTTGTTGAAGCGCACCATACCGAACAATTTAGTGACTATGAATCTATCATTTGCTGGTTGCGGATTTTTGGGCATTTATCACGTGGGCGTTGCTGTGTGCTTCAAGAAATACGCACCGCATCTGCTGCTCGAGAAAATTGGTGGCGCTTCGGCGGGCGCACTCTCAGCATGTTGTCTGCTCTGCGATTTGCCCTTGGGTAAGTGTGCAAATAATTACTTTGTTTTCTATGTATGATATAAGAAAGAAACATATGATATTATTTTTCCTTTTTGTGTTATATTGTATACACATAAGCAGTGATTTTTTTCCCATAATACTCGCTCGTAAGCAGAGAATATGTTGTTATTGACAGGCAGTGCGATCAGCTGTTTTAGTGTTATTATGCTTTGCACTGGCAGCTACTGTGTCGCTCGGCTACTCAATTTTCCATTTACCATATGTTGAAGAGCCCGAGTCCGAATCAGACTATGCGAGTGAGCGAGTGTTTGTGCCTGTGTGTGCTTGTGCATTTTTGTTGTTACAACAGCAGCAACAACACTAGTATCAGCATCTCTTAGCGACCAGCCTTCGAGCCGCTCAATCTGCACTATCAATTTTCTGCATTTATTCCTTTTTGTCTTTTCCTTTTTTTGTATTATTGCTTTTTGTTGTTGTTTTGTTTTTATTGATTGCATGTTTTGCGTTTTTGTTGTTGGTTTTTTGTTTGCATGTTTTTGTTGTTGTTTTTGTCGTATTCTATTTCGTCCGGAGTTCAGTGACTCGTATCTTTCGTATGAAACAACCGCTACAGCAGCAGCAGCGGCAGCAGCTGATGCCTTTTTGATCTTTGTTGATCTTTTGACTGCTGCCGCTGTGATGATGGCATCGCGTAAACATACACATACACACATACATACATATATATTATATGGGCTTTGCTTCACCGCCCCTGCACAGCCCATTATCGTGTTTAGTCCGTGTTTTGTAGCGTTGCGCCAAAATTTGCTCGTTCTTGTATTATTAAATATTTTGCTCACATTAAATATTTTATTTATGAAAATGTTGCTCTCTAAAACCAAATTTTGCTTATCTTATTGATGCGAATTGTTATGAATTTTTCTTTTGCAATTTTATATTGTCCCAAGTGTTATGCAACTAACGTAACAATTGGTAGAAAATTGTATTTCGGCTTACACTGGGTTTAAACGCACTAATCCACACTTCCCCTTACATTACAATCACATCATAATGCCACCTCAGTAGTGGTCAAATATTGCATTGTCGCATGTGCGTGGGAGTTGGCACAAATGAATATTTGCTTCAACACATAAATTGAAGAATATCTTTTCTCTATGCTGTCCATATGTATGTCAGAAGTCATTTTGAGGCAATTTCATCATCACTAAACGCAAACCCCCTCCGAGCCACTATCAGCCGCGACCCCAAGAACGGGAAATTTTGTATTTTGCGTGTTAATTTTGTGCCACTTTCGGGTGGACACCAACCCATTTACATGCATACACACACGGACCAGTCAGACAGCCTATATGAATCAGCCTCAACATAGCTAGCATCGAGCCGGGCAAGCAAAGAAAGCAGCGAATTATGCTCGTATCAAACCCAGCAGCAGCAGCATCATCATCGTCTTCGGCAGCGCAAGGGACACATACCCACATGTACACAGGTACAGGCAAGCAGCTTCGTGTAGGCACACGGATTGAGCAAGCAAGCAGCTTCGTGTATGCTCACGGATTCTACAGTCAAGCAGCTTCGTGTATGCACACTCAACTTCGTGCCTGCACACACATTCCTACATGAATCTGTTTTTTGGCAAAGGGGCATGTTTGGTGGGCTTGTCCGCTAGTGTTCGCTTCAAGACGCAATTTTTCTAATTTAC
The DNA here is from genome assembly GCA_920105625.2 of Clusia tigrina. Classification (NCBI taxonomy): domain Eukaryota; kingdom Metazoa; phylum Arthropoda; class Insecta; order Diptera; family Clusiidae; genus Clusia; species Clusia tigrina. Next base: position 200,844,998 of record OV050032.1, read on the forward strand.
TTTTGTTGCTGTTGCTTGTTCTTGATTGTAGTTGTTGTTTTTGATTGTGGTTACTTGTTATGTTTGCTTGTTCTTGTTTGTGATTGCTGGTGTTGTTGTTGTCGTTTTTTGTTGTTGTTGTTGTTTGTCATATTCCCTCTATTATTTTCCATATGTATTCCCGCTGCGTAGCTGAGTTTTTTCTTCACCTTTTCATTGAAATTCCACAAATTTTCAATTTCAATTGCGAACTTGTTTGTGCCGCGCCCCGAAATTGTGTTTTCAAGGGATTGGGATGAAGGTCAAGTTCTCTTTTTCCCCGCCTCCAATCTCTCGTGTTGGAAATTTGTTTGATTCATGCTTTTTATTGTATTCTATTCGTTGGGAAAAGGGATGCAAACATTGAGGATCGTAGGCTAGCTGCGGTTTCTATGGGCAGTTTTGTTTCTATTCCATTGGGGAACACAGCGGTCAATTGTTGGACTTTGGAGACGGAGATATTGATTAAAATTATTCGATTGATTGATATGGTCCCACTAATTGACATCAATGGAGTGTGAAAATAGAGAATCAATCCTATTTTAAAATGCAAAATATTTCAGCTGTACAGGGTGCAAGTACAATGTCCACCATGTCAGGCGGAATTATGTGGAAAGTAGGGACATTGTCTGGAATATTATTTAGAACATAAGTTCCTGGATTCTGTTGTATATGCAGTTGATGGAATGTGGTTAATAACTAAACGACTGTGGTAAATTACTGAACGACTGTGGTCAATTACTTAATGAGTGTGGTTACCTACTTAACAACTGTGGTTATTTACTGAAGCACTGTGGTAAATTACTAAATGACTGTGGTAACTTAATTAACGATTGGTTTATTACTTACTCAATAACTGTGATTACCTACTGAACGACTGTGTTTACTTTCTGAAGGACTGTGGTCAATTACTTAACGACTGTGGTCAATTACTTTACGACTGTGGTCAATTACTGAACGACTCTGGCTACTTACTGAAGGAATATGACCAATTACTTACGATTGTGGTCAATTACTTAACGACTGTGGTCAATTAAATAACGATTGTGGTTACATACTGAAGCACTGTGGTCACTTACTAACTGACTGGTCAATTTTAAACGACTTCGGTCAATTACTTCTCCGTATTTTGTTCATTGACCTACAATGAGACGGAAGTGCAGCCCAGTGGCCCTGTCACAGTCACTAAAAATGACATTCTAGGCCTCAACCCATTGCTTTCTTGTTATTTTGCCTTATTCTAGAATTTTAGCAACAATGCAATCGCTTGACTAATGACGACTTACTGCCAAGGCGCTTATCACTGCACCTCGTTTGTGAGGCAACATGACCTAAACAATTGTTCCACACTGTTTATTTCCTTTTTATTATTTTCATATTCATATTTTTTATATTAATTTTTATTTTGCACTTTGTAATTGCATTGCATTGCATTGCAGAATTCGCACTTGCCTCGCTTATCAGTGAAATCATCGTTTCATTATTCAAGTGAAAACGCTCGCTTCAGTTGCTACACGCCAATCAAAAATCTTGAAAAAAGTTTCATAAAAAATATAAAAAAAATTCATGAAAATAATAACAATAACAAAACACGTTCCGGTGCGCGTTTTGTTGACGATTGTGTCCGTGTGTCCGTGTCCGCGCGTGTGTGTGTGTGAGTATCCTCACAATTACATTACGCAAATCATTAAAAATCGTAAATATTATAAAGAAATTTATTAATAAAGCTTACGCGCACGCTCCCTTATCGCGCTGCTTATTTTGATTAGAGTTGCCCCGAAGAGAGTCCAACGAGCGCAACAAGAAGACAACACCCCATGCCACACAGCGAGCCACTTGGGCTGCAGCCGCTGATACCGTTTGTCCTTACACAATTCAATTCAATTAAACGACAACAACAACAACACTGCCAACAACGAAAACAACAGACACTGCCCACAACAACAACACTGCCAACGGACTGCTGCAATCCGCCCTCCCAATGGTCTCTAATGCAGAAATATAGCTGAGAGGGGTACGTTCACTGAGCGAGAGGCAGAGAACGAGAGAGAGAGAAGGGCCAAAGCAAAAGGACAAATAGAAAAGCAGGCAGATAAAGAGAAAAGGACGAAAAGAAAGGCAGATTGTTAGAGAGAGAGAGAGAGGACAGTACAAAGAGAAGAACAGACATATAGCAAGAAAAAGACAAAAAGAAACATAGGCTGACAGAGAGAGAAAAGGAAAAAAAGAAAAGGATACAGATAGAGAGAAAAAAAAGAGCAAAAAAAAAGGCAGACATATAGAGAGAAAATGCAGGCGGATAGAAATAGAGAGAAAAGGACAAGAGAAAAAGGAAAAGGGAGGAAAACAGATAGAGAGAGAAAAATACGAAGAGAAAGGCAGTCAGATCGAGAGAGCGAGAAGAACACAGAAAGGCAGGTAGATAGAGAGAGAAAAAGAAGAACATAAAAGCAGCCAGATAGAGAGAGAAAAGGAAAAAAAGGAAAAAGGCAGGTGGATAGAAAAGGAGAAAAGGACCAAGATAAAAGCAGGCATATAGAGGAAAAAGGACACAGAGAAAGGCAAGTAGATAAGAGAGAGAAAAGGTAAAAGGGAAAGGCAAATAGATAAGATAGAGAAACGGTAAAAGAGAAAGGCAAATAGATAAGAGAGAGAAAAGGGAAAGGCAAATAGATAAGAGAGAGAAAAGGTAAAAGGGAAAGGCAAGTAGATAAGAGAGAGAAAAGGTAAAAGGGAAAGGCAAGTAGATAAGAGAGAGAAAAGGTAAAAGAGAAAGGCAAGTAGATAAGAGATAGAAAAGGTGAAAGGGAAAGCAAGACAGATTAGAGAATAAAGGAAGACAAATAGAGTGAAAAGGCAGTGTGAAAGCAACATAGAAAGACCGAAAAAGTTTTGTAGAAATACAGGCAGAAATAAAGAAAAATACAAGCAAAAAGAGAGAAAGCATAGACACAGCAAGTGATGGAAACTACAAGAAGAAAGAGAGAGAAAATACAGAAAGACAAAATGTAGAAAGACAAAATGTAGAAAGAAGGAAAATACAAACTGACGAATAAAGAATGACAGGAAGTCAGAGAAATAGAAAATAAGAAAAAGAAAGAAGAGAGATAGAGAAAGAAGAAATATAAAGAAATAAAGAAGAAAGATAAAGAAAGATAGAAGAAAGAAAGAAGAAAGATAAAGAAAGAAAGAAGAAAGAGAAAGAAAGAAAGAAGAAAGAGAAAGAAAGAAGGAAGATGAAGAAAGAAGAAAGAAGGAAGAAAGAAGAAAGAAAGAAGAAAGATAAAGAAAGATAGAAGAAAGAAAGAAGAAAGATAAAGAAAGAAAGATGAAAGAGAAAGAAGAAAGATAAATAAATAAAGAAGATATATAAAGAAAGAAAAGAAAGGAAGATAGATAGAAAGAAAGAAGAAAGATAAAGAAAGAAGAAAGATAAAGAAATAAAGAAGAAAGATAAAGAAAGAAGAAAGAAAGAAAGAAAGAAAGAAGAAAGAAGAAAGAAAGATAAAGAAAGAAAGAATAAAGATAAAGAAAGAAAGAATAAAGATAAAGAAAGAAAGAAGAAAGATAAAGAAAAAAAGAAGATAAAGAAAGAAAGAAGAAAGAAAAAGAAGAAAGATAAATAAATAAAGAAGATATATAGAGAAATAAAGAAGAGAAAGAAAAATAAAGGAGAATAGATAGATAGATATATAGATATATAGATATATAGATATATAGATAGAAAGAAAGATAGAAATATAGAAAGACACAAGGAGACAAGGAAATTAAAATTTAAAGAAACAAAGGAACAAAGAAATGAAGGAAAAAGTTAAGTAAGGAATAAAGAAATAAATAAATTAATATATAAATAAATGAAGAAAGAAACAAAGAAGAAGTGAACAAGTGAATAAGTGAAGAAATAAAGAAATAAAGAAATAAGGAAATAAAGAAAGAGAGAAATAGATAAAGAAGAAAATAGAAATAGATAGAGGGAGAGAGAGATTTGTGGAAATAGAGGGAGAGAGATATATATAAAGAGGTAGAGAGAGATACATAGAGAGGTAGATTAATAAAGAAAGAAAGAAAGGAAGAAAAAGGAAAGAAAGACAGAAAAAGAAAGAAACAAATAATGACAGTAAGTCAGAGAAAAAGAAAAAAAAGCTATGAAAGGAAATAGGAAAGAAACAAAGAACATAATGAAAGTTAGAAAGAAAGAAAGAGACTAAATAAATAAGCAAGGAATGAAAGATTAGGAATGAATGAATGAAAGATAAGGAGCCATTGAGAAGGACAGAATGAAAATGACAAAAAAAAAAAAACGGACAGAGAGAGAGAGAAGCGGGAAATCTCTGTGTTTTTCCTTGTATTTACCTGTGTATCCATACTCGCCCATAAAGACAGACAGACTGAGAGACACTTTTAAGGATCTTTATAGAGTTTCATTATAAAGCTTAAAAATTTATGAGAAACATACCCGCCCACAGATAGAGTGAGAAAGACACGAGTGGTACGTCCTCTATAAAACTATAAAGGTTCAAGCACTATAAAGTAACTTCATAAGGCCTTTATACTAATTTACCATACCAGCTTAGTTTGTCAAACAAGTTCATTTCAGGTCTCTCATCACAGCGAATTGCTTCCAGTCCAGTTTGGACGAGTGATTAAATGAAAAGCTCCAAGAAATCTCCTCTACTTGTTGTTCTCTTCAAATGTAAATGAGTAATTGTTCCCAGTGTTCCAACTGAGTGTGATCGATCGCTTCCAATAGGCGTACTTCCAGCTTTTAAATCTTTCTTCTGTTCAAATTTTAATCGCTGCCACTTTGTCTTCCAACAACACAACAACAACTCCACAACGACTCCACAAAAACCCAACAACGACTCCACAAAAACCCAACAACGACTCCACAAAAACCCAACAACAACTCCAAAAAAGCAGACAAAAACAATTTATCACAGTTTTCCACAAGTTTGTTGTAATCTGCTTTTAATTTTAAGTTCGGCGTTCTTCCTCCAGAGTTTGTTTACCTGACGCGACCGATTGAAAATCGACCCCGCTATTCATAGTCTGCCTCTGCGACTTCTTCGTTTTCTTGGTTTTCTTTGTCTTGTCCGCCTTCTCGCTTCTATTATCAGGTAGTTTCGGTTCGCATGATTAATGGTGTTCGTGTTGTTGCCCTTCTTCGCCAGAGACCCTGCCCCGTAGACCACTCGCAGAGTGTGATTTTTGACATGCCGACTTTTGTCAGATTAATTACTGCAATTAAGTTTAATCGCTACTTTCCTTTCGAACGATTCTTTCCTGCCTTGTGCGGGTCTTTTCTTTCATTTCTCCTCCTCCACTTCTGTCCGAGCGTGAAGAATTGTTTGAAGCAGAACTGCAGGTGTGCTCTGCCTTTGGCTCCCTCGGGGAACTAGTTTAAAATGTAAAGAGTTGAGAGAGGGGGGAAAGGGGTGTGAAAGTGTTGCAATGATGCACTTAAATTCGTCGGAAATTTCGACTGACAAAGGAAGTGCAATTGAAGTTAGAGAGGGAGAGACAGTCACAGTGTGAGTGAGCGAAGGAAACGCATCAAGTCTGGACAGAACTTTATCGTTTGTCTTAGATGGAAATCTTGGTAGGAAACAGAGGATTATGAAGACTGTCTTCAGCGAAGGAGGATTAATATAATATCCTGATGTGAAGTCAATGGGTGTTTACTTTTAGGAAGCGAAATAGATAAGTCGAAGATAGATGATAGATAGAGGATAGGGAGAAACCGTTGATGGTTTCGAAAGTGGTCGAAAGGTAGAATTAGCGATCTTGTTAGGAAGAACTGGGGAATCTTGAAAGGAAGAATTGGTGATCACGAAAGGAACTACTGATCTTGAAAGGAAGAGTTATGAAATCTTGAAAGAAAGAACTGGGGAATCTTGAAGGGAAGAGAACTAGAGATCTTGAATAGAAGAATTGTTGATCATGAAAGCAAGAACTGATGATCTTGGAAGGAAGAACTAAGAAATCTTGAAAGCAAGAACTGTTGATCTTGAAAGAAGAGTTGGGGAATCTTGAAAGGAAGAACTAGAGATCTTGTATGGAAGAATTGTTGATCATGAAAGCAAGAACTGATGATCTTGGAAGGAAGAACTAAGAAATCTTGAAAGCAAGAACTGGTGATCTTAAAAGAGCAGTTGACGAATTTTGAAACTAAGAACTAGATATCTTCAATGGAAGAATTGTTGGATCAGGTAAGGAAGAGTTGGTTAATCTTGAAAGGAAGAACCGATGTTCTTGAAAGGAAGAACTGGGGATATTGAAAGGAAGAACTGATATTCTTGAAAGGGAGATCTGGGGATGTTGAATTAGTGATCATGAAATGAAGATCTGGTGCTATGATACGAGGAGGAGGAAGAATATCAGACTGAAAATTTAATATTAATGTTGACGATATTATTGATATAGGACTGAGGATGATATAAGATTTATGATGATATGAAGCTGAAGATTATGATTAAGTCTTAAGAATATGGTTATGAGTCTGAAGAATATGATTATGAGTCTTTGAAGATTATGTTTATTACTCTGAAGATTATAATATAAGGTTGAAGGCAATTTTGGGCAAAGGAGAATATGAGATTGATGCAGATATAAAGCTGAAGATTATAATTTAGTCTGAAGATTATGATTATGAGTGCGGGGATTTTGATTGATTCTGAAGATTTTGATTATAAGTCTCTGAAGATTAAGATTATGACTGAGGATTATGAGTCTCTGAAGAATATGATTATGAGCCTGAAGATTATGATATAAGGTTTAAGACAATCTTGTTTCTGAGGATGATAGGGAGATTGGTGCAAATATGAAGTATGATCAGAGTCTGAAGATTCTGATTGAGTCTCAAGACTACGATTATATGACTGAAGATTATGATATAGGGCTGAAGATGATATGAGTTAGATGCAAATATGAAGTCTGAAGATTATGATTAAGTCTGAAAATTATGATTTTGGCTCTGATGATTATGATTAAGACAATATTGGGGTCAGGATATATGAGTTTGATATGATGTTACAATATTAAATATGATATGGAGGTGGAATATGATATGGAGGTGGAGTATGACATTGAGGTAGAATATGATATTGAGGTGGAATATGATAATGAGGTGGAATATAATATTGAGGTGGAATATGATATGGAGGTGGAATATGCTTTTGAGGTGGAATATGCTATTGAGGTAGATTATGATATTGAGGTGGAATATGATAAGAGCTTAAATACGATATTGAGGTGGAATATGACATTGAGGTAGATTATGATATTGAGGTGAAATATGATATTGAGTTGGAATATGATATGGAGGTGGAATATGATATTGAGATGAAATATGATGAGATTAAATACGATATTGAGGTGGAATATGATATTGAGGTGGAATATGACATTGAGGTAGATTATGATATTGAGATGGAATATGACATTGAGGTAGAATATGATATTGAGATGGAATATGACATTGAGGTAGAATATGATATTGAGGTGGAATATGATATTGAGGTGGAATATGATATAAAGGTGAAATATGATAAGAGATTAAATATGATATTGAGGTGGAATATGACAATGAAGTGGAATATGACATTGAGGTGGACTATACTAAGAGGCTAAATATGCTAAGAGGCTAAATATAATATAAGATTCAAAATAATATGAAAATAAATACATGTTAAAAAGCTGAAGATGATAGTATTAGGCTAAAGAGGATATAAGAGTGAAGATGTTATGAGGCTGGAATGGATATAAGTTGGAATATGCCATGAGCTTGAGGGTCAGATGAAGTGAATATGATCTAAAGGTGATGGGGGGGATGTGAGGTTGATGATGATCTGAGGCTGATGATGACCTAAGTTGAGTTGCTCTAAGGCAGATAATGATTTAAGACTGATCATGGTCTTAAGCTGAAGATTAGCTGAGGCTTATGTTGATCTGAGGCTCTCCGCCTACAATAAAATACCCCCGATCCGCATAGTTACCTTCTCCGACTTTCTTTGACTTAGTCACCTCATTTTTTTGTGTGTGCTTTTTTTCTTACTGAAAAGAATCACGTGTTCTTTTCCGTTTGTGGTTATCTTAACGCTTTTTTGCTTCTCTGGCCGCAAAGTGCGATACTTTTTTTATTTTATCGGAGTCGTTTTCGTTGCAGTTGACGTGTTAATCAGTTCGGTTCAGCTTGGTTCAGTTCACTTGGCCAATTGTGCTCTTTCCATTCTTCTTTTTTGTTGCTTTTCTTGTCTTCACATTCATGCTGCTTTTGTTGTTGTTGGTTTTATAGTTCGTTCCGTTGCGTGTCACGCAAATTTATTTTTCAAGTGCTCACAATTGACTCGCGGGCACGTTCATGGCACAAAAGTTAACCAAACAAAAGAAGAATCAGAAGAAAAAAACACGCGTGAATGTGTGCCACTTGGTTCGTGAACACAATCTGCTCCCATAGAATTGCTGAAGCCACAATGGAGGAGGAGAAGTGAGTGAGTGAGTGAGTGCACTTGACCCGCAACACTTGAATTCCATTGAAAAATCGCCTCTTTTGTGCGCTGAACTGAATAAAGAATTCTTCGCTTCAACGGTAGATTTTTTGTTCACCATTTTTATTGTTCAACGTTTTGGTTCTATGCCAGCTTTTCACAGCTTGTTGTCTGTAATCGACTGTTCTCTCCGTGTGGTTATCACCAACGTAACCGGATTATGGAGAAATGCTGGTTATGCCTTTTAGCTAGTTTGGCTTCTGATCCTTCCAAATTTCCATTTTTGTGAGTGTATTTCCATTTTTCTGAGTGTATTCCTGCAATAGGCAACACGAAACTTCATCTTCTACTCCTTTTTTCTTCTGAAAATTAGTGTCGTTCTTTCTACTCCTCTTTCCCAACTATATCCATGCGCTAGAAAGAGACCACCAGAGTATGAGAGAACGGAATGACCACTCATTGTTTTAGTGCTATGTGAGATACAGAGATGATGAGATCCCTTCAGCGCTGTATCAGACAACGAGATGAGGGACTTCTCGTATGAGGGACTCATCTTTTCAGTGCCTTATCAACCAACGAGATGAGGGACTTCTCGTATGAGAGAACGAGTTGATGTCTCATCTCTTCAGTCTTTCCACTTTCCAATTCATCTTTCCAGCTTCACCAAAGGCCACTTTTAATTGTGGGGTCTCATTTCAAATTTATTGATGGGTTTCCTGTTGGCTTTCGAGACTGACGGGTTCGTTTCTGATCCCCCCATGTTCCCATCGCACCTCAACAAGCCGCCTGCCTACTTTCATCCTCACTGCGTGGCTCGCTTAATTGTTGCTTCTCACGCGACTTGAGTGTGTTTCTAGTGATTTATCGCCTTGTCTCGGTAATTAGGCGTTTTGTTCTTAGATTCAAAATTGGTCAAATTGGAAGAAAGTGCAGGAACGTTGCTGAGCCAATAACTGGACGGAGGTTTTGTTGGAAGAATTCGTTCGCTGTGCGTTTGGGTTCCCGTCGTGGAGACTGATTGCTCGGCGGTGTGGTTTCTTTGTGTCCATTAATAACTGTCTCTGAAGGTAGTTGGAAAAAGTGGGAGTGGAGTGGGTGTTTGATGTGAATTCGGTGCGGTTTGTAGGTTAGATCCAGTTTTGTTAGTTCCAGTTTAATTAATTCCAGTTTAATCAGTTCCAGTTTAATCAGTTCCAGTTTAATCACTTCCAGTTTTGTCAGTTCCAGTTTAGTTACTTCCAGTTTTGCCGGGTCCAGTTTCATCAATTCCACTATTGTTACTTCCAGTTTCTCAGTTCCAAATTTGTCGCTTCCACATTTGTCAATTCCAGTTTTTTCAGTTCCATAATTTTCAGTTGCAGTTTCATCCATTCCAGTTTGTTAGATCCAGTTTTGTTAGTTCCAGTTTGTTAGTTCCAGTTTTGTTAGTTCCAGTTTATTTAGTTCCAATTGTGTCAGTTCCAGTTTAATCAGTTCCAGTTTTATCAGTTCCAGTTTAGTTACTTCCAGTTTCTCAGTTCCAAATTTGTCGCTTCCACATTTGTCAATTCCAGTTTTTTCAGTTCCATATTTTTCAGGTGCAGTTTCATCCATTCCAGTTTCATCCATTCCAGTTTGTTAGTTCCAGTTTGTTAGTTCCAGTTTGTTAGTTCCAGTTTGTTAGATCCAGTTTTGTTAGTTCCAGTTTATTTAGTTCCAATTTTGTCAGTTCCAGTTTTGTCAGTTCCAGTTTAGTTACTTCCAGTTTTGCCGGGTCCAGTTTCATCAATTTCACTTTTGTTAATTCCAGTTTCGTCCATTCCAAATTTTCAGTTCCAAATTTGTCGCTTCCAGTTTTGTCAGTTCCAGTTTTGTCAGTTGCATATTTTCAGTTGCAGTTTCATCCATTCCAGTTTGTTAGATCCAGTTTTGTTAGTTCCAGTTTATTTAGTTCCAATTGTGTCAGTTCCAGTTTAATCAGTTCCAGTTTTATCAGTTCCAGTTTAGTTACTTCCAGTTTTGCCGGGTCGAGTTTCATCAATTTCACTTTTGTTAATTCCAGTTTCGTCCATTCCAAATTTTCAGTTCCAAATTTGTCGCTTCCAGTTTTGTCAGTTCCAGTTTTGTCAGTTGTATATTTTCAGTTGCAGTTTCATCCATTCCAGTTTGTTAGATCCAGTTTTGTTAGTTCCAGTTTATTTAGTTCCAATTTTGTCAGTTCCAGTTTTATCAGTTCCAGTTTTGTCAGTTCCAGTTTAGTTACTTCCAGTTTTGCCGGGTCCAGTTTCATCAATTTCACTTTTGTTAATTCCAGTTTCGTCCATTCCAAATTTTCAGTTCCAAATTTGTCGCTTCCAGTTTTGTCAGTTCCAGTTTTGTCAGTTGCATATTTTCAGTTGCAGTTTCATCCATTCCAGTTTGTTAGATCCAGTTTTGTTAGTTCCAGTTTAATCAGTTCCCAGTTTGTCAGTTCCGGTTTAGTTACTTCCAGTTTTGCTGGATACAGTTTCATCAAATCCACTTTTGTTACTTCCAGTTTCGTCCATTCCAGTTTTTTTAGTTCCAGATTTATCGATTCAATTTTTGTCGATACCAGCTTTGTCCGTTTCAGTTTCAGCTCCAATTACGTCACTTCCAGTTTCAATTTCGTCACTTCCAGTTTCAATTTTGTCACTTTCAGTTTCAATTTCGTCACTTCCAGTTTCAATTTTGTCCCTTTCAGTTTCAATGTCGTTACTTCCAGTTTCAATTTCGTCACTTCCAGTTTCAATTTCGTCACTTCCAGTTTCATTAGTTCCAATTTAGTTCGTTCCAGTTGTATCAGTTCCAATTTAGTCCGTTTCAGTTTGGTTGGTTCTAGTTTCCTTTGTTCCAGTATTGTCAGGATCAGTTTGGTCAGTTCCAGTTCCATAAGTTCCAGTTTCAAAACTTCCACTTTTATCAGTTCAAATTTCGTCGGATCCAGTTTTGGAAGTTTCCGTTTTGTCACTTCCAGTTTCATCACTTCCAGCTTTATCAGTTCCGATTTCCCCAGTTCCAGTTTTGTCAGTTCCATTTCCATTATCGCAATGAAGAGAAAGCCTCTGAAATTATTTCCCCGCCTATATTCTTCTCTACGCTGATAGAGATTCGTAGCGAACGGGTTTTTTCACCATTTTCTCTTCCAGCCAAACCCGTTGACTGGCCTTCATTCGAACTTCGGTTATTTATCAATCATCCTATAGCTTCCTCATATGTATTCCTTCCTCTCTTTAAGAAAGTTCCTTGTGCACTTTTCCTGCTGCTTCTTTGCTCGGCTGCTTCCACTTTGCACTTCCAGTTTTTTTTACTGTTATTCTGCTGCTTTTTTAGGTCCTTACACTCATGTTGTTTCTTCCTCTCTACTCTGTCTATTTCTCACTGTTAGTCTCTCTCTCTCTTTCTGTTTATATTTATCTTTCTATGTGTATCTTTCTTTCTGTCTATATTTCTGTAACTATCTCTCTCTTTCTCTCTCTCTTTCTCTCTCTCTCTCTCTCTCTCTCTCTCCTTATCGTTTGTTTCAGTTTCACTTCATGGCCAGTCGCACTTCTGCAAAGAAGTGTGCGTCCATAAATAACTTCCCTATAAACTAATTATAACTCGTTTATGTTTACGGCTTCACCCCCTCCACCCCCTCCACCCCCTCCACCAGAGCTCATCATCACCAGGCTACTGACTCTTCCGCAGCTGCTGACGCCATCTCTTCTGGCGTACTTACTCGGTACAAAGTTGTGTTTTATTGCGAGAATTTTCTTTCTTCTTTTTCAATAATTTCTTTTCATTCCTTCAATTAATTTATTTCTATTCAATTAATATTTTTAAATGTTGTTTTTATTATTCTTTTTTATTACTACGATTGTTGTTGTTTTGCTTCGGAATAAAATATCTTCACGTCTCATTGATTTTTCATAATTTCCGATGTTTTGTTTGCTTCTTTCTGGCGCCCGCCTCTGCTGCCGCGCCCGCCGCCTTTGTTTGTTGTTATTTTGTTTTTGCAACAAAAAACACAAATTTATATTATTTAAAAATCAAGCAAAGTACAAAGTTTTCTTTAAAAATACATTTTTTTGTTGTGTTTTTTAAATGCGTCATTTTGATGGAATTTTTGTTGTTTTTCATTTTAAAAATTATCTCTAATCGAGAATCCAGTCATGTTCTGGAACAGCGTTCCCATAATTTGCAATTTTTTGTTGTTCTAAACATCCTCTTTTTCTTGGCGGGAAGAGACATTCAGAATCCTGCTTTGCTTCCAATATCGGGAGAGTTAATGCCCCACGCATGAGAGAAGAGAGAAGAGTGCAAACAAGATCATTGTTATCAGACCTTTCGGCATAGGACCCATTTTTGCAGCGAAGACCAGAGTAAACTCAAAGAGAGAGAGGGAGAGAGATATAGAGAGAGATATAGAGAGAGATATAGAGAGAGATATAGAGAGAGATATAGAGAGAGATATAGAGAGAGATATAGAGAGAGATATAGAGAGAGATATAGAGAGAGATATAGAGAGAGATATAGAGAGAGATATAGAGAGAGATATAGAGAGAGATATAGAGAGAGATATAGAGAGAGAGATATAGAGAGAGATATAGAGAGAGATATAGAGAGAGAGATATAGAGAGAGAGATATAGAGAGAGAGATATAGAGAGAGAGATATAGAGAGAGATATAGAGAGAGATATAGAGAGAGAGATATAGAGAGAGAGATATAGAGAGAGATATAGAGAGAGAGATATAGAGAGAGATATAGAGAGAGATATAGAGAGAGAGATATAGAGAGAGATATAGAGAGAGATATAGAGAGAGATATAGAGAGAGATATAGAGAGAGAGATATAGAGAGAGAGATATAGAGAGAGAGATATAGAGAGAGAGATATAGAGAGAGATATAGAGAGAGATATAGAGAGAGATATAGAGAGAGAGATATAGATAGAGAGATATAGAGAGAGAGATATAGAGAGAGAGATATAGAGAGAGAGATATAGAGAGAGAGATATAGAGAGAGATATAGAGAGAGATATAGAGAGAGATATATTTAGAGATATAGAGAGAGAAAAAAGAGAGAGAAAAAAGAGAGAGAAAAAGAAAGAAAAAAAGACACAGAAATAAAAATGTAAGAAAGGAAGAAAAAATAAAGTAAGAGAGTAGGAAAGAAAAAGAAAGAAAAAGATAAAAAAAAGAAAGAAAAATAAATAAAGAAAGTAAGAGAGTAAGAAAGAAATAAAGTGAAAAAGTAACCTAGTAAGAAAGTAAGATTGTAAGAGAGTAAGAGAGGGAAGAAATGAACAAAGAAAGACAGAAGGACAGAGAATGCTAAGAACCACTTCTGTTATGTTTGTGTCGCATCTAAAAGATAAAATCCTCACCAGCATCTCGGATTTCTATTCTTATTTCTCTCTCAATCTTCTTCCATTTTATTAACCTTCTGTCTCACCCTTCTTTCTACAACACTATCCATCTGTTTCTTTTTAACTCTCTTACTCTAGGTATATTTCTCTCTCTTAGAATAGTAATCTATATCTTCCTCTTACTTTCGTTCTCTAAATCTCACTTTCGCAGTCTAAATCTCCCTCTCACTATTGCACTCTAAATTTCACTCTCACTCTCCAAATCTCCTTCTCTAACTCACTGACCTAATTTCTCTCTCTCTCTTTGTGTCCCGCTATTTCTATCTCATTCTCTCTCACTCTTCCTTTTTTCTTTATCTTCCTCTCTCGCATACTCTCTCTCTCTCTCTGACTCCCTCTCTCTCTCTCGCTCTCTCTTACTCCCTCTCTCTCTCGCTCTCTCTTACTCCCTCTCTCTCTCTCTTACTCCCTTTCTCTCTCTCTCTCTCTCTCTCTCTCTCTCTCTCTTACTCACTCGTCCTCTAACTCTCACTATCCCTCTCACTCTCCGCCTTACTATCCTTCTCTCAGTATTCCTCTCACTCGCCGCCTTACTATCCCTCTCTCAGTATTCCTCTCACTGTCCCTATTCCCTTCTCTCTTTATTTCAATGTCTCACTGTCTCAGCCTCCCTGACACTTCTCTTTCACTGTAACTTTCAATCCCCTCTAACTCTCTTACTCTTCGTCTTTATTTCAATCTGTGACTCCCTCGACTCTCTCTTTCTTTCTCTCTTTCTTATAGGTCTTGCGTGTGAATAAACTACTTTATTGAGGAGTAGAAAAGAAAGAAAGGAACAGAGAGAGAGAGAGTCTGGTTTAGATATCCCTGCTTTTTGGAAATCTTTTCCCTCTGTTCCGTTTTCTGAATTCTCAACCTAATCCCACAAACCCCTCACTGAGCTCCCTCACTTTTCTTCACTCCTTCACTTCACTTTACTCCCTCAGTTCACCCCCTCTCTTCATTCCCTCTCTACGACCCCTCTCTTCACTCCCTCACTCCACTCCACTCCCTCACTTCACTCCCTCTCTTCACTTCTCTTCGACCCCTCTCTTAACTGCCTCACTTCACTCTCTCTATTCGATCCTTCTCTTCACTCCTCCTCTTCACTCCCTCACTGGGATTCCTCTCTTCACTTTTTCTTTTCATTCCCTCTCTTCACTGCCTCACTTCACTCCCACTCTGCAATCCTTCTCTTCACTCCTTCACTTCACTCCCTCACTTCACACCCTCTCTTCTCTCCCTCTTTTCGATCCTTCTCTTCACTCCCTCACAGCGCTTCCTCTCTTCACTTTTTCTTTTCATTCCCTCTCTTCACTGCCCATTCCCTCTCGGCCTGTGATCTTTGTGTGTGCTCATTTCTATCACAATCGACTCTAAATTCCCCATAATTATAATTTTATTCGATTTCAGTCCATAAAAATTAATCATCAGCAGTCTTCTTCTTCTTCTTCTTTCCCCCTGCACTCGCATTGACGGAGGCAATAAAACTGAAATGGAAATCCATTGACCGATTAAATCCACCAAAATGCCAATCAACGTACGAGAGTGCGCTCGGGACAATAACAACAAACAAACAAAAATATTAAAAATATATAGTACACCCCAATCCCCCGCCCCCGCCACCGCCCCCTTCCTTCATCGATTCGGCCAAGAGGTGCACATGCAAGACACACTTGACGACCGCGACCACGACCGTGACCACCGGAGTCAATGGCGGCGGTGTCGATATCGGTATCAGTACCGGAATCGGAATCAGCCCCCGATTGGGTTGACTCACGCCAATCAGTCGGCTGTGAAACTGCACCTAGATGGGTTTGTGCAGTTGGGGAAAACTGAACTGAGCCCCCCATAAAGATAAAAAATACCGGGCCCAGTCCAAGTGAGTGTGGCACCCATAAATTTTAGCACCATGACAGGCATTTCGCAATTTATGGCGGGAGCGGAGCGGTTTTTCAGCTCGTATAACTTTGCTTTGCGATAAGTTTATTATTATCTAGCGATATATCCGAGTGTATATATGTGTGTGTGCTGCATATGTGCATATATAACAATACTGGGTGAGATAGTAATGCAATTACATACACTCACCCGTCTTGAAGGTGTTGAAATTGTGATAAAACGCTGTTTTTTGTGCTTGGACCCACTCTGGAAGCACTGGAGTGGGCGTAACTCGACTCTAGTATACAAGGAAGTCGTTTACTGTAACAAAAGTCCTCGTTCCCGTTTAGTAGTTCTGTCTCTATAATGAAATGTTGTCCATACTATTATTCCACTCATACTTGATCATCTCTGGAACATATTTTCTAACTTCTCTCATTCTATGAAACTCACACCACTCCCATTTCTCGTTGTTTCTGCAAACTCGATATCGATCGCCGAATAACGCTTGCATGCCATGTTTCCACCAGTTCTATACACAGTTCTTAGTTATACTATATCTGCCTTTCATCAAAATTGTATTTCCTTCTTAACTAGTTTTAATTAGTAAATCTTCCTGACAACTCTCGTTACAATTCTCACTGAACTCTATGGACTCTTTCAACCAACACTGGCTTAATTATTATGCCATATTTCTATCAATTTTCTAAGGATCTCTTCTGTTTTAAGCATCCTCATCGTACTGTGTTCCTTACCATTTGGTTGCATTTCCATCTGAACTCATTCTATGAATCTCTTCCCTTCATTATCTATCTCCGAATTCGGTGGCATCTATCCGGAAATGTGGTGATTTACCTGGCATGGTCTCTTCTCTCTCTCTCCATCCCTTGCTCTTTCCCTCTGCGTCCCTCTACCTATCTCTCTCTCAAAATTCTTGATTCACGTCGCCTATTCTTATGCTGTTTTTCAATATATCCTCTCTTAGCACTTTTGATTCTCCATTTATCTCGCCTAATCTTATGAGGTGTTTTTTTCTCCTCTCTCTCTCCTCTCTCTCTCTCCCTCTCTCTCCTCTCTCTCTCTCTCTCTCTCTCTCTCTTGATTATCCATTCATCTCGACTATGCTTATACTGGGTTTTTCCATATTTCCTGATCTCTCCTATCTCTCTGTATTTCTCTTTCTATCTTTCTCTATCTTTCTCTCTCTCTTTCTCTCTCTCTCTCTTAATTTTGCAATCATCTCGACTATGCTTATGCAGTGTTTTTCGATATTTCCTGATCTCTCCTCTCTCTCTCTCTTGATTATCCATTCATCTGAACTATTCTTACGCAGTGTGTTTTCCATATTTCCTGATCTCTCCTCTCACTCTCTCTCTCTCTCTCTCTCTCTTGATTATCCATTCATCTCGACTATGCTTATACTGGGTTTTTCCATATTTCCTGATCTCTCCTATCTCTGTATTTCTCTTTCTATCTTTCTCTATCTTTCTCTCTCTCTTTCTCTCTCTCTCTCTTAATTTTGAAATCATCTCGACTATGCTTATGCAGTGTTTTTCGATATTTCCAGATCTCTCCTCTCTCTCTCTTGATTATCCATTCATCTAAACTATTCTTACGCAGTATTTTTTCCATATTTCCTGATCTCTCCTCTCTCTCTCCTCTCTCTCTCTCTCTTGATTATCCATTCATCTCAACTATTCTTATACTGTGTTTTTCCATATTTCCTGATCTCTCCTATCTCTGTGTTTTTCTCTTTCTATCTTACTCTATCTTTCTGTCTCTCTCTCTCTCTCTTAATTTTGCAATCATCTCGACTATGCTTACGCAAAATGTTTTCCATATTTCCTGATCTCTCCTCTTTCTCCCTCTTGATTATCCATTCATCTCGACTATTCTTATACTGTGTTTTTCCATATTTCCTGATCTCTCCTCTCTCTCTCTTGATTATCCATTCATCTCGACTATGCTTATACTGTGTTTTCCATATTTCCTGATCTCTCCTATCTCTCTGTATTTCTCTTTCTATCTTTCTCTCTCTCTCTCTCTCTCTCTCTCTCTCTTAATTTTGCAATCATCTCGACTATGCTTATGTAGTGTTTTTCGATATTTCCTGATCTCTCCTCTCTCTCTCTCCATTCATCTAAACTATTCTTATGCAGTGTGTTTTCCATATTTCCTGATCTCTCCTATCTCTGCGTCTTTCTATTTCTACCTTTCTCTCTCTCTCACTCTTCATTCTGCAATCATCTCAACTATTCTTACGCAGTATTTTTTTCCATATTTCCTGATCTCTCCTCTCTCTCTCTCTTGATTATCCATTCATCTCGACTATTCTTATACTGTGTTTTTCCATATTTCCAGATCTCTCATACCTCTCTCCTCTCTCTATCTTTCTCTCTCTATCACTCTCTCCTATATCTCTCTCTCTCTCATGTGTTCTTCCCAATCTCTCTGATTTCACCTCTTAAGAAAACTTCTTTCACTGGTCACTTAGTTGCCTGTGTGATCTTCTCATAAGTTCCATTGTGACTTTCCCGTTTCCGCCGCCTCGACAGTTTTTATTGCTTCGAGCTGGAACTCCGCACCCTGTATATTGTGTGTAATCTTCAGTTTCCAACCCGTTGTGTATATTTGTTTGTTCAATGCAGTTTCTATTGTTCAATTGATACTTCTTTATTAGTTCCTTTGTTTGTTTTGTTCGTTTCGTGTGTGTTTTAATTTTAGCACTGTTGCTGCCGCTGTCGCCAACTTCCAAAGTCCATTTGCCGCTTTGTTCTCGTCTTTATTCCAGTCATAAACTTGTTTCTTTTTCTTTATTATGACAAATAATTATGACATCATGTCAAATGGGTTTGTTTGTGTGGGAACGCTGCTAATCAGTTTCGCCAAAGCTTGTAATGCCAGGGCCGAGTTGGCGATTAGCCGAACTGCGGAGCTGGAAGTTCACAATCCCAAAGTGAAGTGGAAACAACAGCAGAACCACCCTGGTGTTAATTGGTGGCTTCTAAGTGGACCTTAACTAATGGTCGCTGGTGTGAATGTGTAAAGTTGGCATCGATCTGCTTTGTGTGTCTATTTCAATTCGCCTGGTTTTCATCACTAGCCTGTTCATCGCTACCCTTTTCATCGCTAAACCAACTCGGAACGCTGTACGTGGAGGAAACTCTGCAAATTTTTGCTTCTTGGGAACTCAATCGACTGCCAATCGAGAGTGTTTGGCTCCATTCAACGGTTTCTTCTTTCCATAATGAGTTCTCTGATAGTTTCTGTTCTTGTATATCTTCCCACACTTGAAGAACCTTATTCGGCACAGAGTTGTTCGATTCAAGATTCTCCTTTATATCTTCCCATACTTAAAGAACCTCATTCGGAACACTGCTGTTCCCTCCAAAGATTCTGTTCTTCAGAACTTCATTCGGCACAGAATTATTCCATACAAGATTATGTTCTCTTATATCCTCCCATACTTGAAGAACCTCATTCGGCACACTGCTGTTCCCTCCAAAGATTCTGTTCTTTTATATTTTCACATACTTGAAGAACCTCTTTTGCATTCTTCCTCCTTGAATAGTCCCAATCGGCAATTGATTCCAAACATTATTTCAATATTCTTCAATTTCGCTTCTTCAACAGTCTCTTCCATACACACCTCACTGGGGTTTCATCTGGAGAAAGATCCTTAGTACACCCAATCTATTCATTTCGATGGTAGTCGTAATTACAAACCCCACCTCTATTCATATTTCACATTGCTTTGCCTCTCATACTGATAATGTCAATACACTCCATCATAATGGGTTCTATGACTCCTGAAAATCTTTCTCGAACAGCTGAGAAAAGTCTCTCGCACATCATCACTCTGTTGTAAAATTGAAACTGCTGTAAACGCCATGTAAATAGTGTGGCACGTGGAACAGTTCAATATTGCGTAGCTGGTGGGATTCAGTGACTTTTGACAGTACCCCACTCCCAGCACAACTCTACTAATTGAGCTGTCGAAGGAACAAAATGAGGTTTCATTATTGAACATGATTGATCTTTGTAGTCTGCTGAGCAACGCAGGTGGTTAGAGAGAGGGAGCGAGGCAGAGACTGGATTAGCGACTACAATGGCGACGGCGACTGCGACTGCAACTGCGACTGCAATTGCTACTGGGACACTGCGACATAGACTGTCTGCCTGCCTGCCTGCCTGCTTGCTTGCTTGCTTGCTTGCCTACTGACCTTGGGTGTGTTATGATCTCACATGATTTTGTTATTGTTTTTATTTTATGTGGCAGCTCATTGTCGCGTGGTTGGTGCTGGGCTGTCTAATGCAGCTGTTGCTGACACACTCACACGCACACGCACTCACGCCGCCCCACTGAGCACACTGCAAAACTGGTGCAAAAAAGTGCCAGTGTATTAGTAGGTTAAATTTCTGATACAATTGTGCTCAGCATTGGTGGCGTCGGCGACGACATCGGCGTCGGCGTCCGTTGGACAGCAGTCCTCATGGGTTCAAGCGGCTGCCACAAAGGCATTCAACATTTATTTAAAAAAAGGAACAATGAAATGAATATTTTTTTGTTTGTGTGTTTTTTTTTGTTTTTCTTTTTATTGTTGTTGTATTTTCTAATCATGCCAGGCGCGTGCGGTGCCAGTTCCCGTCCCGTTCTCTTTGCGATTGTAATTATAGAAGCTGCGTTTAACTGCCGCGGCTGCCTCCACTGCAGTCGCACATTTGTGTCAAGCGCATCGCGGAATGCAGCTGCGGCAGGCAACCTTGCCCACTTGCTGCGCCGTCTTCAATCAGTCCTTAATAATTTTTCTTTTGTATTATATTTTATTTCTTATCGAATTTTTTATTATTTTTTTTTTTCTAATATAAATTTTTTTTGTGTTTTTTTTTGTGGTTTCTTGTTTTTGTTTTTATTATTATTTTTAAATATTATTATATATTATATATAAATATAATAATTATATTTTAATAAGATTAACTTTAATTAATCTTTTATATTTTTAACATTTCCAATTATTTTTTTTATTTTTATGTTTAAATAATTTTTTTTATGTTAACGGTTTTTATGTTTTATGTTGAGCTATTTTTTGTGTTAAATTATTATCATTAATTATTTAATTTTTCTTTTAATCTCATTTATTTATATTTGAGTTTTTTTTTTATATTATAATGAGATTAACTTTAATTAATGAATTATATATATAACATTCCTAATATTTTGTTTTTATGTTTAAATGATTTTACTCCTGTTATGTTTTATGTTGAGTCATTATGATTAATTATTTCATTTTTTTTCTCTCATTTATTTTTATTTGTGTTTTTGTTTTTTATTATTTTATTTTAATACGATTAACTTTAATTATATTTTTTACATCAAAATTATATTTATGCTTAAATGATATTTTCATGTTAACTCATGTTTTTTATGCTTTATGTTGAGTTATTATAATTAATTATTTCATTTTTCTTTTGATTTCTTTTATTTTTGTCTTTTTGTTTTTTTATTATTATATTTATATAAATTTAATTTATTTTTTATTTATGTTTATATTTTAAATTATTAAATTTTATCAGTTATTTTATTGCTTTGTTAAATAATTTTCCTTTTATGTTTGATTATTTTACATTTTTGTTTAATTATTTTATTTGTATGTTCAATTATTTTACTTGTCTGTTTAATTATTATATTTTTATGTTTATTTTTCTTAACTTTTTGTTTGGAAATTAATTAATAAATAAATTGTATGTTTTTTATTATTAAATTATTATAATATTAAATATTTATAGTAGCAATATTATTCATTATTTTATTATTATGTTTAATTATTTTATTATTATGTTTAATTATTTTATTATTATCTTTCTTTAATTATCTTAATCTTAATCTGATTATTATGTTTAATTATTATATTTTTATATGTTTTTATTATTATGTTTAATTATTTTATTTATCTATTTTTATTATGTTTTATTTTTCTATTATTTTATTATAGTTTTTTTATTCTTTTTGTTTATTGTTGTTTTTTATTATCATTTTTTTATAATTATGTTTTTATTATTATTAGTTATTACAATAATTTTTTATTGGAAGATAATTTAATTAATCTTTCTTTGTAACTTTGCTTTGTGTTTAATTATTTTTTGCTTCGATCTCCTCCCTGATTAGTGCGGAGCTGGCATTCAAACGCTCGCTGTGAGGTAAAAGCCTCAGAATCAGAATTTAACCTTTCTCAGCACATGGAAAAATAATGTTATTTTTTTATTTAATTGCATTGACGTCAGAGCTCACGACAAGCAACAAAATTATTTGTGAATGCTTTTATATTAAATCAGTTTTTTTTATTAATCGTAATTTTTTTAAATTTTTTTCGTTGCGATCGTTAAAAAAATGTTTGTATAGTTTCCTCTTTGAGATAAGGCGAAGGATTCTTGTGGCGTGTGTGTGTGTGTGTATGTGTGTGTGTATGTGTGTGTGGTATGTTCAGCAACGGCAGCAGCTGTGCCCGCTTATCAATTGTTTTCTAATTAATTCGCATTGGCGGAGTTTGTATGTGGAGCGTGTCTATTTTCAATTTTTTAATAAATTGTTTATTTATTTTTTTCCACTTTTTTTTCTTCCAAACGCAAAAAAATGATTCACTCACACATAAACAATTTTTTTATTCTTTCGAGTTGCTGATTAGCCTCATAAATTATTAAATGGCACACTTTTTGAGTGTAAGAACAGACCTTGTGGGGTGTGACATGTGGACTGAATCTTTTTTTTTATAATATAAATAAGGAAAAAAAAAATTTTTTAATTTTAAATAAATTTTAAATAAAAAAAAATTTTTTAATTTAAAATAAATTTTAAATGAAAAAAAATTTTAATATATTAAAAAAAATTATTCTTATTAATGATTTTTATTTATTAATGGAAAAAAATATTTTTATTAATGAAAAAAAATATTTGAGATGTTTTATTATTAATAAAAATATCTAAAATATGTTTTTAAAAATATAAGAATACTTTTTAAAACATATTTAAAATTAATGTATTAATTAAAATATAAAAATACACTTTAAAAATATTTTTTGAATTAAATAATATTTATTATTAATTAATTAATAATAATAATTTAATAATAATTAATTTAAATTTGATGAAAAATATATATTTTTATTTAATTTTTAATAAATAAAAAAATAAGAATAAAAAATTAATTTTTTTTGAACTTTTCCTATTTATTTCACAAACTTTTAGTCTGTTTTTTTATAATAAAATTTTTAAATATGAAATATTTATAGTATAAATATTAGTAATTATTTTATTTTTATTTTGAATTATTTTATTATGTTTAATTTTTTATTTATCTAATATAAATTAAAAATTAATTTTTAAAAAAAACTGAATTAGTATAAATTTATAAAATAAATTTTTTGTTAATTTTCATGAAAAATATATTTTTCATTTAATTTTGAATAATTAATTAATCTGAAATATATTATTATAAAAAATAAAATGTTTATTAAAGTACATAAATACAATAAAAAAAATAAATGAAAAAATATATAAAGAAAATAAATTGAAAAAATAAATAAATAAATAAATAAATAAATAAAGAAAGAAAAAAAAAAATAAATAAAATAAATAAAAAAAATAAAGAAAATAAATTAAAAAAATAAATTATAAAAATAAACAAAAAAATAAAGAAAGAAAAAATAAAGAAATAAATAAAAAAAATAAATAATAAAATAAATAAAGAAAGAAAATAATAAATAAAGAAATAGTTAAAAAAATAATAAAATAAAAAAAGAAATAAAATAAAAAAAATAAAAAAAAATAAATGTAAAATATAAATATTTAATTTTCAATAAAAAAAAACTTTTTAATTTTATTTTAAATGTTATTCTAAGTGTTTATAATTTTTTTAATTTTTTTAATATAAATGAAAAATAAATTTAAAAAAACAGAATTAACAAATAATTATTATATAATATTTTTGTTAATTTTCATGAAAAATATATTTTTCATTTAATTTTTTATAATTAATTAAAATCTTAAATATGTGTTATTCATAGAAATTAAAAAAAAATAGTTTTATCAAATTTTAGAAATAACATAAATAAAAAATAAATAAAAAATAAATAAAAAAATAAATAACAAAATAAATAAAAAAAATGAATAACAAAATAAATATAAAATAAAATTTAATTTTCAATAAAAAAACAAATTTTTTTAATAACAAATAAAATTTATAAATAAAAAAATAATTAAAAATAAATTTAAAAAATTAATAACAAAATAAATATAAAATAAAATTTAATTTTCAATAAAAAAAAACAAATTTTTTTAATAACAAATAAAATTTATAAATAAAAAAATAAATAAAAAAAATAAATAACAAAATAAATATAAAATAAAATTTAATTTTCAATAAAAAACAAATTTTTTTAAAATTTTATTTGAAATGTTATTCATAAAAATTTTTTATTAAAAATTTTATCATATTTTTTTTAATTGTTAATAAATAAAAATTTATTTTAAATTAAATGTTAAATGCGTTATTCATAAAAATAGAAAAATTGTATAATTTATTTTTTATGTTTATTTATTTTTTATATTTATTTATTTTTTATGTTTAATTTTTATTTTATTAATTTCGTTTTTAGGTTAATTGCAAATAAAAAAATTGAAAAAAAATTCTTATCAAAACTTGATGAATTTTTTCTTTTGAATGCGAATTCGAATCAATTTGGTTTGAAATTGGCACAACGACATTTGTTGAACTTTTTTTCTATTATTAACCAAAATAATGAAATCTTCCCTTGCTTATTATCACTCAACTTGGCTTGGCGGTGTCTGTGATAGAACTCACGGAACTTGAGATCTGGTCTCGCATGACTGGGCCGGGTAGAACTGAAATAGTCTTCTAACTCAGACCCCCCTCGCTCCCCAAATAGCGAGGTGCACTTCGACACTGCGAAGATAGTTTTAATATAATCAGTGCTCAAATAGAGCTCACCACTTCAGAGCCATGTCCACCACTTCAGAGCCATGCCCACTCAGTACTATGCCCACTCAGTACTATGCCCACTCAGTACTATGCCCACTCAGTACTATGCCCACTCAGTGGTTCATTTTGTTGACAATAAAAAACAATTCGTTTGAAAATGACACCGAATGACACAGTGTAAACGCATCTTTTACATTGTTTTAAATTGTATAGGACCTGAATAGAGGCTTTATTAAGTGACCGTGGCATTACTTAATAAGTTTTGAGGCCCTATAGAACCTGTTTAGAGACTTCTTAAACTGAATAGCATCACTAAAAAAGTCTGAAGCCTTGTATAATCTGAAGGGAGGCTTCTTTAACTGAGTATAATTATTTAAAAGCGCTGAAGCTTTATAAAGGCTTTATTAAGTCACTCTGTGGCTTTATTAAGTCACTCTGTGGCTTTATTAAGTCACTCTGTGGCTTTATTAAGTCACTCTGTGGCTTTATTAAGTCACTCTGTGGCTTTATTAAGTCACTCTGTGGCTTTATTAAGTCACTCTGTGGCTTTATTTAACAAGCTTAGAAGCCTTATACAAACTGAATAAAGGCTTCATTAACATACTCGTACTATTGAAACTTTAAACAAATTTTGTAGCCTTGAACTTCCTGATAGAGGCCTTCTTAACTAACATTAATTAACAAGTTTTGAAGCCTTATACTACCTGAATAGAGGCTTTTTAAGTGGCTGTAACATTACTTAATGAGTTTTGAAGTCCTATAGAGCCTGTATAGAGGCTTTATTAATTTAATTTAATTTTTATCAAGTTTTAAAGCCTTATATGATCTCAATAAATGTTTTATTAAGCGACTGTGGCTTTATTTGACAAGTTTTGAGGCCTTATACTACCTGAATAGCGCCCTTATTAACTGACTGTAGCTCTATAATTTGTAATAGCAGTGGAAATGCGCCCTGCCGTACTTTTCCTTGTGTTTGTTGGCTCCATTACGAGCGTGTTGGATTATATATTTTCTATATACGTAAATGGTGTCAGCTGGATCCACGATGATGGACTCGTGTTCAAGTGACGCACGCAACTACGTTCCTGTAATTAATTTTGTTTTGTTGTTTTTGCTTTTGGGAGTCAACCAATTTCATTGGACTTTGCTTCTATACTACGGGGACTTCGAGACAGGTGATTTATAGAAACTGCCGAGGTATTTACACACGTGCCCACCCCCTCGCATATTCATTTATTGTCGTTTTTGTTTGTTTAGCAAATTTGTTGCTTTCATTTTTTTCTTTATAAATAAACTTGTCAAAATGCGATCAAGACAAAAAAAGAATCACAAATGTGGTGTGAGGAAAATTGGAAAACGCTCTGAGATTCTGAGATACCCTACACTGTTAGAAAGTCCATGGAAAAGCTAAGGAAGGAAGGGAGGAAATCGTGGAGTGTCATTATTGTAAAGAATTTTCATCAGTCGTTATGAAACAGAGTGTTTGAGAATGTGATCGAAAAGCATAACGAGCGAGAGAGATCCTGAGATGTAATTTTTATATGAGAAAGTCCATGGAACAACTAAGGAAGGGAGAGGGGAGGTCGTGAAGTGTCATTGCTCTAAAGAATTTTCATCAGTCGTTATAAAGCAGAGTGTTTGAGAATGTGATCGAAGAGCATAACGAGCGAGAGAGATCCTGAGATGTAATTTCTATATGAGAAAGTCCATGGAACAACTAAGGAAGGGAGAGGAGAATGTCATTGCTCTAAAGAATTTTTCTTCAGTCGTTATAAAGCAGAGTGTTTGAGAATGTGATCGAAGAGCATAACGAGCGAGAATGATTCGGAGAATTAAGGTCCCATATATGTAAGTGGTTTCATAGTATTGATACTGAAGACAAACCCTTCTATACAGCCCTCTGTATCACCTTCTACACAGCCCTCTGTATCCCCCTTACACAGCGCTCTGTATCCCCCTTACACAGCGCTCTGTATCCCCCTTACACAGCGCTCTGTATCCCCCTTACACAGCGCTCTGTATCCCCCTTACACAGCGCTCTGTATCCCCCTTACACAGCCCTCTGTATCCCCCTTACATAGCCCTCTGTATCCCCCTTACACAGCCCTCTGTATCCCCCTTACACAGCCCTCTGTATCCCCCTTACATAGCCCTCTGTATCCCCCTTACATAGCCCTCTGTATCCCCCTTACACAGCGCTCTGTACCCCCTCTACACAGCCTTCTGGCCAGCCTTCTCCATACAACCTTCTACACGGCCCTCTACACCACCCCCCCTCTACTCTCTCCCCACACTTGTCTAGCATCTCACCTATCGAGAACCTGCTCTGCTTAGGTATGGGGTTGAACTTTTGAAATGTGTGTGAAATGTGTGCCTGCTTGACTGACTGTAGCTCAGCTTTTTAATAAATTCTTTTATAAACAAAAATCGGAAAATTTTTTCTAATTTTATATTTTTTTGTTCTTTTTGTTGATTACTTTTTCTTATATTTTGCGACTGTGACTGTGAGGCACATGCAAAGTGCTGAAAACACAATTGCAAAGGCCAGGAATGTAGAAGGGGAAGGAAAGGAGGAGGGGAAGCGAGTATGGTGCTAGCTGAGCAAATCGCAGCACAAACCATTTGCTGAATAAACTGACTTCCGTGGGAGTTTATTTTATTTATTTTTTATATTATTTATAGAATTTTTCTTATTTAATTAAAATTGTTTTTTTAAATTTATTTTATATAATTTTTTTTTCTTATTGAATTTTATTTTTCTTTTCCAATACTCGCCGTGGAATTTTATTTTATTCTATTTGATTTATTTTTTTGTATAAATTAATTTTTTTTTTCATTTAATTAAATTATTATACTTTTTTATGCATTATTTTAATTTATGTATTTTTGTAATGCTCTCCCGTGGAATTTTATTTTATTTTATTCATATCTTTTAATAATTTTATTTTATTTTTATACATTTTTATTCTTTATTTCAATTTAATGAAATTGTTTTTTTGTATATTTATTTTTATTTTTGATCTCTATGAACGGCATTTATTATTCATTTTTTTCTAGTTTCTTTATTTTTTTATTTTATTTCATTTTATTTTTTTATTTTTTTTTTCTTTAATATTTTTTGATGATACTCTTCATATCGGCATTTATTTAAAAAAAAATTTATATTATATATTATACTTTTTATTTTATTTTTTTTAAATTTTTTTATTGTCTTAACTGTATTTTTTATTTTTTTATGATACTCTCTCCATAAATGCATTTATTGAGCAATGCAATATTTTGCATAATAGACGAGAAGAGAATGAAAGCATTTCTAACGTATTTTGTGTTTTATTATGATGTATTTCTTTTATTTGCTTTTTTTCTGGATATTTTTTCTGTGCAGTGACACACCACAATCCAAACCAAACTCAAACCCTCCCCCCCCTCAAACACTCCGTGAGCCCATCACACTTGCATATGAAGCAAAATTGTTTCGTTTCAATGTTGAATTGAAATTGAAATGCTTTCAAATTCGTGGTTGTTTTTGCTGCAGTTTTATTCATTTCAAACAATCACGCACTCACTCACTCACTTGCTTCTGACGCATTTTCCACGCTCTTTTTGTTTGCTGCACAAGTGAGAGTAGCTCGCTCACAGAACGAGACGAGTGTGTTTGTGCTAATTTAATTGTTCATTTTTTTTTTATCTTTTTACTCGTTTCAAGTTTTTCTTATCCGTACCTCAGACAATTTGTAACGTACGAAACCAGCTGTTCAAACAGCAGCAGCAACAACAACAGCGGGAACGGCAAACGCAGTAGCAGCAATAAAGCGTTCACTTTGTTGTTGCTTTTCTTTGTGAGATTGCTTATGGTCGTTTTTGCTGTAGTTGGCTTGTTGTTGCTGCTGCTGTCATAAAACTAACTGGAAAAGGTGTGTGTACGGCAGTAGCCAGCAAAAAGATATTAAATATATATGTGTGTGTGTGTATGTGTTTGTGCGTCGGGTGTGTATGACAGCAGCAAGCAAGCAGATATTGTATATGTGTGTTGTGTGCCTGCCTGCCTGGCTCGTTCGGTTACTATTGTACACACTCAAAATCATGCCATATTTTTCTACTAAGAGCGCAAGCAGAGCGTTGGCAGAGCGCAAGCAGCATTGTTTGAATATTAGTTACAATACTAATAATGGAGGTGTGTGTTAGGTTGAGCGTGCAGCAGAAGTTAGAAAAGTGTATGTATGAGTGTGTGTGTGTTTGTTTGATGTCAGACCAGGTGAACAACTGTAGGAAAACTTGTTAGCGAGTACCAAGAAAAAATTTAAAGTTGTGGTTGTTGTAATTGCTGCTGCCGTTGTTACTGCTTATAAAAAGGGGGTGTGTCACTGTGTGCTGTGACTGCGGCTGCCGGCGCCAGAGAACTCACTCAAGATTTCGTCGGTCATATGCTATGCCCAGGTAAAATCCTCTGTTTTCTGCTGCTCCTGCTACTGCGGCAGCGGATTAAATTTGTATGAAGGGATTCGTTTCTCTTGTTTTTTAAAATTTTTTTTATAATAGCTAAAGAAAAATTAAAGAAAGTTCTGGAATAAAGACGGAAAATATTCATTATTTTATTTAAATGTTATTTTTGTTGAAATTATTTTCAGTTATGTACATATTTTATAACAATTGAAATAATCCAATTGATCGATTCCCACAATATTCATGAAAAGTTTTAAGAACAGTTGCGAGTTCGGGTATCAGTGAAAGAACAAACACACTCACATACTCATTCACATACTCACTCCCTCACAAATCCTGCATTTAATTTAAATGCGTAGCTGAAAATGCGTCTTTGGGTGTTGTGATCCATTTTGCTTCTCATTTTTCTGGCCACAACTCTATTATAATTTCTGCCACTGCTTGCTTCCCAATTGAGTGTCACGCCCACTAGCAACTAGTTCTAATAACAATTGCACCATCTTGTAATTATGCTGCAATTTGCCCGCCATCTCACTTTCTTTTATATAAATTCTGCTGATGCAGAGGAACACTCGTCTATACACACACACAAACACACCTTAAGCAGGGGAGCAAATGTGGCTTTACACGTGTATGTGTGTGTGGCGTATGATATCATCCGATATTCTGTATGTATACTTGTATTCATTTACGCAGCATAATTTATTTGACCTATTTTCGCATGTTCCAATGACGCTTCTTCCCTAATACAGTGCCTCGCACAGTTCAATGTAAACAGTGACGTTTTTTTTTTATACTGAAATATTATACCGAAAAGTCAATAATTGACCTGCAACGCATACAAATTAATTTTTGACTGCTGTCGTATATTGAACAGGAAAGAGTCTATTTAGAAATATATGCTAAAAATATGTAGACTCATTTGCGGTCTTTTCATGTCATTTTTATTTTATTTCTTTTTTCATATTTTATTTTATTACTTTTTTCATATTTTATTTTATTACTTTTTTCATATTTTATTTTATTTCTTTTTTCATATTTTATTTTATTTCTTCGAATACTGAAGTCTTTCAATAATAAGCAGAATCTACATATGTATTTCAAATTCGAATACTCGTATCTTCATGAAGACTGACTTTCATATTACATATAATTAGAAGAATATTGATATACCAATTTTATTTTTTATATTAGTAAGAGGAATAAATCCACATTCTCATATTTAATTCCTTTGGTTCCGATGGGCCACAAATTCATATTATACAACATTTTAATTTCTTATGTTATTATCAATTTGTAAAAGTCGTTTCCACCAATAATTTCAACAAACTTCCTTCATTTTCTTCAATCTATATTGATTATTTAATTCTTCCGGGTTAATACTCCCTGGTATATTAAATACTATTATTTAATTTATTTTGTAATTATTCTGATGATTCGTGCTTTGTGTGCTACATTCGAAATTTACAAATTCAAATTCACTACAATTCAAACAGGGCTCGGAAATGCATATTTATATTTGTATACATTTGTATACAGTGAATCAAAAAA